>OY735263.1:7385579-7985579 GCA_963457715.1 Argyresthia albistria
GTAAATACAAGTTGCAACAACAAATCCCGAGACAGATTACATCCCTTTAGTAGACAGGTTGCAGGTTGCATGCAAAAAGCAATTTTTAGGGTACCCTACCCGAAGGGTGCCAAACGGGACCCTATTACGGCTCCGCTGTCGGTCCGTCCGACCGTCCGTCAGCGGGTCCTAAACCACGAACCGTAATAGCTAGAAAGTTGAAATTTTCACAGAATGTGTATATTTGTGAATGTGTTGCCGCAACAACAGCAAATACTGAAATACGAGAGATATTACAAATTAAAGGGGGTCCCCATACAAGAGACTTGTTTTGATACACCCACCCACGACGCATTTCAATATGATGGTATATTTCGCGTCAATCCACATCGTTGTGGTAGCTCACCCGCTATGTTGTAGGCCCTCAATCCGACTTCCCAAAGGAGGAGGTTTACAATTCGTCCGGATGTTTTATATATATTTTTTTTATGTATGTGCCCCGATAGCGCCTAAACGGGTGGACCGATTTGGAAAGTTATTTTTTTGTTTGAAAGAGTTTACCTTCCCGTTGGTCCCATTGACACCAGGTCAGGATCTGATGATGGGATCCTGGAGAAATCGAGGGAACTCTTCAAATATTATAGGCAGACCTATAGTGATTTTTGTGTTTTTCATAATAAATCGTGCAAATGCACATGGTAAGCATAATATTGTGATGCGGAACTGCTCATGAAGACCACATATGGCCATCAGATCTGCTCAATACTAGGTACAAATACAATGCGTGGCTGACGGGCAGGCAACGCATAGCCTAAACCGGTGGACCTAGAGCCATGAAACTTTGTACAGGGGTTCTTTAGTAGCGTTGGGGTAGCACTGATATGGGATTTGACAAAATTAATTCCCCAAGGGGAGGGGGGGGGGGATAAGGGGTTACAGTTTGTATTAAACTCAATCTAATCAAATAGGGTTTGTGGAAGTCGGTTTTTTCTAAAGTTTACTTTTTGTTTCAATTATACATTCTCGCTTTATATATATCATCTCTTGTGATTTTTTACTAAAGCGTCATCTATGGTAGGAACGCGTTAGCTCGGCAATAGAGACCATTGATCTTGACCACTGTGCTCATATTTTGGACAGCGATGTATCGCTGTTCTTAGTGTGTAACGCCCAAAATTAAAATGGAACGTGCCGTTCGGTTTCTGAGACGCGTTCTGTTTCACGCAGTACACATCTCTGTGACTCCGCTTGTATTCTTTAGCAAATTTTAAATTAATGCTTTTCGGGGATCTTTGTAGTAAAATAGTTTGAAACATAATGTTATTTGGATATTTAATATGTCTCAATGAAACAGACGATAGAAAGTAGCGCGGCAACGTCGATTTTGCTAAAAGAAGGTTGTCAAAGTAATGGGCACATTACTAGCTTTGTTTGAGTATATGAAATCACCATTTCAGATGCGACGAATGCTTCAAGCGATATCACTTCACCTGCCTCGAACCGCCGCTCAACAAGAACCCGAAGAAACGCGGCTATTCGTGGCACTGCGCGGACTGCGACCCCACGGTTAGTAGTTATGAATGCTTCAAGCGATATCACTTCACCTGCCTCGAACCCGAAGAAACGCGGCTATTCGTGGCACTGCGCGGACTGCGACCCCACGGTTAGTAGTTATGAATGCTTCAAGCGATATCACTTCACCTGCCTCGAACCGCCGCTCAACAAGAACCCGAAGAAACGCGGCTATTCGTGGCACTGCGCGGACTGCGACCCCACGGTTAGTAGTTATGAATGCTTCAAGCGATATCACTTCACCTGCCTCGAACCGCCGCTCAACAAGAACCCGAAGAAACGCGGCTATTCGTGGCACTGCGCGGACTGCGACCCCACGGTTAGTAGTTATGAATGCTTCAAGCGATATCACTTCACCTGCCTCGAACCCGAAGAAACGCGGCTATTCGTGGCACTGCGCGGACTGCGACCCCACGGTTAGTAGTTATGAATGCTTCAAGCGATATCACTTCACCTGCCTCGAACCGCCGCTCAACAAGAACCCGAAGAAACGCGGCTATTCGTGGCACTGCGCGGACTGCGACCCCACGGTTAGTAGTTATGAATGCTTCAAGCGATATCACTTCACCTGCCTCGAACCGCCGCTCAACAAGAACCCGAAGAAACGCGGCTATTCGTGGCACTGCGTGCACTGCGACCCCACGGTTAGTAGTTATGAATGCTACAAGCGATATCACTTCACCTGCCTCGAACCGCCGCTCAACAAGAACCCGAAGAAACGCGGCTATTCGTGGCACTGCGCTGACTGCGACCCCACGGTTAGTAGTTATGAATGCTTCAAGCGATATCACTTCACCTGCCTCGAACCGCCGCTCAACAAGAACCCGAAGAAACGCGGCTATTCGTGGCACTGCGTGGACTGCGACCCCACGGTTAGTAGTTATGAATGCTTCAAGCGATATCACTTCACCTGCCTCGAACCGCCGCTCAACAAGAACCCGAAGAAACGCGGCTATTCGTGGCACTGCGCGGACTGCGACCCCACGGTTAGTAGTTATGAATGCTTCAAGCGATATCACTTCACCTGCCTCGAACCGCCGCTCAACAAGAACCCGAAGAAACGCGGCTATTCGTGGCACTGCGCGGACTGCGACCCCACGGTTAGTAGTTATGAATGCTTCAAGCGATATCACTTCACCTGCCTCGAACCGCCGCTCAACAAGAACCCGAAGAAACGCGGCTATTCGTGGCACTTCGCGGACTGCGACCCCACGGTTAGTAGTTATGACCTTTCAAAACACAATACTTTTTAGGGTTCCGTACCCCGGGTGCCAAAAGAGACCCTATTACTAGGCCTCCGCTGTCCGTCCGTCCGTTTGTCCGTCGGCGTGATCTATGTCACGAACAATTGATAGGTTGCGTTTGTAGTCCAGGAAAAGGGAACCAAAAAAAGGCACTTAGCGGAAGTAATATGGGAGTTACAAAAAGCTTCAGGATTGTGTAGGGGCAGGTCTCCTGAAAAGATTCAAATCAATTCCTCTAATTTACCTGTGCCGCTTTTCTTTCTAGGGCACTGGGGGCTTGGTAAAGGTCCCTATTTCCAGTTTTTTACTACTTCTACATCAATTACTGATATAAAATTTGGAACAAATCATGTCATATACATTTTCATTATAGGACGATTACTTTAAGAGCACAATGGATCCAAAGCTACCAAGATGGATTTTCAGTTTAGAATCAGTAAGTGTTCCATTTCTTGTATTGACCAGACCACAATGGACATATAGTGCAATGGAACTACTCTACCAGATGAATGATGACACAGCAGGAGTGGCCTTGTGGGATCTAGATATAGCTAGTATCTACAGGGTGTATCAGAAGGGTGTAGTCATATTTTATGCGGTTGTTAGGGAGACCATCCTGAGCAACTTTTACTATGAAACCGAGTTGATCAGAGCAACTTTATTTTTCATTGCGCCATACTTTTTGGTCCGGGCGGTCAGATGATTTGTATAGAGAAGTGAAAATTAAAGTTCCTCTGATACAATCGGTTTCATAGTAAAAGTTTCTCAGAATGATGCCCCTAACAACCCCCTAAAATATGACTACACCTTTCTGTTACACCCTGTATAGTCCTAAGTAGCACTTACAGTGCGACAAAAAAGAGTAAAAATTAATAATGGTAACATAAATGACTTATTAAAGCACTATTGCGTGCTTTGATTGACAAAACAAATATGGCATTATAGTAAACAAGCAGTAGTCTGTAAATGTTGCCATCATTTAATTTTTACTCTTTTATGTCGCACTGTACATTGGTATACAAAGCCCTGAACTGCTCAAAACCTTTTGACCTGGACGATGTTCTGGAACATGCAGCAGGGATTTAAAAGATTTATTGATAATTACGGGTCACATTTACAGTCTTGAGACCAAAACATGTGAGCATTAACACTTAACAATGACACAATAAATATATTATAAACTAGCTGACCCGGCAGACTTCGTACTGCCTCAATTTAATATGAACTTTATTAAATAGCAATAAAGTTAAAATTGACTCTAGAAAATGTTTGTATGGGAAATAGAAAAGGGCTGTTTTTAGGGTTTTCCCGGAAATTATTCGATTTTTTTCTCGACTTTTAACCCTTCCCTAGACCTCCACGAACATTTCAAGATTAAGATAAGATAAATCCGTTCAGCCGTTCTCGAGTTTTAGTGAGACTAACGAACAGCAATTCATTTTTATATATATAGATTGGTTAAAATATGTACAAGCAGATACAAATTTAAAAAATACAGACAAACACAATATCTTATAAATATGTATGACTCTCAGATTGTTTAAAAACAAAACACAATTTAAAAAAAACCATGAATGATGATGAACATGGGATGTAGTATCGCAACGCATAACTTACTATGCGAATGTTGTCTGGTAATACAAGAGATGGAGCACTTGCTGATTCTAAGCTGAAAGCTTTGGGCCCATTGTGCTCAGCAATGATGATCCTACAATGAAAATGTATATGACATGATTTGTTCAAAATGTAATATAAGTAATTGATGTTATTTTTAATGTTTTCGAGTTATTTGTGAAAAACTGGAAAAGGGGAACTTTACCAAGCCGCCACTGCCCTGGCGGCACAAGTAAATTAGAGGAATTAATTTGACTCTTTTCAGGAGACCTGCCCCTACACAATCCTGAAAGTTTTTCTAACTCCCTAACACTTCCGATGATTTTCCTATTTTTCCTAGACTATTGTGTCGTCTCTGTGAATAAAAATAGAGTGATAATTTTTATATTCGTGTGACGTTTCAGTCATAGGCGTTATTGTGACTATTTACCTATTTCAATTTTGTAACATACTGTTGTGAAATTGCATTAGTTTGAGTAATGTGAACGCGCCAAAATATATTAAGAGATCAATACTACAAAAAACGAGGTGTCCCCATACAAGAAAAGTGTTTTTTAATACTTTTTCTTGTACGATAGTGCGAACCCTTCGTGTGAGAGTATTTGACAACCGAGTCGCACTCGACCGTTTAAAACTAAATGTCTACGGAAGCTATGTCGTCGATGTAAATGCATGCGGCCCTTACTCTGTTCACGATATAGTGTCGAGTACCATAGAAACTATCAGCCGCTGTAAAATGGAAACCTTTGAGGTAAACGTATATTTTAAACATTTGCTTACAGGATATTGAAGACAACATCTGACAGCTAAAGAGAACCAAGAAACCGGTTGAGAAGACATCGCTTTAGTACAATTTACAAGATTCACATGATTCAAGTGTTTGTGTAAAATAAGTCTTAGTAGTAACTAAGAGGCTTTCTACTTTCTATAGATATTAATAACAACATGGAGCTGCATTGACAAACGTCACCAAGAATGCCACTCCAAGATACTATTTCCATGTACGAACAATATCCTAGACACACTGACGACGAATTCGTCTCATAGTAGCTAAGTTAACTTGCGTACGTAGGTTTTGTAACGCAGTGTAAATGGCCTCTGCTGGCACACAGTAAAAAAGTAATTGTTATAAAATTACCCACTGATGAAAAATTTATTGAGACGTTTGATTTAATTTATAATCTATGTTCACACATTTAGTGTAAATATTTGTGATACAATGTTTGATCACACGCTGATCTAACGATTAATAGTGTCGTCACAGTGGGAACGCGCTCGTACGGAATCCGTGAGTACCAAGTACAGGTACTCGGCGTTTGATTTGGCACGTCGTCCGTCGCGGGACGAGAGCGAGATATTCGGTTTGATTTGGCACGTCGTCCGTCGCGGGACGAGAGCGAGATATTCGGTTTGATTTGGCACGTCGTCCGTCGCGGGACGAGAGCGAGATATTCGGTTTGATTTGGCACGTCGTCCGTCGCGGGACGAGAGCGAGATATTCGGTTTGATTTGGCACGTCGTCCGTCGCGGGACGAGAGCGAGATATTCGGTTTGATTTGGCACGTCGTCCGTCGCGGGACGAGAGCGAGATATTCGGTTTGATTTGGCACGTCGTCCGTCGCGGGACGAGAGCGAGATATTCGGTTTGATTTGGCACGTCGTCCGTCGCGGGACGAGAGCGAGATATTCGGTTTGATTTGGCACGTCGTCCGTCGCGGGACGAGAGCGAGATATTCGGTTTGATTTGGCACGTCGTCCGTCGCGGGACGAGAGCGAGATATTCGGTTTGATTTGGCACGTCGTCCGTCGCGGGACGAGAGCGAGATATTCGGTTTGATTTGGCACGTCGTCCGTCGCGGGACGAGAGCGAGATATTCGGTTTGATTTGGCACGTCGTCCGTCGCGGGACGAGAGCGAGATATTCGGTTTGATTTGGCACGTCGTCCGTCGCGGGACGAGAGCGAGATATTCGGTTTGATTTGGCACGTCGTCCGTCGCGGGACGAGAGCGAGATATTCGGTTTGATTTGGCACGTCGTCCGTCGCGGGACGAGAGCGAGATATTCGGTTTGATTTGGCACGTCGTCCGTCGCGGGACGAGAGCGAGATATTCGGTTTGATTTGGCACGTCGTCCGTCGCGGGACGAGAGCGAGATATTCGGTTTGATTTGGCACGTCGTCCGTCGCGGGACGAGAGCGAGATATTCGGTTTGATTTGGCACGTCGTCCGTCGCGGGACGAGAGCGAGATATTCGGTTTGATTTGGCACTTCGTCCGTCGCGGGACGAGAGCGAGATATTCGGTTTATTTCGGTTTTATAAAGCGTTATAAATATAACACATACAAAACTGAAATCAGCCGAATATCTCGCTCGTCCCGGGGCGATATTATTATTTTTTGTACATATAACAAAATTAAGTCCATAACAAAAAGGAAAAACGTCACAAAGAGAAACAAAAAGGAAATCTATGGACTATGTCACACTGAGTGGATAAAATAAAATCGGTTAAGTGCGGGTCGGTATCGCACACGAAGGGTACCGTACCATCGTACAACAAATCAAAAGCACTCAAAACAATAAAAAAATAAACAAAAAGAAAATTTTAAAAGTTTATGCCTTCACGAGATTTGAACCGACGACTTCCGGATTGAGAGTCTACATCATACCGCACTGGCTAACCACATCCATGTGGGTTGACGCGAAATATGCTATCATATTTAAATGTGTAGTCTATGACATGGTTGCTATGACAATAAATAAACAGTTTCAGTCAAGATCTCCATTTTGAAATGCGTAAGTGTATCTAAACACGTCTCTTGTATCGGGGCCCCCTTTAATTTGCAATATCTCTCGTATTTCAGTATTTGTGGTTGGTGCGGCAACAGATATACACATTCTGTGAAAATTTCAGCTTTCTAGCTATTACGGTTCGTGCAGACGGACCCGGTGACAGACAGGACGGACGGACGGACGGACGGACGGACGGACAGACGGACAGCGAAGTCTCAGTAATAGGGTCCCGTTTGGCACCCATCGGGTACGGTACCCTAAAAAAGGAATCGTAATCAATCGTAGACAGAGAAAGGAATAGACGGAGTGCATGCGTACACCTTTGAGATGGAGATAGAGTTGGTTCTCAATAAGCATAAGGTTCAAAATCAGAGATTTTCTGCCACTCATCTGTCAAAACAAGAGCAAACAAGCATTTGACAATGCTGTGGCCAACAACAAAAACGCATACGCGGGTAAGGGACAGGTGATCGTTATTGTTTCTCGCTTACACAAAAATGATTCATATTATGTCATCTCTTTCTTTTCTTTTTTTTCTGACGATGTGCCATCTCTATACTATACTCCCTTTACGTAATCAATTAAGCACTTTTATTTGTATCTGTGAACATAAAAATCAACTATACAAGCCATAAAATCCTTCAAAATTATACTTATTTAAAGGAGATCATTCACGGTCCATACATGTTTGGGCCAAAAGTTAAAATGCCGGCCAGAAAAAAAAAAGGTGTAATATTCGGATAGAACACACAAATCCTAGTTTTTTTTACTACGACACTTAACCTGTGTAGGGTTTCACTTACCAAGCCTTACATACTCTTCTCATTCCCTCTCACACACCTCTCCCACAGGCATGTTCTCACCTTGTTCAGGTCGCAGCTGGTATAACCTCAAACCATTGTGAGGCTGTGGCCTTTGTAGGTGTACTGTCATCGGACATATACAGGTTTATTTTTATGTCATGTCATCAGGGCGATGAGCTATCGCACGTCGAATAGGTAACACGTTTTGTATCTCGATATTTCGTATTGATTTATTGTACGATGTTTTGGTCAATACTAGAAATGTTTTTGTTGTTACTTTAACAGACGTCTGTCATCCATCACCATATCTTCCACGTCTTTTATATATTCCACGTAGGTTTGTTAACTTGTAGTAGATATGATTATGAAGCTATATTTTCCTGGCCACGAGACAAAAACGTCAAGAAAATTCAAATTGAAATGCGAACTGGAAGAAAGGAAAAGGAGTTCTCCTCAGAGATCGGACACGCAGTCAGAGGGCTTTTATTCTCCAAATCTCGTTGAAGATACTACTTGTAAACTAGATCGTGCTGGAACCTTCTCCCGGCTCTCTGCCAGTGAACTAATCTCGTTGAAGATACTACTTGTGAACTAGATCGTGCTGGAACCTTCTCCCGGCTCTCTGCCAGTGAACTAATCTCGTTGAAGATACTACTTGTGAACTAGATCGTGCTGGAACCTTCTCCCGGCTCTCTGCCAGTGAACTAATCTCGTTGAAGACACTAATTGTGAACTAGATCGTGCTGGAACCTTCTCCCGGCTCTCTGCCAGTGAACTAATCTCGTTGAAGATACTACTTGTGAACTAGATCGTGCTGGAACCTTCTCCCGGCTCTCTGCCAGTGAACTAATCTCGTTGAAGACACTAATTGTGAACTAGATCGTGCTGGAACCTTCTCCCGGCTCTCTGCCAGTGAACTAATCTCGTTGAAGACACTAATTGTGAACTAGATCGTGCTGGAACCTTCTCCCGGCTCTCTGCCAGTGAACTAATCTCGTTGAAGATACTACTTGTGAACTAGATCGTGCTGGAACCTTCTCCCGGCTCTCTGCCAGTGAACTAATCTCGTTGAAGATACTACTTGTGAACTAGATCGTGCTGGAACCTTCTCCCGGCTCTCTGCCAGTGAACTAATCTCGTTGAAGATACTACTTGTGAACTAGATCGTGCTGGAACCTTCTCCCGGCTCTCTGCCAGTGAACTAATCTCGTTGAAGATACTACTTGTGAACTAGATCGTGCTGGAACCTTCTCCCGGCTCTCTGCCAGTGAACTAATCTCGTTGAAGACACTAATTGTGAACTAGATCGTGCTGGAACCTTCTCCCGGCTCTCTGCCAGTGAACTAATCTCGTTGAAGATACTACTTGTGAACTAGATCGTGCTGGAACCTTCTCCCGGCTCTCTGCCAGTGAACTAATCTCGTTGAAGATACTACTTGTGAACTAGATCGTGCTGGAACCTTCTCCCGGCTCTCTGCCAGTGAACTAATCTCGTTGAAGATACTACTTGTGAACTAGATCGTGCTGGAACCTTCTCCCGGCTCTCTGCCAGTGAACTAATCTCGTTGAAGATACTACTTGTGAACTAGATCGTGCTGGAACCTTCTCCCGGCTCTCTGCCAGTGAACTAATCTCGTTGAAGATACTACTTGTGAACTAGATCGTGCTGGAACCTTCTCCCGGCTCTCTGCCAGTGAACTAATCCAAACAACAACCCTCATTGGACAGTTGGATAATCCTATAAACCCTTGTCTGAAACAACAAATCGATTGTCTTGAGGAAGTTTACCCTGCGTACGGATTTCTTCAATCTGTTGCTGTGTTACTGCCCGCAAACACCAATTATATGGATCCTCGCAGTTTTGTGTGAAAGTGCCATAAACATTTTCTTGTCAAATGGTCGTTGCTCCGGTTACGATTTTATTATATTATAGATAAGCCCTGTAAACCTGTAGTCTAACCTGTAAAATAAAATACTCACGACCCTACTTCTCTCTTGTTCCTCTTTCTAAATTCCCTATGCTTTGTAAACTCCCTATTTTTCTAAATTCTCTCTAATTTCACTTCATCCTTTGATTTTTAAGCTTCCGTTACGTAGATTAATCCCTTTTGGTTTGGTTGATGGCCGCGCGATTATTTTATTGTATTGGCTTTTATCGAATTTCAATAGCTTATAAAAACAAAACTATGGAGCGGACAGGTTAAGTTTCATAGTAAAAAAACTAGGATTATACACTTTTTTTTTCTGGCCGGCACTTTCACTTTTGGCCCAAAATGATCTTAGCATCTTCTAGTTGGTAAATCTTAGGATTTACCGGTAAATCCTAGTTCGGGCTTTTACAGTAACACGGCCATCAACCAAACCTTGTTTTTGTTGTGCAGAATAGTGTAACGAATAAAACTTAGTATGACATGTATAGTATACCTCTTCACTCAGTCCGGACTGAGTTAGAGGAGCTCGAAGTTTCATTCCATGAACCTAATGTCCGAGTCCGGACTGAATTAAGAGGTATACATGTCATACTAAATTTTATTCGTTACACTATTCTGCACTACAAAAACAATGCTTGTTTGATGGACTCGCGAAAAAAATAAAAAAAATATTATTTTTGTCGAATTTGTTTATTTATTTGTTTATTTGGGAACTGATTCCACAGCACGATATACATTATTATAACATAAAAATATGATTGAAAATAAGCCAATTAAGGACTCTTATTTTGTGACCTTATCATGAAATTATATCTAGAAGCATATTTGTACCAATTTTCAAAACTACACGATATATTTGCTCTGTTTTCCTTAATTTGACCATGCTAAAATGAAAACAAACACAGGTGAACATTATAGTTATTTAAATTAGTCAGTATAAAACGCATACATGAAACTGTATGGTGTAAATCGATACCAGGGCTTATACCCTTGTAGCCAAAGCCATACACTCCTGGCAGCATAAAACCCGTACCCTTGATAGACACACCTCCCAGGTGCGAGGCCTCTCCAATGTCCTGAAAAGTTTATCTTCTATAGTTTATATCTATAACTAGCTGGCCGTTGCGCGACTTCGCAGTGCGTTTTAGGTATTCTCATAGTTCCCGGACACAAAACGATTCGTTTATCATTTTGAAAATCCATATCGACCCGTGTTGGGCATCGAAAGCCCTCCGGATCACAGTTAAAAACTTGAAAATATAGTTAATTTTTCCGTATTAGTGTTCCGTACCCGAAGGGTGCCAAACGGGACCCTATTACTAAGGCTCCGCTGTCCGTCTGTCCGTCAGTCCGTCTATCCGTCATCGGGTCCTACAGCACGAACCGTAATACCTAGAGAGTTCAAAGGTTTTACAGAATATGTATTTCTATTGCCGCAACAACAACAAATACTGAAATACACGAAAAACGGGTGTTTAGAATTAAATATACTAAGTCAATTTCAAATACAATAGCGCCTGACATTTTTTAATAGCAAGAGACGACTGACGAAGTGATTGAAGGTATTGCCGTTTCAGGCCCAGACGACGATGGTGCGGAAGCCTTCGTGTGCGAGTCCGACCCGCACTTGACCATTTTTTTTTTTCACTTTTTATCTGAAAACCGTACATATTTATTAAAAGATGTATAATGTATATAAATATATCAAAGAAGAGTGTGCAAAGAAGACAAAATTTCGCGTCTATGACATTTTTTTTTATTAAAATTGGTCCAGTAGTTTGACTTTTGTGGGTGAGTGTCCGAAATACTCCCAAAACAATCAAGATGGATTTTCAGTATAGGTATGTGTTCCATATTATCTTGTATTTACCAGGCCACATCTGCATAGAAACTTTTGCGACGCTACACTTCATCCCTACTGCATGTTCCAGGTTATCTTCAAGGTCCAAAATGTTTTGGGCCATACCCGTTCAGGGCTTTGAATACCAACTTATTTGCTACTTAGGACTATGGATATGAGCTATATCCAGGTCAAGCAGGGCCACTCCTGCCACGTCATTTGGTAGAGGAGTTCCTACTGCATGGTTTTCGGAAGATATCCTTTCAAGGCTTCGAAAACCTACCAACCAAACCTTTGGGATTTGGGGGCAGAGCACCCCTATTAAAAATAAATAAAAAGTGGCCAAGTGCGAGTCGGACTCGCCCATGAAGGGTTCCGTAGTAGCAACTAATTATAAGACTGGATGTTTGTGTTGCAACTTTGTTTTTCATAGTGTTGAATGACAAAGTTATCTTTGCGGTTTTTAATAAATGTTATATATCTTAAAAACTGCTTATTATATTTTGTTCAAACCAATTTTCATCGAAAGTTTATATTGAGATACACAGCATATTTTTTTTATAGATTTATCACTCTCTTACTTTAAAAGTTAGAGGGGGGGGGACACAATTTTTTCCACTTTGGATGGGTCTGTCTCTTTAAAGATTTACTTTGAGAAAAAATGGTTTCAGGAACCTCTACGTCATTTTTAAAGACTTTTCTATAGACACCCCACACATATACAGGGTTACAGGAAAAGTCGTGCTAGATCCGTTAAGGGCGTGGAGTCCCCATCATTTCTGACTTATTTCACTATGAAACACCCTACCCTAAACTTAACCCTTTTCGAGATATTTGACTTATATTTTTAACCGACTTCCCAAAGGAGGAGGTTTACAATTCTTCCGGATGTTTGTGTTTTTTTATGTATGTGCCCCGATAGCGCCTAAACGGATGAACCGATTTGGAAAATTATTTTTTTGTTTGAAAGGGTTTACCTTCCCATTGGTCCCATTGACACCAGGTCAGGATCTGATGATGGGATCCTGGAGAAATCGAGGGAACTCTTCAAATATTATAGGCAGACCTATAGTGATTTTTGTGTTTTTCATAATAACTCGTGCAAATGCACATGGTAAGCGGTGATGCGGAACTGCTGATGAAGACCACATATTGCCACCAGATCTGCTCAATACTAGGTACAAATACAATGCGTGGCTGACGGGCAGGCAACGCATAGCCTAAACCGGTGGACCTAGAGCCATGAAACTTTGTACAGGGGTTCCTTAGTAGCGTGGGGTAGCACTGATATGGGTTTGACAAAATTAATTCCCCAAGGGGGGGGGGGATAAGGGGTTACAGTTTGTATTAAACTCAATCTAATCAAATAGGGTTTGTGGAAGTCGGTTTTTTTTTATTGAAAATTGCCGATTTTTAGTCTACTAAAGGTCATCGGGCGTTTTTTCCCCGGAAAAACTGAGGAAAAATGGTTTTAGGAACCCCCACTTAATTTTTGAAGACCTATCTATAGACACCCCACAAATGTAGGTTTGATGAAAAAATTTTTTGGTTTCAGTTTCATGTATGGGGAACCCCCTTATTTTTTTTTTCAGTTTTTGTATAAAAATCGTAAAGCGGTTCATAGAATACATCTACGTACCAAGTTTCAACTGTAAAGTCCTAATAGTTTTGGAATAAAGTTGCTGTGACATACGGACGGACGGACGGACAGACAGACTTGACGAAACTATAAGGGTTCCTTGTTTCTCTACGGAACCCTAAAAAAGTGAAGCTAGACAAACATACCGATTGGAGCGTCGTCGTCTTGGTTGGAGATCTGTCGGTGATTTGGAGGGGGGAGGCAGAGAGCCTTACCAGTCATTAAAATAATAATAAAAGCGTAGGTGTAAAATTCACCAGTCTTTATTATAGGTAAGTACCTATCATAAAGACTTGGTTACTCGAAGAACGGGAACAGGAGAACAAAGAAAGTGGCCAAGTGCGAGTCGGACTCGCCCATGAAGGGTTCCGTAGTAGCAAGCAATTATAAGACTGGATGTTTGTGTTAACTTTGTTTTTCATAGTTTGTGTGAATGACAAAGTTATCTTTGCGGTTTTTAATAAGTAAATGTTTTTTATCCTTAAAACTTCAATCTGACAAACGTATTTTACTTAACATGCCTAAAAATCTTTAAAAAAATTACGAGAAGAACTGTGTTTTTACTTTTTTCATACGTTAAAAAATGGCTGAGGCGGGCGGGCGGGCGGGCTTACGGACGGACGGACGGACGGACGGACGGACGGACGGACGGACGGACGCACGGATAGACCACCTAGAACAATATGACACCGGCGTAAAGTGAGATGCTACGGAAGCTTCTTTAGTTCGAGGCCAATAACGCTTGGTGCAGCACTATCGAAAAATTGCAAATACCACGAAATGGCGCTAAGATATATAGGATTTATTCGAAGATTAGCGCCACCTAGAAGTATTTTAACTGAAACCATGGCGTTTAAAGTACAAATCTTACTCCTCACGCCATCCACTTTTTTACGAAGGGTTCTAATTATTCGATTCTAATTTGTATGGGATGAGCACCCTGTGCTGTAACTATGTAAACACGGGAACGGGGGAATGAGTGGGCTGGGCTGGGCTGGGCAGAGAGCCCCTCCATCAAAGAGATATTGCTGTAGTTACAAAAATATTTATCGTTGTGCACTTATGTAGGTCTACCTTTTATTAAATTATCCTCTCCATCCTAGGTTTGCTGGAAGAGATCTCTTATTAGAGATAAGCTCGCCTTTGTACATGTTTTTTCTAATATTAAGTGTCTGTATTATGTTTTCTGTGCAATAAAGTATAAAGTAAGTAAGTAAGTAAGTATACCAAGTGGATTTGTAGTAGAGCTCGTCTAAGCTGAAATGACGCGCCCCACTCATTGGTTTTGTATGACAAGTAAATACAAAACCAAGGAGTGGGGCGCGTCATTTCAGCTTAGACGAGCTCTACTCGAAGAACGATGGATGGAGGGGGCTTGAGGGTCAGAGCAAGCTAAGATTTAACTGTTCGATTTTTTATGGAATAATGAACCCTCCATAATTTGGCCAGACGCGGGCGAAGCCGCAGGTAAAAGCTATACACTCTTTTTTTTGAAATCTTAAAAAAAAAACGTCTTCACCACTACGCAACTTAGGACCGAATTTCAAGCGGAATTGTGTTTAGTGAACCCCCCTCTACTTCCCAAAAAAATTGTTGCAACATACTCACATCACATCACCCTGTATTATTCTATTTTATATTTATTTGTTATACTTACTTACACCTCTCCTGCAGTTATCAAAGTACATGTCACATATTGATGTAAAAGTGTAATAGCCATATTCTCGTCTAAAATTCATGATGAACCAACTGTACCGATATTTGTCAAAGTTAAATGCGCATATTGGAGTAACTGAACTGAAACAATAAGATAATTAGAGCACAGCAAACTGATGTACAACCACGACGTTGAAAGATTCATATCTAAATATATCAATTTAATCGCGTAAATGCTTTCAAAAGTAAAAAAAAACATTATTTTGAGTCATTTATGGATAGTTGAAAATATTTTTTCGATTAAGGGATCCGCTTTTAAGTGCAAATTTTACTTTGAGTCAATATAATTTCATACTCTTGAAAAAAAACCAGCTCCAGAAAAAAACAGTTTTTAAAAAAAACACCGTTTTTTTCATCCTAGAAAAGAAACCGTTTTTTACATCTCTAATTTAATTATGCACCAATGCAAAGGCAACAACAAGAAACGATCGGAAAAATAAAATAAAATAAATAAGGCCAATCATATGTTAAAAACAAACAAACTAACAAACAAACCAATCGTACAATCTTATGTTAAATGTTGGGGTAAAGTGTGTAGTGCAGCTTATGTACATACATAGTGAAAATATGAATACGTGGAGTTTGGGTGGACCTATCACACATGTCTAGATGTTGAAGGCTCACTCGTTACGTGCATGATGCTCCTGTATACTTCCATAGTCCAGGGTTGGTTACCCTATTCAGGGAAACGCTCTTGTACCACGATCACATATCTTTATTCGCCACTTCACTAAATGGGATCACCGCGAGAGAAGAAGGGCTTAGAAACTCTCACAGATTCATCTGTTGATCTCTTATAATACAGACATTGAATAACAAACTAATAATATCGACTTCCAGTTTTTACCGGCAAAAACACACAATGACACTGACTGACAGAAGATACTTCAAGCTTATGGGAGGGGGGGCGCCATCTATCGTCGTATTAGAAGCTGTTTACAGATACTTTTAAGGTGAGGCTTACATGTATACCTACATATAGGTGAAGTTCCCTGTGCTCTATCTTAAGGTATGGTTTTTTTGTGCTGCTAATAAATGTGCCTTGAGCTTGTGTCTGAAGGAGCTAACTGATTGGTCTGGATCTCAAAGTTCGTTTTAAAAGTTTTTAACTTTATGAATTATTAGTTAAATGGTTTTGTACAGTGTTCCATCTGTTCCCTAACTCTTTATTAATCTGTGCCTTCTAACAGTCTAGGTACTATAACTCACTGGCTTATAAGACATTTGTAGTGGTTGTCGTAACAGAATTCGGACTCCTTCTCTGCTTCACTCAGGTCCATGTTGAATTGTTCATTTATGTACTGGAATACCACTGGGGTATACGTGCCGATCGAATATTGGTCGTTGATCTGGGAGGCTTTCTTCCACGGTTTTTGTGTTTCTATTTCACCGCTATCAGGCAGGTTTGCGACAACTGTAATATAAATGTATACAGAGTGAGATTTAATTAGCTGACCATATTTTGGGGAATGATAGTACGTACAGCCGAGTTCATTAATATTAGGTCGGCGCGGCGATAAAGTTTCTGGGCCATTATTTTATTTAAGGACCTACTATTTAGAAAATATGTAATATGTTGTGTTCTGAATAATCCCTTCATGACACACGAACAATAGTTATTTATCCAACAAGTGAGGAAAGTTCGTTTTTCCTTTAGGTTTTATTTTGAGTCTTGAGCGAACGAAGGATTGAAAAATAGAATCACGAGCGCAGCGAGTGATTATAAAATTCAATCCTGAGTAAGCGAAAGACTCAACAAAACGAATAGCAAATGAACTTGCTCACAAGTTGCATACAAAACTTTTCACCACTCCCAGCAAGAAAGTATTCAGTCACCATAGGTAAATAAATTAAATAGTCACAAAGCAAATCAAAATAATTCTTTATTATAAAATAAAAAGAGCTGTTATTCATGAAAATAATTTAAAAATTAAATGTAAAATTACTGCAATTTTTCAAGTTAAAAGTAACGTTTTTAATAAGTATTTAATTAAATTTATAAATTAGTATAATCAAAATCGCAAGTAAACAAAACTTAGAATTTTCGCGCTTCTAATGTACTTCTTTCACAGGCTTCTTTCTTTGAGTGCGTTCTAAAATTATAATCCTAAATTTGACGATGTAATTTTTACAATATTTTATTTAACGTTTTGAATGTTTCTGAACTTACAGTAATTTGATAAATTTTATAAAAAAATCTTAACTTATAAGTATTTCTATTCTAAGTATAAAATTATTTATTTTTTAAAATATCTTTAAAACTTAACATAAAAATCAGGCAAGGTTAGTTTCTGAACGGGATCATTACTTTCCTCACTGTTCTAACAGTGAGGAAAAACTAACTTTCCTCACTGTTTTCGTAGAGGAAAGACACTTCTTTCGTGCGGGAGTGGTGAAAACAAACTTACTCTTATGGCAATTCGTCCGGAGCAAGAACACGGTGTTGAAAAATAGCACTAGAGGTAAATTCATTTTTACCGACATACATAATATATCAGACGTTCAGACGAGAATGCTGTTTGATTTGTTAGATAACTACGTACACATTACATTTTCGTTATCTTTGTCATTAGTCATTAATTAACCCGATCTGATGAAATGATGATAGGGTCCTCCTAGCACATTGTGTATACCTCTATAGAAAAGTGTTGTCATAATTTAGAGGGTTGTTAGGGACATCCACAGATAAAATTTATCTATGGGGACATCACAACAAAAGGGCTGAACAAGTTTCACTAAGAAACATTCCAAGTAGCTCTCTTTCACCCCTTTTGTAACAAACTACTATTGTTACACAAGGGATGAAAGAGAGCTATTTCGGACGAAGGTCCAATTTGGAGCCCGTGCGAGTCTACCCGAGATATTTAGACGCCAGAGCGAGCGAAGCGAGCGAGGGCGAATATAGTTTTAGGGTGAAATAGCTACCTACTTACAACCCGAGTTAAGCATTAGTAGTTTGTTACACAAGGGGTGAAAGAGAGCTATTTCAGACGAAGGTCCAATTTGGAGCCCGAGCGAGCGCAGCTCGCAAAGGGCGCTAAGGATCGAGACTACCCGAGATATTTAGACGCCAAGCGAGCGAAGCGAGCGAGGGCGAATATAGTTCGAGGGTGAAATAGCTACTTACACCCCGAAGTAAGCATAATACTTTACATCATTCGAGCGAGGTAAATTAAACGGAAAGACTGAGTACGGAACGATGCAGTGCAGGACACTGCAGGACCGCAGAACCATAAACATATACATAACCCAAAAACTCACAACACTTAGTCGAATTACGTATATACTTATCAGATTTGAATACATAATAAGTAGTCAATTATAGTTGTAAGTTTTAGGACTACGGGAAAGTTTAGGGTGTCAAAACACGCGTATTGAATTCTATTTGGATAATTAAAAAAATAATAATTAAAAGTTAAATACTTCTGAAGAAAATAAAAAAAAGCCACGATTATTTTTTTTGCGATTTTTTTTATACTTTAATTTTATAGAATAGGTACATAAAATGTGTGTACTTTTTTTCTAAAAATTGAAAAATAAAAAAGTTATGATTTTTTTGAACTCCCGGGTATGGTCGGAATATGGAACGATCGTCGGAGTATGGAACGATTGCCGGAGTATGGAAAGATCCCGGACAGGATTTGCGCACGTCTAGTTAAATAACCGGCCAAGTGCGAGTAGGACTCGCGCACCAAGGGTTCCGATCACTGTTGGAGAGCGTAACACGTGTAATAAGGTTTCAACATAAAAAAAAACTAAAGTGTGATGTCATCCATGTAAACCAAATTGAATATTTTTTTAGAAAGACAGAAATTTGCAGTTTTCAGACTTTTCCCTTTACTTATAAGTTATAAGACCTTGCTTGGTGCCAAATTTCATGATTGCAGGTCAACGGGATGTACCCTCTAGGATTTGATTCCCTTGCGAATATCAAGCAATTTCAGCAAAATTGAGACATGTGGTATCTTTTGATTGCGTTGAACTATAAGTTTAATTTTTTCAAAACTTTAAGAGATTACAAATTCGACTCGACAGACGGTGAGACAGACAGACGGACAGACTGACAGACAGAAATTTACAGTTTTCGGATTTTTCCCTTTACTGAAGAAAGAAGAAATAAAGAAGAAGAAAGAAACGTTTATTACAAAGACAGGAACACACCAGACAAAGGAAAAAGAAAGAAACCGAACATAAAGTAGGACACACACAATATCATTAATACCTAGTTGTAAAGACCATCAATGAAGGTCGTGGTGTGTCACTGTCATTATAAATGGCAACTGACTCAGCGATATGCTGAAGGCCAGGCCTTCAGCGCTGATTTTCAGTCAGCGCCAGGGTGTTGCCCCGCGAGCGTCATTAAAGGCATTTCAAATAATTTATGATTAAACGAACTTACCTGTAAGCGAAGTTTTATCAAAATTATACGAAGACTTCGTCCGAAGATATTAATTAGCATTAGACAGATGTAGATGTTAAGAGAAGTCGTAAAATATTATATCATAGAAAGAATTTCAAAGAGTTTTCTATCAAATCACATGATTTATTATATTAAGTGTCAACAGGAAAACAATATAACATTTCTATTTGAAAAGTAATAACAATTGTACTTTTTCAATTATCAAATTAATTGAGGCCTACAGGAAGTACCCTATAGGTTTAGGGTCCATTGCGATTACTATGAAAATCCAACAACTTTACAGCATACACAGTCGTATAGCGTCCGATTGCGTTGACCTAGAAGATTGTTTTTTTCACAGTGTTGTGCGATCACAGACTTTAACAATTGATATGAATTTCAGCTTGATACGTCTACGCGTTCTTGACACACGGACAGACGGACAACAAAGTGATCCTATAAGATCCTATTCCTTTTTTTCCTTATAAGGATCGGAACCCTAAAAACACTCGTCCAAAATATGCTGCCAAGAAGTTTTTTTAGTCACATGCCATGTTATTACAAATTAATAAACTAACACCTGTTTAAAAACAAAAATGTACGGGATTTAATATTTGTTTTGAGGTTACTATGTTTAATATTTTTTGTAATAACACGGTAAATGTTTATGACTTTAAAATTAAATTCTTCACAAAATAAAGGCCCGTTTTGACAGTTCACGCCCATGAAGTTTTAACCCCTAACGCGTAGGTAATAGAAGCGGTTTTCCTAGGTGCAACTTGTACGCTTTGCTTGTACGCAACAGTTGGCTTTTATTACCATACCAACGCATTAGGGGTTAAAACTTCATGGGCGTGAACTGTCAAAACAGGTCTTTTATTTTGTGAGGACTTTAAGTATCACCACCTACACAAGACGCAAAATGCTATTATTATTCGCACGAAACGCTATACCCTATCCAACATAGCATGTCACTGTGACTTTACTAGGCATGGGGATAATGTCGATACAAATTATCGATATTCTCACTAAAGTTTCTGAATGTTTCAAGCAAATAAAACAAAAGGATGTAACATGTTTTTATTCTTGTTAAATCGATACACAGCCCAAATCACCAGCATCAAAGTCTGATTCGGACTCGCTGGAGCCGTCTTTTAGATTTATAATCAGTTCGTGGGTAGATTGATCGAATCGTACGATTAGTCGTATGTACGATCGTAGTATTTCTATTTCATTTACCTTGTTGTTTGCAATCTATTTTATTTACACAATATCATCAATATTCTATTATATGTTTCGAGTCAAGATTGATAACTTGTCTTACGATAAGTATAGCACGTCACTATTTGCCAATAAAGTATGTTAATTGTCTCTATACATTTTACCGTCGAAAAATACGATACTTCTTAGGCGTGTTTTGACACTGACAGCTGTCAGAGATCATCCTATGTTGGATAGGGTATAAGAATATGCATGCGATTTGACATTTGGGGCTACGCTAGCGTCACCAAATGTCAAATCGCATACATTTTGAGTTTTCGTAGCGATATTAACTTTGTCTAGGCATACTGAACAGATGTGATCAAAACATGTTCAAGTAAAAAATCCTACGTGAACCGGAATTTATCATCACAAACATAGTATAAAACCTCGCCGCTTCGCATACCGTACCCACGTAATTAGATTGCACCCTCACTGTACTTTTCCTGGCATATGAAGCAATTTAAGCAGCGGGGGCAAGTTTGTTTTGAAGTTCCCGCGAATATTCCCGCAGCCGCCGGCCAACTTGTCCTTTCATGGAATTCCAGCGGGCTAATGAATGTTCAGGAATACATACGGGCGCTATTCAAATTGGAGTGGGGAGAGAGAAAGCGTAATGTGATTTTGCTTTTGCGTTTGTGCCATGATGCGCGGGACAGAAAGTTAGCTAGGTACCGCTATATGATACAGACAGTGCCTACAATAATATTACAGTTACAATAAAGCATATGCTAATCAAATCAATCAAACTAGTAGACAAAATAACTGTAAATGGCTAACCAAAAAAAATACGCGTGTAGCACCGTACACGTGTTAGAAGTAAAACTTCTGTAGCTAGATCATTAAGTGGTACCTATACTATACACCTATACCTACCTATACTAAAAGAGATTTAAATTTCCAATTTTGAGATCCAATCTCTGCTTCAAGTTACTTTTAAGTTTCAGACGTCCGATTATTTGAAATTATTTTATACTTGTACTTACTTTTAATACGTCATGTCATTTATTTCCCACCATTCCTTATCTACAATTTGTCGCGCTCGTGGTGATATACTTAACTCATTCAATAGTGTCACTACTATTTGCATCTCGCTCAGATTATATACCATCTGACGTCACGTCTTTAAGCCGTCTCGCTCAAATGTATGCATTGCTTTGCTTGTTTTAGAAATCCATATCGACCCGTGTGACATTGATGAAACTCTTTTCTTACAAACTGTATGGATCGCATCGCACAGCTGTCAAACATAAGTTCCGGTTCCAACAAAGAGGTTGAACGAAGTAGTTTGAGTCATGCTAGATATTAGGCTACTAACGCCATCTAGCGAAAGAGAGTGAGCGCCATCTTGGCCATACCGGAAATCAAGAACTCGTGGAAGAATGCTTAAAATAATTTTTATTTGTTAACGTTTCATCAGGTTTTTCTCTCACTAATTAACATTCTTTATTGTACGAATGTATTATTATCTTATCTGATTAGTTAAAAACCGTATTGAAAATAATTGCGGTTTTAAAAGTCTTCAGCCGACCCTGACGTCACCGATTCCAATTTCCGTTACATTTCTTAGCCACTCGTGATAGCACCCGGCTAGTACAATTGAAAAGCAAATATATGAATAACCCACAGTTGAGAGGTTAAATAAATTTTACCCCCGTGCCCCAAGAAGTTTTACTTCAAAAATATCCCTACAGTGCGAAAAAAGAGATGAACTATTTATAAAGTATAAAAAAGATCCTACCAATAAACTGCTAAAACTAGAATATAACGAACAAAGAAATAAGACCAACAAAATAATAGAAAAATCAAGAAATAAGTGGTATTACAAAAAAAACAAATTGCCGAGTGTTGCCGACAATAAATCAGACTCAAGTCATGTCAGTGTCATGACAGGTATATACCCGAATGATCTTTAAACAAGGATTAGTCAGACAATTTTTATAAAAGGTAGGGAGAATGTCTACTCAAATTATAGACCAATAACTATTTTACCAATTCTGGATAAGATATTTGAAAAATATGTAGCTAAAATGCTACATCATTAAGTATTACGAATCCAACAATACCTTCGACCCGTGGAACACAAAATAGGCACAAGAAAAGTCACAAACAAAGAAATGACAACAACCGGATTCAAAAACACCTATGGTAGAAGTACGGACAAAACATAAGCATAATACTACCACGGCTAATAAATGAACTACCCCTCAGCATATCGCTATTATATGAGTAGCTTCATTCGAAGATATAATTGGTTAATGTAGTACCCTTCTCGTACAGGCATACTTCGCACGATTTAAAGATAAAATTGTCAAAAAAAAGTATGAAAGTGACATTTGTCCGTGGGACACGGGGCGCTGCCCGCCGCCATGACACCTCATTCTTTTAGAGATACATACTAAGTACTCGTATGCCCGTCCAAAGTCCACGGCCCGCGATTTTAAATCTACCCACATCGAGATATAGTTCAAAACCTATGAAAAAACATTACTATGGAAAGTGGAATGGATGAACCAGCGGACCTTTGAGTGGCTAAAACGTTAAGACAAAACTTTATGATGGGGTCAAGCCATCTTCAGCGCCTTATATACTTCCATGATAGCTTGAGGTGCGGAGTCTTAAAATATTTACGGAAGCAAATGGACACTAATGTTTGGCCGATGAATAATTCATCTATTCCACCCCCCTAAGGTACCACAGCTAGTGACCAGCCAACCTGACGTCAGGATGGCTGGTCACCCTTGAATGTTTGATTTCTCCTAAAATATGATGGAAGCAATTATCTACTTATCGGAAGCAAATAGAAGCAATTGGGCAGCAATTATTAGTCATAATTTCAACGTTATATACGACGATATATATTTAGTGACCAGCCATCCTGCCTGACGCTGACCGCGCCTTGACACCTCTCCCTCCACATTCGCGGGTGGCTCAGTTGCTTACTAGCAAGTGCCACGGATGGTTGTGTGTTTCTGCGAATTATGCGACTTGTATAATGAGTTTGGAATGGAATGACGAACTGGAATTTACATTTATAGACTTTTCCCATACTGGGTGGCTGAGGCATAACTGTGCCCACGTTTGGCCAGTTATTCAATACTCCATTTTGCTTAACAGGGGGTTAATACATCGCCGTAGCTAAGGTTTCCTCACGATGTATTCCATCACCGTATGTTAGTGCTTATAATTTGGCAGGAAATGCTAGAATCAAAATTATTCCAACATATTAGCACACTACAGCATGTTTTAGTAGACAATCTAATTATTGGCGTAGTTATCTATTGCCAAAGCGCAAAGAAGCGCCGCAGCAGCAGTAGCGGTGTCGCCGTCCATCCTCGTCGAGAGCGCGAACTAGCTACACTGTGACAGGTTGCGCAGTGCGCTGCGCATGTGGAGGACTACAAGTTTCGCGGACGCGGACCTCGCGCGAGACGTTGCGCCGTTATTCGCGCGCGTGTCTGTAGAGGCCACATTGATGTTTAGGTCACCGTCAAAGTATGAAATCCGTCATTCTTTAGGATGCATCTGTAGGTCAACTTACCAGTAACATTGTAGAATGACGGATTTCATTATTTGCCGGTAACATTAACTGACATACACGACACGGTGTTTGTCGATTTTGCGATGTTCATCTCTGACTGGCCAGCCACACTCCTCAATCTTGGCTTGTATCACAGATACATTGGTGCGAAGTTTAAATTCAAAAGTTGCTACTCGTCCCCTTGGTCTTGGTTTGGGTATCAGATTCTTTCTACTCAACATTTCAATGGAATCTTTTCTAATCCGAGTTTCCGACTTCAAAGAGCAATTTATTCCCGTTCTCAGGCAATTTTTCTCTGACTGAATTTTCAGGAGTGCTTTCTGATGTCGACGCATTCATGGGTGGGATTTCGCTATTTTTCCTAGCGCGTCACGTCACAGCCTCAACGAGCGTCGGAGATTTTTCTAACGTTCGTATTTTCTTGTGGACTGATATAAATAAAGAGGCCTACCCGGCGTACTTAAAGATACCCCGACTGGCTGTGATAATTGAAATTTACATCAATTTTCGGATCATATTCAATGTAATAATTAAGTGTTTTTATTTTACTTATTTCCTATTTCTTTATTGTATGTGCCCCAGGGCCCTGTCTGACTCACTGTCTCTTTCTAGTCGTTCCATCAGAGTGAGAAGTCTATACAAATCGTGCCCTGCCGACAGCGTAAATAAGCGCTTAAGGAGTACTTCGATCGGTCGGGGTATCGGGGTGCCCGCTGATGTGTGTGTGTGTGTGTGTGTGTGTGTGTGTGTGTGTGTGTGTGTGTGTGTGTGTGTGTGTGTGTAGGTACGCAGCTGCGTGAGAGCTCGTAATTAGTCCCTTGTCATGTTGACATGCTCGATTCACAAGTTCTCATTTCTATCTATTCATTGCGGTGCGACTCGCGGCTTCATGATTGATTGCAAGTCATGTACTAGTAAGAAATTAGTGAACAGGCGGTAGGGGAGGGGGAGAAAGGTATCTTATTTCGGTTTTTTGCTTATATCTCGAAAACTACCTATTGAAAATATCTCTTTAGTCACCCCCTCAACAGTTGACCGACCGTGATTCGGTTACCTAAGCTGTGTGGCGCGTCTGTTAAAAATCCAAGATGGCGCCATGAATGGTCTGTGAAACCGAAATACGGTCGCTCAACAACTCAGGCGTGGTTCACACGGCATAGTCCTGCACGTTTTTTTGCAGTATACGTCTTAACGGATAAACATTGGCCTAGGTTCACACGACGTATACTGCAAAAAAACGTGCAGGACTATGCCGTGTGAACCAAGGCCACTGTTTATCCGTTAAGACGTATACTGCAAAAAAACGTGCAGGACTATGCCGTGTGAATCCAGCCATAGGGTTTTTTGGACCCCTGTCTGCACTAAAATAGCGTTTTCTACTGTTTATAGAATGACATTTACTAAGTCTTAGCTTGAACCATTATAATAACCTTCATGTTGTGATAAGTTTGTACAGTTGCCATGAACCTAAATTTTGATGATTTCTTGGTCGGTCAATTAGTCACTAGTTTTGTGGTGTAATCTGTCACTAAACCTGCCTTGCTTATAAGTTATGAAAGAAAACTTATATTTCTTCCTCTTTTTGCCAAAGAAACATCACTAATGCACTAAAAACACGATAATTTTCGTCGCGAGCCGTTACACGAAACCGGTCTGCAAGACGGACTATTTAGAACAGACGTTATATCTCAATTTCTCTATGGCCAAGCATGCCGCTTGCTAGCTGTCTTGTTTCACCGGCAACACATTTCAGTAGCTATTTAACGATGCGTTTTATCAAAATAAAGAGTCGGGAACGCCTAACCAAATTTCGGCGTTCAACAACTTGCGCAATGTCGATATTGTCCGAAAATTGGTCGGTCACAGGCTCACAGCACCTTTTTTGCCATTAACACTTCCACTGGGGAGGGGATCAGCGTAAAATTTTCTATTTTACATATCATATAAAAATATATAAATAGATATATAATAGTATCGTAAGTAATAACTTTGACATAATTATTATAACTGAAACTTGGCTTGTGGATGGTGTACTGGATTCGGAATTATGCGACATTATTACGACGTATTTAGACTGGACCGCGACCGCGGGTAGAAAAGATATAATGTAACTGTCTAAATTATTGTGTGCAATAAAGAATTGTGAATTGAATTGTGAAAATGGTGGCGGTGAAAGTAATAGACCCCCTCTGACTAAAGAAATAAAAATCGAAAGATCTGATATAATAAAAATGAAAGCGTCGATACCCCAGGGAAGTGTGTTGGGTTGTTTACTCTTCTTAATTTACATCAAAGTCTAGACAAAAAAGTTTTTTTTTTAAAATAAGGTAAGTAATTTTTATTTTAAAAATATTTAAAAATCGTGTAAGTATTCGCACGGGGTGGGGTGGGCCCCAGGGCACGAGGGGGAGTCTGTTAGCACCGGGCGGACCAACGAAGGGAAAGCGGAACGCGTATGCAACAAACACCATCTAGCCAGCTTTGTTTAGACAATAACTGTTATTGTTACGTTATGCTTTGACCCACCTCTAGCGACGGCAAACGTCACAGAATCATAGAAAATGACCGGAAAATAAGCTAAAACTATTAATTATTGAATTTATTCCTACAAGTTCTACAAACTTATTAGTTACACAGTAGGTAATTAATAAATTAATATTTAAATACTATTGGCTTGTGAGAAGTCTTTGTACATTGCTAGGGCAGTCATTTAGCCATCTCCTTTCATACAATGGAATGAACCTATTCGAAATTGATACGGCAAAACGTTAAAAATTGTGCGGTCGTAGTTAGATAGCTATTCCTTTGCCAACCTGATGCAGAGAAATCGTGCCGAGCGAGAGCCACCTACTAGAGAATTTTGTCTCGCTCTTTTACAGTAAACAGAAAAAATCCAAAGTAGGGTAACCATGACTGAGAGGGAAGTCATAACTTTACTTTAGGTGTCCTTCCTTATTTTTATGGATGATAGTTATTATTATGATAAACCCTATTATGACGTGTCAGACCTCGGAGGGGGCGATAAGGGGGGGCGCCAAGGGAAAAAGACTTTCGCTTTCTGGGACTTTGATTTTTGTTTTATCACCGGTATCACGTAGTGATGCTCTCTGCCATCATTTCAGATCATATACATTTTCATCGTATACTTTTTGAGACAAAAACTACATAAAACTATATTGTTTAGTAACGTCTAGGGTGCTATACATCAATAAAGTTTTAGTTTTATAAAATAAATTACTATGTCTGAAGGAGCAAATGTAAATACAGAATTATAATAAACCATTAGGAATGTACAAAGGCCTTTTTATATACCTTCATCATCATCATCATTATTTTCAGCACACGTCGACCCATTGCTGGGCATAGGCCTCATCTATATAGCGCCTATCTCTCCGATATCTTATGTCAATCGTTATCTCTCCGATATCTTATGTCAATCGTACCGAGTCTTGTGAATTGTAAAACAGGAATGGAGTATGCGAATCAACGAATACATATGTATACAACCAAAAATGTTCCCGATGAAGAAATGGCTTGGGCACCCTACTTAAAAAGAGATGCAAACCCTTGGTCTGATGCCGGCGCCAGACACAAACAAATATTTGAACAAAGACTTTGAAGACTTTGCTCAAACATTTGAACACTTGTATGTTTCACCTGCCTGAAATGTTTCACACTTCCAGGAGCTTCACAGTTGTTTCAAAGACAACAAACAAGATGGACGACGGATTTGTGGACGCGATATACATATATTATCTATGTGCATTTAATTATTTATTGCATGTGCAAAAAAATTATTGTGGAATCCTTTATTTTTTTCAAACATTCCCTGTATTGTGTCAATAAAGAATTTCTTTTCTTTTTCAAGTCCTCGATGGTGCAAGGCACTGTCATTTTACTTCTAATTCGGGTCCAGGCGTCATTGATTAAATTTTTATTTTTGTGTAGTTTACTTTTCGAGTTCCATATACACGGTTCTCCTTGTAGTAATTCAATAAATTGAAGAACAACGTCATTACTCCAGTCCATTTTGCGTATAACGATGCGACGACCATTCGGGGCAGCACTTTACGAACAACTGAACTTTGCGCGTGTGTAGCAGGCTACGCAAACATTTGAACTTTGAGCGCTTTGATGTGCGCTCGAAAAACCGACACCGAATGGCAAAGTTCCACAAAGTGCAAATGTTTTATCAAAGCTTTTAACAAATACTCAAATACCCGTGCTACACATGTGTCCAAACAAGTGTTCAAATAAGTGATCAAATGTTTTTACTGTGTCTGGCGCCGGCATGATAACCTTGTCGGCACGTTTTTTCATCCCAGTGCTCAGTCCTGTTTAGGTAGTTCGTCCAAGGTCTCTCCTACAAAAATAAAAGAAAAAAACACAAAAATATTTCCACACAAATCAGTTAGTGCTTAGACCTTAGACGCAACAAAACGTTGTCGCGTCACGTTGGTCGACGCATTTGACGTTTTGTTGCCGCCAAAACCCAACATATCACAGCGCATGCGCGGAGCATGGGCCACAGCTCAGAACAATAGGCCCACAGTACCAAACCTCAGATCAATGAACCTCTTTGTTTAAATCTTCCTGCCTCCAAGTACTTATCAAACACTGAGTAGCTGTTTGGTTGTCAACTATAGTTAAAAATTTTAATACGACCAGACTATCAAACACCTTGGCTGTACGGTTTCAGGACCCTTGCCTTTCCCAAAAAAAGTTGAACTGTATCGTTAAGGAAAAAAAGTTTAATAATAATACTAGTTTTGTTCGAGAAGTAGTGTTATTATTAAAAAAATAAGTTGATTACTATATTTCGTTTATAAAGTACGTCATTATGAATTCGATTTCAAGTTTGTAAATCGAACTTTATGACATGAGAGTAGATAAAACACTTTAAATCACGTTAAATGAGTGTATTCACGATTAAAACATCGAACAACTTACAAACAACTAACAAAACAAAAATAACATGAGTAGGGTTTGCCTGCACGATTTAGTTGAGTGTTGCTCTCGGAGCGTCTGATTCTCTTTCCGTAATACTCCGAACCGAATGAAGGCAGCCCTGTGGATGTAGAGAAGTGTAAAAGTGACTTGAAATGCATCATATCATAACATAATATTACCTACTGGTGTTTGGCAGTCAGATCCATATGAACTCACGGTTTGTTTGCAGGCATGTGGATATACCTACTACACCGAATATAGGAATTATTAGTAGGTTGTGAATTTTTTGTGGTTCATTAACCGAATGGTGACCAACGGGACCCTATTACTAATTATTTGATTCTTATATCAAAAAAATATCCCTTTACCCTTTTATAAATATCTACCTAATGCTTCAATTTTAGAACCTACCTTTTGAACACTCCTGAGAGGTCTATTCTTTATTGGCTTCATTTAGAAAATAATTTTCGTCGTTATCCGAAAGGAATATTGAATGATAAACGCTGCTGCCGCGTAAGGACCTGAAAAACATATTATGAATGTGCCTATGTGCGTATCCGAAATTTACACCTTCCTTCTTAGGTCTATTGAATTTCAGGTACCTAACAACTTGGGCGCTTTGTGTTGTGCACCTCAATATGGGAAAAGCCGTGATGGTCTGACGTTGTGACTTATCCTTAAACCTATTTGTGTATGTGAGGGCGAAAATATATTTTATACTCTTTCACACCAGATGTTTGCACTTAAGGGCTGAGGAGAGGAATAACATACTAAACTATTTGTAATCCCGAAGAAGGATCTTATATCTACCTCCTGCATTTAGGACAGCTCTTATTTCTCCTGAGGGCCTGCTGTAAACAGCGCCGGCAGAATATATGCCCGCAAATTGTCGATATAGCCTCTTCCTGGTTGATGTGGGACATGCAGATTGGGCACAGTGGACAAGTAAGTGGAGTGCTGCGAGGCGGCTGAAACCAGAAACAAATTATTTCTGCTCAAATCAACATGCAGCACGCAGACTTAGATAGGTACAGCCAAAAGCAAACACTGAATGATTCTGGTGGGCCATCGACGTAAGAGAAGGAGTTTTGGGGTTGGCTTTCCACTGTGGCCTCTCGATTTTGAAGACAAATTGGTGACTGGGGGGCTCTGGGGGTTAAGCTTGAACCATATATTTGGTTTTTAAGACTAGGAAACACGTATTTAATTAATTATGGATTAATTAAACTTACGATTTCTTTTAGGAACGGGACGTTTTTCTTTTGGAATTAATGTAGACTAGACTTGACAAATGCATTTAGAATGCGTGGAATGGAACGTAAAGTTGCTGTGTTTATATATGTCGCAGTTGATTGTTTAACAACAATAATAATAATATTTTTTTATGGAATGTCAAATTATACAAATGTATTTTTTTAAATTAATGCAAGTCCTACAAAAAATGATAAATTACACATAATAGCAGTAAGCAAGCAATCATAAGATGTCAATTGCATGTTTTAAATTTGTCCTCTACAAACTCTGTGACAGTGTAGTATGCTTTGTCGATCAAAAATTTAAACAAAGCTTTCTTCAATGCCTGTAAATGGTCCAACCTCCTTATTGTATCCGGGCATTGGCACTGGCATTATAGATTATCGGAGCCATTCCAAATATATTTCTTCTTGTGAGGGAGCTCTTACATTTTGCTGCGCCTAGCTTGTCGGCATATCGAATGCTATTCATTTTTCTAAACAAACCTAAATTTGTTCTTACAAATTTGACTATTTCAAAAAAGTAGAGACAAGGCAATGTTAATTTTTTTAATTAAATGAAGTCGGCTTACAGTTATCTGTTTGCATACGCAAGTTTTTAAAGGTATTATCTCATTACGTGCCAAGTTTTTTTTTTCAGGGCAAGAGGTCAAAGGGGTGGTCAAAGTTTGTGCAAAAGATTAATTCATCATTGCTTTGACTAATTCATCATTATCTCGTATTTTACATTAGTTATCGACAAAATAATACTTAGGTCTTCTTAAGTATCTTATAGCAATAGCTTTGAAATAATTGAAACAAAAAGTAAACTTTAGAAAAAACCGACTTCCACAAACCCTATTTGATTAGATTGAGTTTAATACAAACTGTAACCCCCTATCCCCCCCCCCCTTTGGGGAATTAATTTTGTCAAATCCCATATCAGTGCTACCCCACGCTACTAAAGAACCCCTGTACAAAGTTTCGTGGCTATGGGTCCACCGGTTTAGGCTATGCGTTGCCTGCCCGTTAGCCACGCATTGTATTTGTACCTAGTATTGAGCAGATCTGGTGGCCATATGTGGTCTTCATCAGCAGTTCCGCATCACCGCTTACCATGTGCATTTGCACGAGTTATTATGAAAAACACAAAAATCACTATAGGTCTGCCTATAATATTTGAAGAGTTCTCTCGATTTCTCCAGGATCCCATCATCAGATCCTGACCTGGTGTCAATGGGACCACCCTTGAGGTATTACCTATACGCCGAAAAAAGATTTGTTCAAATCGGTTCATAATTGGCGGAGTTATCGCGTAACAAACATAGAAAAAAAAAAAAGACATACGGGTCGAATTGAGAACCTCCTCCTTTTTTTGAAGTCGGTTGATAAAGAACATGTAAAAGAAAGGGACAGGCATGTAATGGCATGCCCTAACAATGTAAAAAATAGGGTTTTTCATGAAAAAATTTACCTTCAATATCTCGAATTACATGAAACTTTCATTGAGGTCAAGTTGGGCTTATTATTAGACCAGAAAGCCGAAGCGGCGACAACGGCGAGTGAGTGAGCCTGCGACGAGCTGCACGGGGACAGTCGCCGCGCGCGCTACGTTGCGCCGGAGTTTTATTTAGGTTAGGTAGTTTCATACATTTTTAGGTTAGGTTAGGTTGAATATCTCAAGAAACATACATTTCCTAGACTAGGTATTTTACAGGGGGGTTACCTCCCCCCCCTCAACCCCTCCCCTCCCCCCAGCCCCCTACGAAAGAGGCCATAGTGGAAATAATACCCTTCAGCTCAAAAAGTAACAGTGTTACTTTGTCCAGCGGTTAAAACCTCTGGCCTGATGCCTGCACCACTGTAGTTGGCAGATCGACACCTACCTTCACAGATTCCAATGCCTTCACGATATTTTTTTTTTTCCGAGTAGCAGCTCTCTTACTAACGCGACCAATAGCAGCAGCTGTCGCAAGCGATCCATTTCGAGGGCTATTATTATTTCTGGGCATTTTAAGTTACTTACAACCAATTTATTGAAAACATGATAAATTTTGTGATTTGTGCGAAATATTTTCTGTTTATTTTTTTTTCATGCTTTTTTCTATATAGATAGTGTGTTTTGTAGACCGTAGACAGACTCTATGACTCTATTCAAAGAGTATAGATGTCGTGGCCATATCGTCGAATTTGGCCATATCGTCGAATTTGGCCATATCGTGATGCCATTTCAAGATAGGGCCAAGCCATTTGTGGCCATATCATGATATGGCTGGTTTTAATGAAAACATGTCTTTTTAAAAGCATTGTTATTCAGCACTACGTGATATTTGTTGTGTTATATGTCAAACTGATACGAAGACTATTCGGGGGCTTGCTGCGCTTGCCCTCTTTAGTCTTCACCTAAGCTACCGCAGTGTTTGCCCTATAAGATTTCATCGTTTTTTGACATTTCATGTTTGGCCATATCGTGATATGGCCAATTCTACGATATGGCTACGACATATAAACTTAATCTGTTCTTTATCTAAGTTTGTGGCAGTGTCCAGTGTCCATGTACGACGCGTAACATCCAAGGAGTTTGTATTTTATCTCTATAGGTTTATCTCCGATCAATGAAACTCTTTTCCTCCAAAGGATACGTCACCGCATAGAGCTTCTAATATGATCGAGATCGAGCTCTCTGTATTGCGGCACCACACTTCGTTATGCGTTATTGCGGCACCACACTTCGTTATGCGTTATTCGTTATGCGGCTACGCTCTATTCACCCAATAATTCGTTATATGAGCGAACAGGAGCGAACACCAAATTATGCCCTTTCTTATGCGTGCGAATCTCGTGCGAATGAAGCAAATATACACGGATAAGCCCTCCATACCTCGTCGTATGCGGCCGAATAACACGCATAACGAAGGGTGGTGCCTCCATTACACGAACAAACAAGATGATTTTTAGGGTACCGTACCCTAAGGGTGCCAAACGGGACCCTATTACTGAGACTTCGCTGTCCGTCTGTCTGTCTGTCTGTCTGCCTATCTGTCTGTCTGTCACCAGGCTGTATCTCATGAACCGTGGTAGCTAGACAAATGAAATTTTCACAGATGATATTTTCTGTTGCCGCTATAACAACAAATACTAAAAAACAAAAGAAATTTAATATTAAGGGGGCTCCCATACAACTAATGTGTTTTTTATTTTGCGGTTTTTTTATAGATAATGGTACGGAACCCTTCGTAACGACCAACCATTCCCTAAGTTCCACCTAACTAAGGAAACACTAGCTTAAGAGACCAGTGACCGCGTGAATTTCCCATACAAACGTAATACAAAAATGATACAATCAAAAGTTTTCCGGTCTAGACATATTCCATCACTCTCCTGGTCTTTTTCAAAAGAATATGAAGTTGATCTTTGCACCACCACTAAATCAATGAAGCATTATTATTATTATTATTTTGTCAAAAAGAATTCATTTTCTCTCTATTATCACTACAACACACACATCCACACATGCTCACGCACACACACCCTCACACACACTTCACACCTCCCCCTCCCTCTTAACTTCTAGATAATATTTCTTAAAACTTTTATTAAAATATAAAACTAAAATGTATGTATAATTAAATAGTGTAATTAAACTGTATTTGCAAAATGTTAAAATGTAATGTTAGCATAATAAGAGCCCCTAATTGGCCTAGGTATAAGTTATTTTTTGTGCTGTACATTTTTTATATTGTGCTGTGGGCTCAGTTCCCAAATAAACAAATAAACAAATGAATTTGAGAAATAGTTCAACGTATTTAGACTGTTAATCGGATTTATACACTGTTTACGCAGGTTCCTGGTCTGTATACCAGGGTTCCTCTTCAACCAATTTAAAAATATTTTTAAGTAATTTGAACAAGAACCTTGGTATACGACCAGGAAACTGCGTAAACACTGTATTAATCCGATTAACAGTCTAAATCTCTTAAGGCGAGGTACGAATAATTACAAACCAAGGTCAACGAAGATTGCGGAAGTGAGAAGCAAATATAACTCGGGAACAGGAATAAGTGGGATGGCAAATGTGCGCTCGCGCCTAATCTGAATCAACGTAAGCGCAAAAACGAAAAAAAAAACATAAAAAATAAGCTATTCCAGGGAATTACATTTCATTCATGAAATCGCTAGTAACAACAATTACCCACATATTTCAATTAATAGAAAAATCATATTTACTACTACTGCGGTATAATAGGAAAAAATATTGAAAAAAGGGGTTGACTTTGGATTTATTTTCTATCGAGAAAATTTTATCCAAACACGTTTTCCTTCTTGAAAACCCTAGATTATATAGTCAAATTACATATACTAGAAATTGATTACGATAAGTCGAGTATTTCCTGAAATACACATTGTAAAAGCACCCCTAATTTATTCGTGAGGCCCCTTAAGTCAAAACAATCCCCTGTCATAAATTAGTTTTCACCATACAAAGAAACACCTTGTTAGCGGCTACTTACTTAGGCGACGGTTTGTCTATGGTCTAGTGTTGTGCAACGGATAAATTAACCGGTGAACACATTTTTATGTGTTTTTCATTCAATGGACAATTTAGCTACTAAGTACTTATACTTTTATCACACATTCTATATTGATTCAGCAACGAGTTCAGCAAGCAATAAATAGTTATTAAGTATGTTGAACATTTATGAAAAACTATCACTGAATTGTGAATGGCCGTAGACAGCTTTACGTGAATGGCTGAATGGTGGTTATATAGACAGACATAAAAGTAAAAAAAATATAAAACCGTCGAGGGAATGTGGGATTGATGGTGTTTTCTGATCTGAATTGCTTAATTATATTGCGTGCTGCGGGCTCTATTTGTCTCTCTATTTAATCTATATTTTTATGCGAAAACAAAATAATAACGGCGGAAAGAAGAAGCCATCCCAATTCTGTTCTGACTAGTTCTGACACCTAAGTAACAGTCTCTTAGCGTTAGGAGCTTGATGTCCGCCTCCTAAATTTAGGAGGGCTTCTAGTAGCGTAGATGACACTTAAACCTTGGTGAAAGCGAAACAAGCATTAGGTAGCTCCTAAAATGTGATAAGAGTCTCATAAAATATATGGAATGGCGGTGAAAACGGGCATCAAACTCCTAAACTAGGTCAACTTGTTGTATCAGGAGCCAGAGCCTGCAGAAACGGACCATTGTAATTTTTGGACCTAAGAACTAATTATTCTTAGGTCCAAAAATTACAATGGTTTCTGAAACAATATACAATGTTTAATCCCACAAAGTTAAACCTGAAACCAATATTAATATTAATAACTTTTCAATAAATTATCGCAGATAAATGAAATAGGTGGGTGGGTACGAGTACTTTAATTTGACCGATGATCGGCCGAAAAGCGAACATTTGCTATTCGTTTCTACTGAAATAGAACGAAGAAAATATTGAATTTGTAAATCTGTCCACGATCTTTGCACTTCAGATTTCAGACTACGCTGGAGTCTCAAGGGGTTGCCTTTAGAGGAAACCCTGTCTTGCCTTCTGCTAAGTAGCTGTGAAAAGCATAAGCGAACATTTATTATGTAATTAAAAAGCTTTTCCGTGTTCTGCTTTTCAGTCCCTGGCCTGAAACTGCAGTGACTTTAGGGCCAATTTGAAGAACAATCATAAAATATCTAACTATTAGTCGAACTTTGCTACCTATGGTAGCTAAGTCGTAAAAGCTCAAAGAGCCTCAAAATTACAGGTAAATACAAAGGTACTTACCATAATGTTTGCTGAAATATGAAATTACTATATTACATATGTCGCAGGGATATGATAGAATCCGGGATTCAGCTTAATCCCGGGAAATGGTAGAATAAAAACACGATTCTATCATTTCACTAGACAGATTAGGGATTAAGCTGAATCACTGAACTAAATCTAGTGATTTAGTCGAATCCCTGAAGGATTTCAGTGAAATAGCAAAAATTTGTAATTTCCAGTGTTTTATTAGGGTTCTTTAAAGAAACAAGGAATAGTAATAGATTCGTCAAGTCATTCTGTCTGTCCGTCTGTCCGCAAAATATCGGTTTGTAGCCTGAAGCGGGGCGCATCGCTACAAGCCAAACCCGGCTTTTTTGCGCCTACGATAGCGTAGTCGAGTACAGGCCCCCAGTTCTACAAACGGATGGCATGACGGTTGCTGCAGCACAGCATGGGCGCGGAAACCCGTTTTGGTGTTGTCTTGGCGACGACGCGACGACGACCGACGAGACGGGGCGCCGAGACGTGCCGCGCTGGCTACAAGTGTGTGTGAGGGTGTGTGTGTGTGTGTGAGGGTGTGTGTGTGTGTGTGTGTGTGTTCATGGGCGAGTTTGACAGCCTGAGTAGTTTTCTTTAAATAATTTTAGGTAGCTTTGTGTTGACTGAATATTAGCCTGGATATTTAGGGTTTCACTTCGGAATATGAGAGAATGTTATAATACATAAAGGGTGTCTAAACATATCGTGTACAATTGAAATTCTTACTTAGATTAGCAAATAAACATTTGATTTAATATACAAATCTTAGTTTTTGCTATTTCACTGAACAAGTTCAATGATTTAACTAAATCCCTAGATCTGTCTAATGAAATGATAGAATCGTGTTTTTATTCTATCATTTCCTCGGATTTTGTAAAATCACTAGGGATATAGCTGAATCCCGGATTCTATCATTTCCTTGCGACATATACATAAAAAAACATGACATGCCTACTTAGGTTGATTGAAGTTGAGACAAGATTTTGAGATGGGTTGTTTCAAATCCTATGTTTAGTTTGTATAGGTGTCATAGGGTAACATTATATAGGGTATCGGTATAGGTGTGGTGCACTTTAAAGGAATTGGTATAGCATTCACACACAGCTCGGGTAATACAGGGTGTAACAGAAAGGGTGTAAAATCATTCTGAACAACTTGATCAGAACAACTTTATTTTTCGCTCCACCATACGATCAGCTCAGCGCTAGGCCTGAAATTTACTGAGTTAATATAAATACACCCTGTATTAAAATGGTTATCTAATACTATTATATCTAAGTAATACGCGTAAAATAAATACTACAACAGTAATCTTACTTAGATCGTTAGTGAACTTTAGTACCCTTTTGATATTTGCGACATTCAAGTTATTTAGATTTATGTTTTTGTGCAATAAAGTATAAATTAAAATAAAACGTATTTTTTTTTTTAAATTAAAAAAAAATACGTACACCGCTACGTTTAAACGTTTAAACCTCTTCAGTTAATGGAAAGGCTGTCTTATGTACCTTGCCCTTATACCTTTTGCAAGGTTTCGTCCTACGCCGCTTCGTCCTATAGTCAATCTTCAAGAGCGCCTGTGCTTTTCAATTAGCAGACGTCGTCGTTTACAAACCCGAGAGCCCTTCTCCCTCTCTAAGCCTTTCCCCTTCCGGAATAGAAGGCTATTCCGGAAGGGGAAATTAGATTCTATAAATAAGATAGTTCCGAAACGAAATTTTCACAGAATGTCTATAACTGTTGCCGCTTCAGCAGCAAATACTGAAATATTCGAAATAAAAAAAAATAAGGGTATCCCCATACAAGTGCGGAACCCTTCATGTGAGAGTCTGACTCGTATTTGGCCGATAATTATGATTGAAAGAAAACTTAACTGAAAAGAAAAACGGGGTAGGTACACCACGTGTCAAAAATAACTCATGCCCTGAAAAATATGAACCTTGGCCATCAAACCATCACATCATCATCATCGTTCAGATCACTGAACCAGAATTATTATTATCCGGCTTTTCGGATAACGTCTGATAATTTCGACAGTGCATTTACTCCTGTACTTACAGATTAATAAGAAGTGTGCAGTGCAACCTATAATGAATTTCCCTGTTATCATTAGTAAACCAACCAAAACCCTTGTATCTGGTGGATTGTTGTTTTATTGTCTGAAAGATTCATCATAGTGGATACACACTCGTAACAACCCCGGATTTGATCCAAGCTGGTTTACACATGGATGTTTAGGAAATTTAACAGAAATAGATTGGGCGATAGGTTGAAAGTTGACTATCCATATACTTTCTACCGCCGATGTTGACCAGCTTTAATAACCCTGAATTGCACGTAAAGACTTTGAAAGGACAATGGCAGTTTAATATCTCATCTTACTAACCCGTCTATGAAATCCAACTACTTATACCAAAGAAAACCATTTATTTCAGTACAATTTTTCATACACCACATAAAATATATTGTATTAATTGGAAATTCAAATGACTTCGATATTATTCCGAGTAAAAATGCAAAGGTATTTTTTTATTTGACATCACCAGATGGAGGTTGTTTCCAGCCATATTTATATTATTTTTGGTTGTTTCGTTCAAGTTTTTCTTTGCCTGCACGTTTTTCTTTGGAAATATTTCCCGATATCTTTATAAAATGTTTATAAAAGAACAAAAATTCTTATAGTACTGACCTCATGAATTAATAATAAACGGTTAAGTGCGATTAGGACTCGCGAACCAAGGTTTCCGATCACAATTGAAGAGTGTTACATGTGTAATTAGGTTTCTATATAAAATAACTAAAGGATGATGTCTCATCCGTGTAAACCAAATTAAATAATTTTGTAGAAATACAGAAATTTGCAGTTTTCAGTTTTTTCCCTTTACTTGCGCTATAAGACCTTGCTTTGTGCCAAATTTTATAATTGTAGGCTTACAGGAAGTAGGTTTTGGGTCCATTACGATTACTAAGAAAATCTAACAATTTTATAGCATAAATGGTCGTATCGTTTGATTGCGTTTACCTAAAAGGTTGATTTTTTCACAGCTTTATGCGACCACAGATCTTATCAGTTGATGTACATTTTAGCTTGATAATTTCACGCGTTCTTAGTTTAAAAGATTGTGGCACACAGACAGACAGACAGACAGGCAGACGGGCGGACGGACAACAAAGCAATCCTATAAGGGTTCCTTTTAAGGACAAATTCGTTCGAGATATTCGTTAGTAAGGACAATTGCCGGTGTTCTTTATGGTTGCCTTACTTATTTTGTGGCGATATCTATGATTGCTATTTGATTTTTAATTATATTCCTGCAACTTAGGGTAAATAATCATAAAAGATACCTAGTTTGTATAAAATAGACAAAATATTTCTTGTCATAACTGCTGTGGTTGTGTCACACTTACTATAATAAATTCCATATAAGAAAAAATCTGTCATAATAAAAAAGGGTAATGGCTCATATCGTTAGTGTAAACATTGACCTCTATCCTAACAATTTTAATAAATAAACAATAAACCTTCTGCTAACAATCATGTTACGATTATGTATGACGACGCGTTTATAGGAAACTTATCTACGTTTACACTGTAGTGTAACTTTTTACGCAAGGTTGATATATTTCATTTAAAACTATTTCAAAGGTTAAATAAACGGTCAAGTGAGAGAAGGACTCGCGGACCAAGGGTTCCGATCACACTTGGAGAGCAAAACTGGTGTAATTGGGTTCCTACATAAAAAAAAGTGTTATGATCCATGTAAACAAATTACATAGTTTACAAAAATACAGAAATTTGCAGTTTTCAGATTTTTCCCTTTACTTGTGCTAATACTTATGCGTGCGTAAACCTTGCTTTGTGCCAAATTTCATGATTGTAGGCCTACGGGAAGTACCCTATAGGTTTTGGGTCCATTGCGATTACTATGAAAATCCAACAATTTTACAGCATAACCGGTCGTTCGATTGCGTTGACCTAGAAGTTTGATTTTTTACAGTTCTATACGACGACCACAGACTTGAGCAATTGATATAATCAGTAATTTCTTATATTTATGAATAAATATAAGAAATTACTGATTATATCAATTATGAATAAACTAAATTAAATTTCTTATGAATAAACTAATTGTAATTATTAAATAAATTGTTCACTTTTTCCTATGAAAATATTCAAAACAAAATACTGTTTAACTTTTGACTCCATAGATTTGTATGCGCTTTGGATTACAGATTAGTGTCGATCTAAGGAAAAAAATGCACTTTGTGAGCATGCTAGGTAGCACTTGGTCCAACTTCCATAGTCAAGTAGACAATATCATTTTTACCTATTAGATCATTCTTTATTCATTCAGCCTAAAGTCTCTCGCTCGGAAAGTAACATCACACCACATTATTCGTCAACCCGTAGTCAGTGGAAATGGCCAACTCGGCTAATAAAATAGGAAAAGTAATTGTTATAAATACCCACTAATGAGAGATTTAAGCAGTATCGGCCAAACAAAGCCATTCAAAGTTTGAGTTCCATCACGGAGTTTAGGGTCGTATGTTGTATCTATCGTATTTATTAAATCCATGTCAGTAAAGACAAGGCTTCCACGTCTCGGGGTACGCCGCAATATTACGGACGTGTCGAGAATATAACTATGTAGCTGATATGACATCGCACTCTACACTAGAGCCTTTAATGTTGAGGAAACAGCCCTAAGATAATAGTACTTATAATAAATAGGTAATTTGGTGGTAGACGGCTACTTATCTCGGTAGGCACCATTAGAACACGGGACTTCCAATTTGCCACGCCATCGCCAATGCTATTGAGAAGCCGATAGCAGCGAAGGCGGCCATTTTTGTTTACCAGACTACCGATTGTGTCATTTTCTGTATTTTTGAAGCAATCGCTACACCACTGGGAGGCTGTAGCGGTACGGGACTTGAGGCCCTGATGAATGAATATAGGTTGGCAACATAGAACTACAACAATAGACAAGAAATGCTAGACAAAAAATAATGGCAACATAATATGTGACATATTAGTGCACTATGATATTGCATGTTTTGATTTACAAACCAAATGTGTCATTCATTATAGAAAACAAGCAGTAGTCTGCAAATATTGCCATTTATTTAATTTCTAGCATTTTTTGCCAAAGTATAGTTTTCTACTTTAGCCATCTATAGATATCTAAATCGCGAAATCGCGCTACAGACGCAGATCTCATTAGCAGATACCTTATCATATCAACCTATTTAATCTAGTAATCACATCTGGGTATACTTGATTACAATAACAACGAATTTATGTTGGCTCTCTGCATAATGAATGATGGATGGATGCAGTACCTTTGTTATAAATAATTATTTATTTATAGTTACCTATGTAGTTATCTTCTCTAAAGTGGTAGCATATTTATGGGAGCGGCAGGGTGCGCCATCGATTCGATACTGAGATTCGATACATTTAGTCTGAGATTCGATACATGGAGGAGTCAAATTCGATACAACATGGTGGAAGGTTCGTCGACTTCAGATATACCTACTTACGTAAGATCATATGTCGGTCAGAAAGAACCCCACCTTTGCTACGCTTAATTTATGAGTACTACTATTCATATCTCTATAATCATTTACATACTTAGTTGTTTATTCGTCGACGTAAATAAATGCATAAGGTCGCGCTCATACTTTGTAAATAATAGTAATAAGTAATATAGCGTCACGCCTTTTCCCCACACGAGGTGGCGGAGGCACTTTATAAATGTTCCTTTTATAAATGTTCCTTTTATAAATGTTCCTTTTAGTAATGTTGAACCTCTCCGAATTTATGTCTTTTCAAATATATTTCACGCACGTTCGTTTCTATAATAACGACAATGGTGTCGAAATCTTCGTCTTAGATTAAAATATTCAGAATATTCATCGCGCCAATAGAGACTTCACCGGGACACTGCCTATTCGTCCGAGAAAAACGTAGTTATTCAGTGTGCGCACTCAATCCGCCCCGCCCCGCGCCAGGCCGGAACAGTATTCGTACAGTTACGCACGACATTACGCATCCAATGTGAGCGCGACCTAACTCAATTCATGGGACGGGCGACGGAAGGAAGCTGGTTTTCACCGCGAACGCAGCGCCAACCGGTCGCGTCGATAAAAACACAATCAAATATACCCGCTCACATCGAAAACATTGATAAACAATAATCCATATGAATTAACGTGATAACAGTGAATTAGTGTTAGTAAAAGGAAGCCAATTAACCCGCCAAACGCACCCAAAATGGTGCTATCAGTTCAACCTTATAATGGAGAAATGGCACGCAAACCTGAAAAGCGAATCTCACATGGAACCACGACATTACGATGGTGCTCCGCAAATTGGAGGGCAGTTTTAGCTGAGTTTATTGCCACGGCATTTTTGATCCTCTTCGGATGTATGGCGGGTCTGCCCTTGGAGGGGTTCCCGCAGCAGCCCCCACTCTACGGCCCGCTGGGCTTCGGACTGATCATCCTCCTCAACGTGCAAATCTTCGGACACATCTCCGGCTGCCACATGAACCCCTGTGTCACCCTGGCTCAAGTGATATGGGGCGTCTTGTCCGTTCCGCTCGCGTTCTTCTATGTGATCGCTCAATGTGCTGGCTCTATAGTGGGCTACTGGTTATTGAAGTCAGTAGCGCCGACGGATGTCGACGATTTGTGTGTCACCGTGCCGCAAGAAGGAATGAACGCACTGCAGGCTTTTGGTACTGAGATGGTTTTGACGGCGTCACTAATATTCTTGTGCTGCGCCCTGTGGGACCCAATAAATAAGGAAAAGCAAGAGTCAGTGGCGATCAAATTCGGGCTTGCAGTGGCTGGACTCTCGATAGCGGGGGGCCCCCTGACCGGATGCAGTATGAACCCAGCGAGGTCATTGGGCCCTGCGATGTGGACCGGTATATGGACCCTGCATTGGGTTTATTGGGCTGCTCCGTTATCGGGAGCACTATTGGCAGTTCTTCTATATAAATACGTTTGGTTATCACCTAGGAATCAGGAGGACTAGGAAGTGAATAGATTCTAGGCTCTATTGTCTTGGACTGTAATGATGACACCTGTAATGATATACTCTTCAAACGATTTAATACATTACCGCCGCGGTCTGTAATGATTTCGCTTGCTGGTAGCGCTATTGGTGGCCGAAAGCGCAACTTAGCGCAGCTCAAGGCCTATTTCAACCTCTGATGGACAAGCTAGAATAGTCGAGGCCTTTATAGCGCGGATATCAAAGGTTGCAATTCTGATCGTAACTAAGCTAAGTTCGAGGCCATCATAGCGTTGCCAGCAGTGTAGTCATTGCGGACCAAAGCTTGTATAGTGTATTACTCAAATAATGCTAATAAAATAAAAATGGCCAAGTGCGCGTCGGACTCGCTCATGAAGGGTTCCATAGTAGCAAGTACTTATAAGACTGGATGTTTGTGTTGTAACTTTGTTTTTCATAGTGTTTGTATGAATGACAAAGTTATCTTTGAGGTTTTTAATAAATGTTTTATTTCTTAAAAACAGCTTGTTATATTTTGTTCAAACCAATTTTCGTTGAAAGTTAGTATCAAGATACACTGCGTAGGTACATTTTTTTTAGATTTTCCGCTCTCTTACTAAGTAAGGGAGGGGGGGGGGCACAATTTTTTCCACTTTGAAAGGGTCTGTCTCTTTAACGATTGACTTTGAGGAAAAATAGTTTTAGGAACCTCAACGTCATTTTCAAAGACCTATCTATAGACACCCACACAAATAATAATTTTGGTGTCAGTTCCATATATGACTGTTCCATACTGACACCAAAATTATTATTTGTGTGGCCATATATGGCGAGCCCCCCATTAATATTTTTTTCAATTTTTGTATAAAAATCGTAAAGCGGTTTACAGAATACATCAACATACCAAGTTTCAACTGTGTTGTCCTAACAGTTTTGGAATAAAGTTGCTGTGACATACCTACGGACGGACAGACGGACAGACAGACAGACTTGACGAAACTATAAGGGTTCCTTGTTTTTCTAACGGAATCCTAAAAACCAGCTTAATATACCTAGTAATCATTTAATAATAATAACAATTGGCAAATGTACAGTTGTTAATATTCAGGACGGTTTATGCTTCATCAAAACAAAACCGTGCATTCAGCACGGAGTCAGTATTCCAGGGCTTAATTGTGATTGTCTTCGAAAGTTCGCTAAAATAAGCTGGAAAAACGTTTTTCGATAAAGACTTTATTTTTAGGGTACCGTACCCGAAGGGTGCCAAACGGGACCCTATTACTGAGACTTCGCTGTCCGTCTGTCCGTCCGTCCGTCCGTCCGTCCGTCCTGTCTGTCACCGGGTCCGTCTGCACGAACCGTAATAGCTAGAAAGCTGAAATTTTCACAGAATGTGTATATCTGTTGCCGCACCAACCACAAATACTGAAATACGAGAGATATTGCAAATTAAAGGGGGCCCCGATACAAGAGACGTGTTTAGATACACTTACGCATTTCAAAATGGAGATCTTGACTGAAACTGTTTATTTATTGTCATAGCAACCATGTCATAGACACAATATATACTATACATTTAAATATGATAGCATATTTCGGGTCAACCCACATGGTTGTGGTTAGCCGGTGCGGTATGATGTAGACTCTCAATCCGGAGGTCGTCGGTTCAAATCTCGTGGAGGCATAAACTTTTTAAATTTTCTTTTTGTTTATTTTTTTATTGTTTTGAGTGCTTTTGATTTGTTGTACGATGGTACGGTACCCTTCGTGTGCGATACCGACCCGCACTTAACCGATTATTTTGTCCATTTTTCACTGCGCAAACTTTTCGTATGTAAGATTGTATTTTTCCTTTGACTTCGGTTGCAATTTTTCTATCACCAATTCCGCGCTTATTTTTTTAGGCTCTCTGTCTGTAGATTAAACGCTTTTGCACAACTTTTTTCTTTGATTTTTTTGAAACTAAACTTGACAATAATGGATTTTAACAGGAAAGTGCTGGCGCCTTTTCAGGGGTACGTCCTGGCTCCTTCGAGTAGCGCGGCAACGTCGACTTTGCTCAATGAAGGTTGTCAGAATAATAGCTTTGTTTGAGTAAACAAATTTAATTCGGACCTATGATTCTTCCGTAAACTTTGTTTAATACACGATATTAAAATATTGATTTATATTCAAGACTTGTTACTTACCTACATACTCTACAATTCCCCTTTCTTTACCTGACTACCTACATGTTAATTTGTTCCCTCAGAATTTAGCAGAATTCGACAAATCATCATAGTGTGCGAGGCCCGCCGCGGCCGACCGAGCACTATATCATTATATGAGGAATATTTGTATGTAACGATATAACGGTGTAACTATATAACGATATATGTTTTGAGTTCTAGAAAAGGCGCTGTAGTTTTCGATGAAATTTTAAATAAGGGGATTTTTGGGGGTAAAAATATCGATATATTCTCATAACTGAAAAAAAGAGTTTTTATGCTTTTCTCAATTCCGAGCAATGGGATCGGCAATTTCACTTTATTTCAATGAAAATAAGGCTTAAATTTCATTGAAAATCAAAACGTTAGTTACTCATTGCGACCTCACATCACGTGACACTTTACATCGGAGAATTCGCACAAAAAGTTTAGTTCAAATAAGGTTGAATCTAAATTCTTCAACTGTTATTCAACCTTCTATCAACAAAAAAATGATCTGAGAAGCAAACACGCATTTTGTTTTTATCGTGAGTTTTAGGCACAGAATTCTACATTAGCTTAACGTGTAGGCTGAAAGTTTGAATAACTGTGCCTAAAGCTCATGAGGAAAACAATACTGCGTGTTTGCTACTCGAGTGCATAGGCTGTTTAGAAACAGGCATAAATTTTTTAGTATTGGTGATATGAAGTCTAATTAATATGAATTATAATATTTGAATATGTTTGTACTATCGGTCCCCAGATATTGAGGTATTGGAAGAGTAAGAGCATCTTGACTTCATGGTCCAATGATTAAAGGCTGTATGATATCACACACACTATACAGTGTGACATTTAATCTATATTTTGGGAAATGATAGTATCCATCATTGTGAAGAACTTTCCCCAAGGAACATAGGGTGGCAAACGAATAAAAATTTTGGATCTCCCATAGTAACTTGAAATCAGCTGATCGGGGCAAATGTCAAATGTACCGTACTGGGAGATGTTTTTTTTTTCATTTGCGACTATGTTTCACCACGAATTTTCGACCACGGGAACTGCCAGCGTGGTGGGCAGAGACTATATATCCAATTGACTGCGCCTGCGGGAGAACGCGGCTCGCCAAACGTTTGTTGTATTCAACATAGCATCCTATGTACGATGACAGGCCGCCAGACAGTTTCGCAGCGGCTGACCAATCACAGCTCTCTTACCTCGTCCCCCGCCGCGCCGCCGCCCGTAAATTGGTGAGTTGTGTTTCAAAGGAAAATTTATCTATGCGCTCTCCACTGGATAAGTGCTCCCTGGTGGTGGGGTATGGCTCAATCTTACTCGTCTTTGGGTAAAGGCCTGTGACCCTCGGTGGGGACATTAATGGGCTACATTTACTTTTTTACATCGAAATTGGTACTATTTATGAAACGATTCGAAAAATTCTTTCTTCTTTCGAAAGGTCACTCCAAAATTTTATCCATTTTTTTGAAATCAGTATCGATCCAGTAGTTAGGTTTCTAAAGTCTTCACAAAATAAAAGGCCCGTTTTGACAGTTCACGTCCATGAAGCCCCTAACGCGTAGCTAATAGAAGCTGTTTTCCTAGGTGCAACTTGTACGCTTTGCTTGTACGCAACAGTTGGCTTTTATTACCTACGCATTAGGGGTTAAAACTTCATGGGCCTGTCAAAACGGGCCTTTTATTTTTAAGTACATGAAAAATCTTTGAAGTTTTATTTGTTTTTACCTGGATGACATTATACTTCCAGCCTTTCTGTGACTTTTCGGTGTTTAAAGTCAGTCACAAGATAAATTCTGGCTTTTAGGATCGTAATTTCGTTAGCATTATGCAATATACGTATGGACTTCACTGTCAGAGGACAGATTTCGTATGCCCAATTTCGGGTATTACCTTTGTATAACAAGCGGAGAGGGCTAAGTAATAAGACTTATAAGTCATGATGCCGTTTTATTTAAGTTTTTAATTTGGTAAAATTACAATAGACCAGCTGCACCGATATGCGGGTCATGTTAAACCAGCTAAACCAACATTTTGAGATTAGGCTCAACCACCATGTCACGCTATTTAGATTAGGCTCAACCACCATCTCACGCTGTTTAGATGGAACAATACAACCGGATATGGAACACTCCAAGAGTACGACAATGTCGGCAATCATCTTAAATTGCTTACTGCAAAAAGCAACGACGTATGATATAAGAGCAAAGTTCATAATCAATTACATAAGGTATTTGACCGGACGTAGCCCAGGATAGGGAGTTGTGGATGCAGCATGGGGAGGCCTTTGCCCAGCAGTGGGACACTTAAGGTGCGAACGCACTAGGCGGAACTGCACTGCAGCGGAACTGCGCGACACGGCGCGTCATTTTTTGGTAAACCGCACTTGAACTGCAGCGACGCGACAGTTTCACCCGCCATTTGAACAAAGAACGAAAGAGATAGAAAGAGGAGAGAGGGGTGGAGGGGCGTGAGGTAGCGTCAGTTTTGCCTAGTTGCCCAACTTTGCCGCGCAGTTCCGCTGCAGTGCAGTTCCGTTGCCGCGTAGTGTGGTTTGCTCCATATGTTTGCCTTGAAAGAATATTTTGTCGCGTCGTGTTGCTCAGTTCCGCTGCGGTGCAGTTCCGCCTAGTGCGGTCTTACCTTTAACGGCTATAAAAAAAATGTAATATTTTTGCGGTTTGATGATGGACTTACATAAACAGAGTTTTTTGTTCTTGTAATTGTTTTGGAAAAAACATCGGGTTAGACAGACAAAAAAAACTACATACTTACTTCTCTTTACAACCAACACTATTGTTTGCCATTCCCCAAACCAACAGAAAAGGTGTCAATATTCAACATCCCTTGTCAACAGAATTCCTGATGCGACCGTATGCAATATTGTTTGCAGAACATCATTAGAGAACCGACGGTATAGCAACTTTTCTTACGCTATCCATTCTACAGGAGCACAGGGGCCTAATGCTGCTCTGAGAATTTCACTTATATTTCATTACTATTCCATTGCAAACACCCAAAATGGCGTCATTTGGTATTCTCCTAAATTATTATCCTCCTTATCCTCCTTGATTGGGTGTTTGCAATGGAATAGTAATGAAATATAAGTGAAATTCTCAGAGCAGCATTAGAGCCCTGGTATAACATGGCATAAAATTCCCCCTGGCTCTACGCTTGATGTAGTCTTCTGTCTTTTATTTGAGTCGAAGTTTCGCTAAAGCACTTCCCTACTTGTCGCCCCGGTTACGCGCCGGGAGTTCCTAGTACAAGATTCGAAGAGATGTTTCGCAAAATTGTAACGATCTTGTTTGTCATCTTCTCTGGTGAGTGGAAAGTGGTTTGTGTTTGTCTTGTGTTTTTATTCCGGTAAGTATTTTTCGTGATATTTGCCTTCGTCTTTAGTTTGATGTTGGATACGAGGAAAAGTAATAACAACATGAAAACAAATCACAAAGGAATAGTGTACTCTTGTTTAGTGCTATCATCGCAACAGTCTTTTAGACGAAGATACCAACGAGTAGACGAAAAATAAGTAAATGGCATTACGTCGAAGTAAGAACGAACGAATAAGAATACGAATTACCGTCTGAACGTCGTCGTGGGTGCACGCTTGCGTTTCTGCCAACCGTAATATAAAAATAGAATGTGTGCATAACACTATTATTATTACTCTACAGTTGCTGTGCTTATCAAGTGCCAGTCCTTATTTGCGTGCCATGATGACCCTGCCGCAATTACTGAAGATGGAGCCGTCAATGGGCTGAACTTCATGTGGCTTGGGGCCTTACAATACATACATGGTATAAACAAATCACTAACCCTATCTCACGGTATTGGTGTCGCAGCATGAGCATTTGTTGATGTGAATGAGAACGAAAACGAGACGAAGATGACAGCAGAATTTTGAAATCTATGTTCTATTTTGTAGCGACAGCAAACTTTACAGAGAATTGAAATTAAAAATAAAATAAAAATAATTAATAATTTAAATGTGTTGTGTAACTCCATAAGCCTTAGATAAAAATGGTTTGTTCGATAGTTTTGTCATTAATTTATATGAATCAGACGAAAATTCATCTGATGGATAATTGATTTACTTTTTAAGTACGATGGTGCGGAACCCTCCGTTTGAGAGTCCGACTCGCACTTGGCCGATTATTCTTATTGGTTAGGCTGAATTTTCGAACTTTGGCAAAAATATTTTAATGGCGGCGTCCTAAATGTTTGACTTCAGTTGATGTAAGGATTACTTTCTGCCATGGATATTACATTAGTTTAGGTAATGCGTGCATGTTTTTTGCTGTTATCTACTTTAATTCATTCATTCGTTCATCAATCAACTTTTTTGCAGTCAGTACATTGTGCGAAATTCACATCAACAAATCCTGCGACACCTCTAAACCGGATTCTAATTTCAAAAGTTTGACTGGCACTCAAAGTGCCAATGCCAGTGCTCAAAGTACCTAACTCTAATCTAGCAGGGAACTTTTTGAGGGCATATCGAAATATATCCCTTTATTTTATTAACCGACTTCCCAAAGGAGGAGGTTTACAATTCGTCCGGATGTTTGTTTATTTATTTTTTTTTTATTTTTTTTTTATGTATGTTCCCCGATAGCGCCTAAACGGGTGGACCAATTTGGAAAATTATTTTTTTGTTTGAAAGGGTTTACCTTCCCATTGGTCCCATTGACACCAGGTCAGGATCTGATGATGGGATCCTGGAGAAATCGAGGGAACTCTTCAAATATTATAGGCAGACCTATAGTGATTTTTGTGTTTTTCATAATAACTCGTGCAAATGCACATGGTAAGCATAATATTGTGATGCGGAACTGCTGATGAAGACCACATATGGCCACCAGATCTGCTCAATACTGGGTACAAATACAATGCGTGGCTGACGGGCAACGCATAGCCTAAACCGGTGGACCTAGAGCCATGAAACTTTGTACAGGGGTTCCTTAGTAGCACTGATATGAGATTTGACAAAATTAATTCCCCAAGGGGGGGGGGGATAAGGGGTTACAGTTTGTATTAAACTCAATCTAATCAAATCGGGTTTGTGGAAGTCGGTTTTTTCTAAAGTTTACTTTTTGTTTCAATTATAATATTACACCCGCATGTTTAGTCGTGGACTGAACTCCTTTACTTGGTCTTATGTCAAGGATTTTTTTGACAACAATCTCGTTAGGTTAAGTCGAGGGGAAACCACAGACTATGTAGGTAGGGATACGGGGAAACCGGGTTGAGGAAACGACTAAGCATACGGGTGCTACCGCTAGTGTTATGGTGTGTTCCAGTGAAAAATGGTACGCCACACTACTTCCGAGTGCCCCGGGTGGTGCTGATAGCCCGGCAGTTTGTGCTCTCTACCGCTGTCGACGCCGCGCAACTCCCAGAAGGATATGCGCTGTAAGTAGCTACAAACACTGAATATCTAAAGAAAGGAATGCCACCAACCGCTGGGGTATGGGGTTCTGAGGGTAGGGCCTTCATCAGGGACATCGGGCGTCGTTTGAGGGTCCGTGGTTTTGATTTGACAACCGCTCCGGGGCTTTCCAGGCCCAAAGGATTTCGCTCGCCGTGCAGCGTGACGCAGCCGCAGAGCGTTATGGGCCCCTTTGGTCCGGGCGATTCTTGGGGCGGTTTGTTTGTATAATTGATTATTTAGTTATTAATTACAGCTATTGTTATTCTTATTATTGTAATTACGGCGATACGGAAAAAATAAATAAATGGTAATGTAATTTACTTATGACAATGAACATTCATTCCTTCATTCATTCATCTAATAGGACTATTAGCCAGCCAGAAATTAATAGACCAATAACATAAGATGTTTGCCATTGGAAAATCTAAGTTTCCAGCGCTCATAAAATGGTCTACTGCCCAAGAAAAAATATCGGAATTCATTGTTAAGGAGTACTGCACAGCTATGTGCTGGTTGAAATGAAACCAGCAGCTGCCGGTCTAAGTACTAAATTAGCATGCAGTTAATACGGCATGTAACTGCACTGTACGCCAACTTTTGGTGATTGATGAAGTAGTGATTTTTAGATAAATGCTTTCCATCTCCATCCTTTGCCTAAACGTGCGTTTGAGAAATATAGACGGAACGGTGAAATTCATTTTTAATTTTAGATGGCTAAAGATAACTTTATTTGACACTTCATGTACGTGTGAAATGTCAAAAGCCTCTGATAAACAGATAAACGCTGTCTGAGAATGGAAAGATCGGCACTTACACTCATTAAATATTTCTTGTAGAAACAACTTACTTAAGTATTCCAACAAATTTAAATCAACATGATATAACAAAGTAGATTAATAGTCTTACCACAGATTAGATAACACTGGTCTACAGTAGTTTTGGTGCCGCCGAATTTAAAAACTGATTTTAGGTAGATACTTATTTTTGTCCTATCAGCTCGAGTTTCTGAGTTATGTATGACGACTTACTTCGAACCAACCGAGCGTTCCTCCATAAATTTTAGATTTTCGATAATCTCTAAGCCGGCCGTCTCTAAATCATCAGTTTCATGAAATATGTGTGCTTTCAGTTTTTAGCTATTTATAACTAGGTACCTACTTACTTTAAGTCAATTTTAGGGCACTCCCTACATTTTTGATTTTCGGAAAACTCAAAGTCGGCTAATTGATAAAACTGATGATGGCTAAGTTAGTGAATGACCCATATACTTAACCACGAAAGAAAATATTAGAAAACATGATATTTATTGCTTTTGACCGTTTGAAAAAAAAAACATCGTTTATTTTTTCAAAAACTGAAAGCTTCAGAAGTCCCCCAACTAATAGACATTCACAGTCCAGTCAATATAGACATTCACCCTGCATAAAGGATACCGGCAATTCTTCATACCAACGAATATCTCGAGCGAATTTGTAACGTCTATTCAAAAGAATAGTTTATAATGATAGATTTTTTATTCATGAGGTTGAAACTTTAAGATTTTTTATAAAGATATCGGGAAATATTTCCAAAGAAAAAACGTGCAGGCAAGAAAAAACTCAAACGAAACAATCAAAGATACTTACTTAATATAAATACCACGCAAAAAGATAGAAAATAACCTTCATCTGATGGAATAAATAATGTAGGTACGTATTTTAGCGTTTTCCAAAATTCTGAAAAAATAAATAAAAACCGCAGATCGGGTCACGTTTTGGGTGGAAAGGGGAGGAACGGAGGAACGGAAGGGTTGACACGGGGCAGGATCGTGTTCAGCGGGGTCTAATTATTCTAAAAAACTCGGTGTCAAAAAGTTTCATTAAATGCCGTTAGACGTGGGTTCTATCCAAATAAACCGCCAGTCTATTATTAAATATTCTCTATGATATATGATACTCGTACCTTGTATGGGAACCATTTCAAATCAAATTGGATTACTCGCTCATATTTGGCACATTTGTTCTGTAGGTGGTCCTGAGTGGAGTAAGTCTGGGGGGCATCGGGAGTCATCGGGAGCATTTCGGGTCGGCCAGGAGCGGTGGGGGGCTTCCCTCCGCCGCGTTCCCTTTTGAGAAATTCTTCAAATACTTCATACTTCAATTACTTGCTTCTACTAGGTATGGTAAAATTAGTGATGCAGTAATGTGTGGTAATATCTTCAGCGGCAATGCGGTCTTCGGCGACTACGAACGAGACGAGAAGGAATGCGAAGTGACGGTTCAGGACCTGAACAGAGGCGCCACCTGCGAGCCAGCAGTGGTGCTCATGCCGATAGCAGATGTACTTCTGCATCCAGAGTACAAACACTTTGGTGCAAAAAACAGCATTGCTCTACTCAAGCTTGTCACAACTTTGCGGTCAGGTATCAAATCTGTATATATTGACGTCTTTGAAAGGACGTTAGAAAGGAGTTTAGGTTAAAGAGATGAAAATCGGTTCAGTATTTGTTGGAGGAGCGGCAACAGATATACACATTCTGTGGAAATTTCAACTTTCTAGCTATTATGGTTCGTGCTCTAGGACCCGCTGACGGACGGACGGACAGACGGACAGCGGAGGCTAAGTAATAGGGTCCCGTTTGGCACCTTTCGGGTACGGAACCCTAGCTTCTAAATAAATATTTTTTACTCTGAAAAATAAAATATACTTTGACTTTGATTTTGGTATTGCGAATCGTTGGCGAATATGAAACCGTTATTTTGAAAAGGATTGTATTTACGATAGCTGCTGCGGTACATAATTAAAAGGCTAACCCAGTAAACCGCTGCTCGCTGTAGGTATCGTACGTAACCGTTGACTGACATACAATATCGTCATACTTGGAAAATGTTAGAATTCATGTCAACGATTGTATGAGAGAAATAACGACAAAACTTTATCTGACTGGGATTAGGCGTTACATAATATCTTAAGTCTTCATTTATGACATTTTTGGCTTCTGTTAATTGTAAATTGCTTACTTTTCAGATTACATGCTTCCAGTTTGTTTGCCTTTCAAGGATTTTGTTTTCAGAAATGGAAAAATCAACAAAGACACTTTTGTCCATATCGACTTTATGAGTGGTAGGATATCATCTTCAGATAAGTATTTAGTAGTCATGATAAGATAAATTATACATTTTAATTATATAATTTCTTTAGATGCACCGAGAGACTACGTAGTCGAAGAAAAGGAACTAAGCCGAATTGCTTTATTACCAAGAGAATTATGTTTTTTATATGATCACCCAAAGCCAAATAAGGTAAATAATCTTCAAAACTTATTTAAGTATCTTGTTGTTGTCTAACTTTACTCGCAATAATGATTTACTTGTTTACTGCAAAAGCATTTCAGCAAAACATTTTTGAAAATTTAAGTCGTGAATGAAGTAATTCAATCACCAGATAGAACAACACAATGGACTCTTGTGACTAAGTTTAATCTAAACTCAAAATTTGTTTTTCGAGCAACTCAACATTGGCCGGCCCCTTGTTCAGTAACTTCGAATCGGCTAATTAACAATTGAAAAGTAATTGTTATACCCACTGATGAGCGGTGATTTGGTGAGGCAAGGTATCTATTATGTTTGTCCCCAGAACCTCACAAACTTTGTGTCTGACCGGCTGGCCTGTACAACCGGATGTGGGTTCCACTCAGGAGCACCGAGCCTGCTGCATGAGCATACTGGCCACTGGTCCTTGGTGGCAATATCACAAGGTACCATTTTAATGATAGCACGTTTGCCTTTTGCCGCAAACTCCACAACACTACTAACTACAAAGGTAAAATGTATTACAAATCACGCACACTAAGCCAAACTCTGACGGCTTGTAGAGGTTTGGTAAGCATATTGATTAGGCATAAATTATAGTAAATATAGGGGCATATCAGGTTGCAGTTGAGGTCATGCCAAAATGGATGTACGCACATTGAATAGGACTTGTCACGACAAATCTAATGAGCTCAAACATGTCAATATCCTCCACCCTCGAGCTCCATTATCAGATCACTCAAAAGTGCAACTTATATTGTGATATTGTCATCTGAACTACATACACATACAAAGATTCGGAACTAGAAGTGAATGAGAACATGTGTATGTTATTTAGTTACAAATGGACCTAATAATTTATGGGTGTTAACAAAAAGCCCTCCAGCCAAGACCTGTGAGTAAAGTAAACGCTTGGCCAAAATCATAATGAAGTTGTTGAATAGCAATTAAAATGCTTTTCTTCTAAAACATGTCGAGAATGTTATCGCAGAACCGAATAAGTGCAAGTTACATTTGTAAAAAAAGTTTAATAACGTAGGGATTCTCAGAAGCTTTTTTACCAAGCAAACCCGCAAACTGCAAACAATGAACCAACTTGCACTTATTCAGTTCTGCCCGAATACCCTTGATGTGTGGCTTCCCCCAGGGGGTTCTCAATGCCCGGACCCGCTGCGCTCGCGCCGGCCGTCGCCGCCACCGCGCCACCTGCTCGTGCACCCTTACGTGCCATGGATCACTGCCGCCATTACCGGGAAAGCTGTTGGGGCCTTCGCGAAAGACGACCCGTTTGGTAGGTACAGTCTTCCAATGATCTTTTAGCTGATGATGAGTGGCGTTTACAGGGCGGCGCCCCAGCTCTACGCAACCAACGAACCTCTGATGAACACAGATCTTTTATTCCTCATTGGTCATCAAGCGGTTCCACCTGTCACCACACGCCAAGACATTGTTGAAAATCCGAATGACGCATCCTGGACGTAGTAAATATAAAACGTAAAATATACTGGGGGAAATATCCCATCTCCGCCCAACCTCATTCTGCTAGGATACAAGTCGCAACTGTCAAAATAATGTAAGATGACACTGTACAAGACAATACTCAAGCCAATATGGACCTACGGGTTTCAACTCTATGGGGCACGGCATACAAAACAAACACCAATATACTGGAGAGATTTCAGACCAAAATGCTTATCCTGAATGCAAAATGGATGCAAAATGGATCCTAAAAATACCATGGTGTATGGTTACCAGCCATAGCCATACCAGCTCAAATAATACACAACAAAAGGGAACGGAGGCCGATGGGCCTCGCCCAGCCGTAAACCAGGGATTGGTGCAAGCCGAAGAACCGCATCGATTATTGAAGGCCCTTTCCTTCAGATGGCGATGAAGCAGTCAACCCAAAATAGAAAAAAAACAACCTCATTCCGACTTTATGTCCTACCCTGAGTTGCACGACACGATTTTGAAAACTTTACTGATGTAAGGGTAAGGGCGAGAATCTCATAGAATTGTCATTTGTTTCTGATGCTAAGGAAATAATGCTATTTCAAAGTTTTGTGAACTGAGGGTCAATGAGGAAAACGCGGGGATCAAGCCATTAAGCAAGGGCTGCATACTGGGTGACTGACAGTAGTGGTGAGAGAAAATATCAGGGATTTATTTCGTAGAAATGATAATTATATTAGCATTTTCCATACGAAGTGGCAGAGGCGCATTTAATTTTGTGCCTACGTTTAGCTAAATATAGATTACTCCGCACTAGTTCTTGACACAGCGTGTCCCATCCAGGCTGGGGCAATGTATGAATCTAAATGTTATGTTACGATATGTTATGGCACTTGCTCTTAATCCGTCCAGGGTTCATGCTGCCCCGGTCAGTGGGCCGTATCTGGGATCAGTTCCACTTCTGGGTCGGCCACTGGTGGATGGGTGGCCTGCGCTGCCACGACCGAGGCGAGGCCGCTGATGACATGTTCCGGTTCTACCACGAAGTGTTCTCCGTCCAACCGATCCAGCTCACCAAGGTCACTTACTACCTTGAGGTTAGAATCATTATCATCAACGGTTATTATAGTAGGCGAGTTACAGTCTATTCCAGATTCCAGCTACATGACAGAATCTAAAACTTCATATAATCCACTTTTTAACACTAGGGATGTTACCAAAACAATCAGAAATAATCGAAATTGTTTATTCAGTTGAACTAATAGAAGAGCTGTCATCGTTATCACTGCTATCTGCTCTTAGGGATATTCTTATAAATTAACTTTCTATCATAATGTTTATCATATCTATCTTTCCAATTCACAAATGTTTTAAGGCTCTGTCATGTGACCCTGTTATCTTTTTTCTACTGTAAATTGTTATCGTCGTTATCAGTAAAGTTATGAAGCGGTAGGCACGGACGCACGCGCATTTGACTGAAGGGCGATTTTTAAATCCCCGTATAACAGATATAGAGGAACCATCTCATGAAGAAGTTTTGACTTTATTAGGTTTAAAGAACCTTATTCTTATGATATATATATATACATTCTATTCTAATCTATGAACGTGGTGGCTCCTGAGGGTGGCTCGCTTTCAGAGGCGGTGGCTTGTATGGACGTTTTCATCTTCTTCAACATCTTCTACTCTAGTTGTTCGGAGTTCTCGATCAACTCAGATAATTCTTCTTAATTTTTTTATTTCAGATTACAGCCCCAACTGAAGCTATTATAATCTGTGTGAAGGTGGGTTTGCCCTTCAGGCTCCCCAATGCGAAGCAGCCGTTAGTTTGGAACATAGACTCACCCCAAGTAAAGGTAATCAATCACGCAATACATTCAGGTAAAATGGAAATGATCTCATATTTTGTAGAATGGAATTCATGACCTTTTTTTTTTTTTTTTGTTGATTGTTTGTTTTGGAAACTGTTGTTCATCAAGTAATAACTAATAATACAAACATTAAAATCGCCCTTCAATCAGGATAATATAGCTGTTGAAAGTATCAAAATGATTCATATTTACTTAAGAGCTCCATGGTCAAGTATAGGCTGGTAGTCTCACGCAGGAGATGCAGGTTTGAATCCCGGTGCTGACCACTGAGATAATTAATTTAACAGATTCATCGAACGTTTCGTGTTTTGGATGTAGGTCCCGGCTACTATCGCTACTCGGTAGTATTTTGTAGTCGTAAAACCCCCTTCTGAGGGGCGAGTAGTATATGAAGTTTTTGTATGAGCGCCTGCAGAACTTCTATGGGCAAAAACACAACCTACGTGATTCTTAATAATTATTTTTGATAAGTAATGTACTAATAATGCACAACATTTTGAGATACTATTTGGTTTCTGTCGGGCTTGGTTTTTTTTGAGCATTCTTCTTTACGAGTATATTTCACTTCTCAACTGTGTCAAAGTTTGTTTTCATACTACAGGTCAGTATTCCGCTAGTACAATTCCAGCATCGATACAAACTACAAGTCGACGCTTGGGCATACAACGTCTCAGATCAAGAGTCATCACTTTCAGATGAATGAAGAAACTCTTTGCTTACGTACTTACTCTATATTTTGATGAATAAAGTTAAGATACATCGTACAGCATTGCTTAGTTAGGTATGTAATTACATGATTTCTAGATAGGTATGTTATTAATTACATCATATAATTATGTGTTTGTTACACTTCAATGAATCAACATTAGATAATTTTATAATTACTAGGCTGTACAGAAGTTAATTTTACAAAACAAGACTGGTGTAAAACAAGATTAGATTTTTTTTAAACAACACTGATCGTATGACTTACAATCAAAATTATCGTAATTAGTAGATATTTTGGTAGAGCACAGGAATGTTTGTTATCCCATTAGATAGTGTTTCTATACTTCCTTGAGTATCTTGTATACCAAATGGGTATTACCGAATCAATATTTTGCGACGACGGTAAGAGGCCCGACGGAATGACACTCATTCCGTGGCAGCATGGGAAGTCGCTGGTGTGGGATGGAACGTGTGTTGACACACTAGCACCATCCCATTTACCAGCGACTTCTTCTAGGGCCGGTGCCGCGGCGGACTCTGCGGAGGGACGAGTCTCTTTGCAACCTCCCCGAGCGTCTCGCTCCCCCACGGCCCGAGGGTATCTACGCCAAACGGCAAATATCCCGCCCGCCTACTTATACTAACTGCTACTACTAATACCTACTTACACTATTGTTACAAACCCATGGGGTTTTTTATTTCAGTAGTAACATGCCCGTATTCAGGCTATAAACACGGTTTAAACTTTTTTTTCATTTCAGTTCCCTGTTTCGCTCCAGTGAGGCATTAATCTAGGGCGATGTGTACTTTGAACGAACCTAATTTGTGTAGACAGACACGACCGCACTTGTGCACAGAAGAATTCTTTGCAGAAAGATCACTTGGAATTTAGTTTCTGGTATGAAGCGCGAAGATGTCAAATTACATTTTTTTTAGATAGAAGTAACCCTCGATGAATTTCATCTTTAAAGTTTCAGCAATAGAATTACCGATATTGTAGAATATACCATTAGCACAGATACTATAATATCTATTAGTAAGTACCGTTCTTGCATTCTATCACTGGTTTCTGAGGATGGATGTTTGATACCCAGGTCAAAAGTACGAACAACACCACAAAACTCTCAGTTTGTCATTTTTGTTGGGTTTTTAATAACAAGCCAAAACGAGAACTATAACTCGAGACCCTACGTTGTGGTTGTTCTATGTTAGCAGAATACTTTGCAGCATCTCCGCCAAGATGCCGCGATCCAATTACCGGCGAAATAAAAACAAACATCCCTGATCCTGTTTACCGGAGAGCCGCAGTAGCAACGCAGATCGCTGCATTGAGAAGTTTGCTGGCTGTGGTGGTTCGCCGGGAGAATTAAATTCACCAATGCAGAACAATCGCAGTCCACAGTGTGACTCATTTGTGCGTTGGTTTAGTTAACACACTTGTTGATAATTATATCGGCAAATAAAAATAATGATATATTAAAACACATTTGATTTGCTGTGCGAGATAGAATCACAGTGATTTATTACGTCATGTGATAACTGGTGATAATAAAAAAAACCTTTGTTAATCAACGCCGAGAGAGAACGAGAAAAAGTTTGTCCAACTTTTTCTCGTTTTACTTCGGTCGTCGTTACTAGCTAAAAAACTTAGCGGAAGTAGCTCGAATCGATTCACATAAAAAGTATTGGAAAGAAGCTTAACTTTTAAGCGGGACTAGCGCATTTTAACTTATTGAGCGATATGGTTTTACTCTGGTAAAGTAGGTAGTAACATTGCACATATACGATTAGATTATTTGATGATATACGTGGCTTATTAAAAAGCAGTCAAGTGCGAGTCCGACTCTCACACGAGGAGTTCCGTACAAGACGAAGTGCAAAAAAAAACACTTCTTGCATGGGGACAGGACGCCATTATATTTTTTGTTATTTCGTGCTTCGTTCATTTTTTGTTGCTTTTTAAGGCACCATGTACACATTCTGTGAAAATGTCAACTCTCTACCTATTACGGTTCGTGAGGTAGAGCGGACGGACTCACGACGGGCACCGCTTGGCACCCTTCGGGTACGGAACCCTAAGATTACCGCTGATTTTTTCTATTCTAACGTATATTTGAGGAATTTGTCATTTCACAGATACATGGAATGTCAGTCAAATAAGGTTCTCTTAATGTTTATTGGAAGAGCACTCCATAACTCACGCCATACTCTGACACTTTAGAAATGCAACATTGAAAAAAAGTTTTAAAAGTTAATTCATGAAATATTAAAAGCTTAAGTTTTTAGCTTAACGTTTTTTTACTTTGTACAAAAACTTGAAGAGCTTTTCCTCTCTTAACTTGATAGGTACGTGCAAAAAAACTCGAAGACGACGTGAAACTCTCGCTGGCTATTTGTTCTACTTTAAGCTTTTCCAGAATTCCTACGAGTGCTCTCTTGCAAATTACCGAGTAGTAATGGTCAAACTCAATCAAACTATTATTATCTGGTACCTTTAACTTCACCTACAGCCAGAGAGTGAAATGACGGGTGTCGCTAGTGGCTTTCTAGTATTGCCATATAATATGGGAATTGCGTCTGTGCATAGAATGGCGTATCAAAGATGAGGGTCGTAGTTCTGAAATTTCCGTCCGATATCAGATTCGAAGTGCAGCGGAGATACCTCTACTTAGGTACCCGTAGTACCGAGAGTTCTCGCAGTATTTATTCCACGTCAGCAGCAGTCGCGCGACTCTCACGAGAGGAATGTGCACGTCACGTACCTGTCTAACTTAGACACAATAAAATGTAGTTACAAGAATAGCGACGACTTCCGTGCTGCTGCTGAATGGTGGATGACTTGACTGGGGAAGCAGGTGTCATTCAGTTGGAGATTTCGCAAGCAATTCAACAAAATGCAACTTATTATAAACTAGTTTTATAAATCAATGAATGTTTTATCTACAGGGTGGAACAAACAAATGGGCTCTGTAGGGAAATCACCTTATCCTCATAGATAGCTCATTTTACTCAAAGGAAATATTCTGTAATTTTCAAAAAGAATCAAAACTGCATTCATATTATTTTTTTAACTCAATTGTCTCTCCCGGGAATAGAACCAGCTAAAAATGAAAAAATAAACACTCGCCTTTTTTGCACTACCTATTCGATGCTGAATTAAATCTCACAGAAACATTAGGTCTAAAAATAACGAGTACAAATAGCGAGTGTTTTTTTTTCTGGTTCAGTTCCCCGGTGACACAAGCGAGTTTAAAAAAACCTTTGATTGTAAGTAGTTTTATCCTTTTTTTGTAAAATCTTAAGGATTCCTTCCAGGGTCTATTCGTTTGTTCCACCCTGTATAGCTCTACTATCTAGTCACATCTGTTTGTACCTACTTGAAATTCTTTTCCTAATGGACATAGAGACACAGACAGCCATATTTCCGGAGGCCTATGCTCAGCAGTGGGTCGATGTGGGCTGAGGATGATGGACATAGACAATAGACATAGACATACGTTTATTCACTGAAGAAAACATGGGTAAATCAACAGGATAATTTCAAAGGCAGGAAATCGACATTAAATTGTAGAATTAGTAAACACGTAAGTAAGTATTTTTCGAAACAGAAGAGATTAGAAGACGATGTACGCATGCCTCGCCAGTGAAATGGATCCAACTCAGCATAAAGCTACAACAGGGCTGCAGCGCTGATTTTCAGTCGAAACCATTTGATATGCGCGCAGGCACCTCTCAACGATATATAATAAAATATAGGTACTTAGATACATATGTTGTAGATATACAATAGAAATATGGAAAACATAATAATAATAATAAATAAGTGAGTACAGTGAGAGTACAGTAAGTGACTCGTGAGTTTACTTGTAAAGGTTCGTAAACAGCATATACATAATGTTAATAAATTGCTTTTTAAATGTGAGTAGGTACTTGACGTAATTTATTGTAACAACAATGGGAGAACGACGAATATAGGGAAGTTTAACTCAGCAGCATCACTCCTTTGCAAGACAAAGACCTAACTCAACGCCGTTCTGGAGCTAGTATTATGTATGTAATCGTTTAGTACCCAAGCTTGTAGCAAAATTCGCAATGTGCTATTACATAGACAGATTGGAGGCTTCACCGGATACGGAAGTATAGGGCGGGCGGTTCCGCCCCGGTGTACAGAACGCCGCCGTTAACCTTCCGGAGGTTACTGACATTATACAATAAAGATTAGATAGATAAATATTAATTGATGTCATTTGTTCCAACGTTTAGGGGAATTGGAAATTCCCTAATCATCGAGAAGTCACCCTCAGCCTTTACCTCAAAAAGTTGGTAAGTCATAAAAATATGACAGCTACAACTTTGCCTAGGATTCCGTGTCGTGATCGACTTGTCACCTCTCGCTCATCCCGAAAGTTTACCTTAATGTTATTATGGCGTGCAATAAACAAATATGAATATGAATATGAGTATAGAGACATAAGCGCAGCCTGTACGCGAAAGAAGACAGAACTGCTTTTCTGAAATATATAAGCAAAATATTCTCGTGCAGTAGAAAACGCTACCACTAAACCACCAGGTCTAAACGAGAACAATAGATAGATAGATCCACTGTAATTGCGCACCGACCGAATTCTGACTGTCTGAGTTCTCGTTACCACTCGTTTGTGATTCTGCGCTCAGCTGAAAGAATGCATAGTTTGCATACCATTTCCGTTCTTTACTGAGTTGGACGAAAGTTTGTATAGTTTCTATTGGAATTGAGCAGAAAATTAAAGAAATAATATCTATTAGTTCGTTCACTGGTTTGAGAATTTTCTGAGATATTTTTTATTTACCTATAGATTTTCATTTTAATGGTTCTTCATCGTAGGTATTAATAAGTGTGAAACATACTATAGTGTGAATAATTTTAGCACATCATGTCACGCACGTGACGGATTCAAAATTTTAACCAACTTCACAAAAGGAGGAGGTTTACAACATAGAGTAACTTATATCGGGATAATTTTTTTTCTATTTTTTATGTATCGCGCCTAAACGGATGGATCGATTTGCATTATTTTTTTGTTTGAAAGGTTTTACCTTCCAATTGGTCCCATTGACACCAGGTCAGGATCTGATGATGGGATCCTGGAGAAATCGAGGGATCTCTTCGAATAGTATAGGTGATTTCTGCGTTTTTCATAATAACTCGTGCATTTGCTCATGGTAAGCATAGTATTGTGATGCGAAACTGATGATGAAGACCACACATGGCCACTAGGTACAAACAAATAAAATCTAGGTACTATGCGTGGCTGACGGACAACGCAAATAGCCTAAAGCGGTAGACCCATAGCCATGAAACTTTCTACAGGGGTTCCATAGTGTAGCGTAGGGTAGCACTGATGGATTTGACGAAATTAATTGTATTAATAATATTCGTAAGTTGTAAAACCTTTGGAATACATGTTTTCTGGTATCACTTAACTTCTATTTTGGGTTAAAACGGACACACCAATTCTGTCCACTTTTTTAGTATTTCGTTTTATTACATCAATGAGATCGCAAAAACGAGATCTACAAGATGGTATATTATACAGACTCAATGTATATCATATTGAATGTTTCAAGGTCGTATTTTCAGAATACAGGGTGTTTGGTGCATCGTTTGCCAAATTAAAATGGCGAATAGAAAGTGTCATTTGCTATCTCCTAAAGATAGAAATTGCAATTGCAATTGCGGTACGAGACTCCCATAATAGAAGCCTGCCTTTGTCCTTTTACTTTTATAGGTGCGCCTATAATGGTCTACGCACACAGGGATTTTTACCAATGGACATTCAAACTTATCCCAATAGAAATGACCCATAAATTGATATGATTTCAAATAATGCCGTGGCATCCCGCAGGATGGGATGCCACGGCATAATTTTAAACCAAGGCAATTTATGTCTTATTTCTATATCGATACGTTTGAATGTCCATTGGTAAATACTTGCCATGCCGTTCGTTCCGGTCTGCACTACAATATGGGGCTGGCTGGCAACTATTGGTGTCTTTTTCTAACACGTGAGTAAGAGAGGGACACCAACAGTTGCCGGCTACATATTGCAGCAAATCCTGGCCCGTTTACGAGCACCATATACAATACATACCGTGTTCACAAAAGATGTGTACTGTACAGTACACACAATGGATACTTATTACGATGTCTGTGTGTCCGACTGTCCTCTATTGTTTAACACCTTTTATTTTATGAATAACAAACCTTGACTATTAGTTATTCTGTAGCAATAGTAGAAAATCAGGCTAAAGCAACAAGAAATAAGTAAAAAGTCCAAGTCTAGATTCAACGGAGCTTCGAGTCGCGAAGCACAAAGTTGTTTCTACTTGCAAACCGTTTGAATTGCAAATATCCTGTTCCGATTCATTTCCTTTGGAACAAATCTTGATACACAATTGCAATTAAATCTTATATTGTGTCGATAACCTACTAACGCTTCTGGGTACGTTCGTTGCATTTTTCATTACCGAGAAAATGTCTCTACATTTTTCTTCTGGGGCCCATTATCTTTACAGCTGAGTAATAGTTGAGATAACAGTTTTTGTATTTCCATAAGTAGGTATTATATTTTTTGCAGGACGATTTCAGTCGGGACGGAAAATTAGAAAACCACAAAACTCTATGGGTGTTATTCTGATTACTAATCAGCGAAGTAACGCGAATAGTGCCCGTTTTCATTTGATTGTGTCAAGTGCAAGTGAGGATGGCTTTGAAGTGTAAAGTGCGAGCAACGTGTGGACAGACACTTACTTAATAGCCGCGTACTCACTGAGCGTATAAACTATAGAGGGGCATTTACACAATCCGTCCGTAATCCGACGAATCGGACGAAACGCCCCGCCGCCGCCGCCGCCGTTGCGGTTTTCTGGTGGGGTTTAGGGGCAGGGCAGGGTTGAAATAAGAATGTATTCTACAGGCATCGCTAGTTTGGGTCATGTTAGGGCCAGGTAAAATCACTTTGCCGTGTGTACATTTCAGTAAATACAGTACTTAGCGAGTTATACGGGACATAGATATTCGTTTTTCTACGTAATAAAAGGAGAAGGAGATTGACGCATAGCTCTGTCCCTTACTGAAACTTAACTCGCTGTTGTACTTACGGAAATGTGAACACGGCTTATCGCTTCGTGAACATCTGGGACACATTAACTTTAGGATGGTAGTACCTACGAAAAATTGAGATTATTTGTCGCAGATGTTTGCGTTGATGCGCCTGGAGTCTGATTCTCGCGTATTCAATATAATGATTTTATATCAATGAAATAAAATAATAAATATATAATGACCATAAAATCATACAGATTGCTTAGTCAATCAACGTCTATATATCAATATTTTTTGTATACTACCGCCCGGTCGGAAGTTGTGGGCTTAGGGATGGAGCAAATAAGGAAGGATATAGGAATCACTCCATATACGTGTCGATATCCGACAGGGGCGGATCCAGGATTTCAGTTTCTGGGGCATATTGACTATGTTCAGTATCCGTCGTAATAAGTGAACTTGTCCTTAGCAACTAACTAGTCCTTCGTTAGATTTGGCTACCGCTACCACCGTTACACGCTGTGTAATAAAGTCTGGACAGAAGAAATAAAGTACAGTAAATTATTGTATTTTTTTATTCAATAAAACACATTACATACATCGTCGCTCTTCAAAATGTTGACCTAATTTGACCTGATTGCTTGACTTCAACGATTATTTATAAATTACCAAATGGATATAAACATTGCCAAATAGTTATAGGTAGATACCTATTTGGTTGAATATTTGGTAAAATTCCATCTCTTAATTATATTGTCACGGGTTTACGTCCCTATTTATATAATAATCAGGGATCGGAATTGAGGTGTGAATTTACCTAAAGTTTGCAGTGAGACATAACATGGAGCTGTTACAACCACTTGAGTTGAACCGGTTTGAATTTAACCGGTTAAATTTCGGGTTTTTTGTTTAACCGGTTATTATATATTTTTAGTCTTACATGTTCCTTACATTTGAAACACCGAACTATAAACATTTTCAAGCTGCTGATTCCCAAAAAAAAATCATAACTTTTTTATTTTTGAACTTTATAAAAAAGAAAAAAAAAACATACTATTTCTAGAATCTATAAAATAATAATATTATTTTAATTTTCTCCAATATATAAAAATCAAACCGGTTCAACTCAAGTGGTTGTAACAGCTCCATGTTAGGGATCGTTCAACAATTACGTGATCATTTTTGGCCGTTTTTTTAACCCCCCCCCCCCCCCCCCCCTATGTGATCACAGCGTAATCTTTTGTTTTTACCACCCCCCCCCCCCTCGCGTTGATTACGTCATCTTCGTCTGTGCTTAAAATTTTGCTGTTTATTAGCACTGACTCGTTTCTATGGGTCTTAAATGACCTAAATTTGGGAAGAGGGTGTGTCATTTTGTCAAAATGCTAGGTAAGAACTATAAAGTTACAGTTTTGATAACTTTTTACCTAAAATATACCCAAAATATTTACTTACTTCCTCCAATATACCTATAACAATACTGATGCTTGGAAAAGTCGATAAAATATGCCGAAAAAGTATAAAAATACTGAATCTGGTCACACTGTTCCACAGTTTGTCTATAGCAGGGGAAATCCCGTTTCATCTATGTAATAGTAAGTGTTACCAGTAATAAACTTCAAAATTGGACGTAAATATTTATATATAATTTATTTTCGGAAACGAAGCGCAGATGACGTAATCATGGATTCTTCCCCCCCCCCCCAAATAATCCGATGTATATACAAGCACCCGACCCCCCCCCCTTCCGGTGATCACGTAATTGTTGAATGATCCCTTATGTCTCACTGCAAACTTTAGGTAAATTCACACATCAGTTCCAATCCCTGATAATAATACATACGTTTAATAAACTCCAAGTGTTATATTATTATAATAAATTGTAAACAGATAAATACGTGTAACTATCTATACATATTTGGGTGGTCACTACTTACTTTAAATTCTTGTGATAAACAGTAAATATAAATTTTACTTTCTCCAAATCAGCGTAAAATAATAATACACTTTGGCTCGTTAAAAACTTATGAATAATGTTGCAGGCAAAGACTAGATTAGCCTATTCTTTGAATTGTGACGTGGCGTTTGCCCAATGTTTCTGCGACCTGACTAAAGAATATATGGGGCGGCATTTCGTTTTAAATTACTAGCTATATACTCTATCCTCAATTTGCTTCGTTCCCACTAGTTATATCGAATAGTTCCATCAATGTAACAAGTGGGAGTAAACGTCCTACATAGAGTGATTCCCACAATTAATACTTAAACTTTGTAAGATTGTTCCTAGGGTATCCTTAGATCGAAATTCACACATAAAGTAGGTACCAGGGCAACAGACTATTGCAGAAGCTTAATTCCTAATATTCAAAAGGAAAATCCATAATATGTATGTTTATTTAACATTAGGACTTAAAAAAAAGACTTGGGATTAGGAATATCATAATAGGAAGTATTCTCCGAATACCTACTACACATAATTAAATTAAATTTATTTAGACTTCCCTTTGAATATTAAGAACTAACCTCCTGCAATAGTCTGTTGCCCTGGTAGGTACTTTATGTGTGAATTTCGACCTAAGGATACCTAGGAACAGTCGGAGAAACCCCTATTTTTGCGAGGACTATTTCAGTAATTATCTTATAAAGTTAGTTATAAGTATGTCATAAATATTTTGTTCTATTCCCATTAGTTACATTATTACATTATTTCAAATAAAAGAGCGAATGGAACAAGGGTGTAAAGTCCCATTTGTTCCATATTGGAACTACTCGATGTAACTAGTGGGGACGAAGGCTCAATTCTTGTCATGGAAGTCACGGGCTTGATGGACAGTTAAATAGGTATAGAGTACAGAAATACACAAATGTACCAATATTTATCTACTAAACGAGTACACGACTACTAGTAGTTTCAGTTTATAGAGTTTTATTATAGTCGAATTCCTTCTTGCCTTGACTATAATGTGTTAGATGTGACGGTTTGTCTTTAGATTCTCTCGTTTCAAAAGCCCGACGAAGCTGTTAGTGCTTTTTCAGTTGTAGGTAGATCTCCGAGTTATACATTGAATATCTCCAGACCCGGGATGAAGAGAGAGAAACTAACTGCATGATCTGTACAATACATTTTCGTTTAAAAAAGGAGCCTTACACATTAACAATATTTTATAAATATCAATGAAACTTTCTCACGATTTCCTTGCCGTTTTCACTTTAAAGACCTACTTCCTACTTTTCACTTCGTACTTGTACAGAACAAACGTAGCAAAATAGAAATTAATCTGCAATTAAACAATAGTTTTCATCATTACTATGTACGATATTTATGTGATACACATTTCAGTCGCAAGTCAGTACTTAGATCTAGGAAATGATCTACGCAATAAACTAGGTATATAGCTTAGTAAAATTATTTACACATGTTTAATAAACTTAAAACTCACATGTCAATAAGCAAAATTTTTCTTATGTACATGATACAACTTACTTGTAACGACCATCGCCTGGGATGGCATATCATATTTAGCAATTCATTTAAGACGTTTCAGAAGTCCTTGAAACACTTATTTATACTGAAAACACAATAAATACCCCATTTATTTCTCTAACACAATAATTCTACGGTATATTTTTATATCTTTACAGGTTTATGTATTTTTGGATCGAAAATGGTATATCAATTTATAATAATGTACTTACCGGTATGTAATCGTATATGATTTTTAAATACCGTTTCATATATCAACGCCAAAATAAATAAGAAAATATTTGTATGTCGCCCAGTCCTAAGAACGAACAATTAAGTTAAAATTATATTAGGAGCCTGTTTTTTAGTGTCTGGATAATGTAATAGATAAATCATACATTTTACTTACATAACTTATCATAGCGTTATGCATGCCTTAGGCTTATCCGAACACTGATAAACAGACTCTCATATCGTGTTATTTACAAAAGTGTTTAATAATAATTTAACACGGAATGTATTTTGTGGATGTATATGAAGCGTGTGGGCACGCACACATATACATATAGGTACGAACAGAATGATTATTGATAATAATTTTTCACAATAATTTCTCACAAGAGATACTCCAAAAAAGGCACAGATGGACTGAAAAGTTCTGAGTAAATCAAATTGAAATTCAATCAAAGATTATTACGACTATAATCTTCTGTGTTTACCAATTTTTACGTAATTCAGGAAAACTTGGCAGTGTCGTCAATCCTGTCCTTTACATGGACTTAGCTAAGTTAAATTCAAATAACAGAGATCCACAGCAAGTCTTACATTTAAAATCGAGACTGACCATGGACATACACCGTTCTAAATTGACTTAATCGCATTCAAAGTATAGAAATAGATTTTAGTAGAAACGAATTGAAAATAAATCTGCTGATATTGTCTGATGATACTGATATTAGAACATTTTCCTTGGTTAATTAATCCTTATCCTTAGTCCTTCAGAATCCTAGCGAGTATAACTGGCAGGAGTGACAGAACCACAGAGTAAGCAAGATGGAGACTGCCGGCCGCGCCAGTCGCTCTAATATCACTCTCCAGTAGAAACGGCTCATCGATGACGTGGATAATCCCATTAGTGCACTCGACATCAGGTCGGAACACGTGGATCCAGTGCCCATTCCACTCCACGTAGTAATCTGCATAAATCATAGGATCATTGGAAACCTATTTACTGCTCTATTTATTAGTCTTGCCCGGAGTGAGCTGGAGGACGCCAACTCTAATTATAATAAGTGATTTTGGCAGGAGCCGAGAATCATTACGTTATCTGTCAGATGATGTGTTAGAGTTAGACTTCTCTTCTCATCTAAAATTCTAATTATGAGTTGTTGGAAATGATAATAAACAGAACACAACAGCTAAGTACAGCTTTTCTTATTAGCTCTGTTGTTATTATATTTAGTTCTATAAATGAGCAGCAATCCGACCCCACAACTAGATAATTTACAGTTGAAGGTTGAACTTACTCTTATCGGACTCCTTGACACGGAGACGCAGTGGATCACGTGAAGTTGGCAACACAAACGGATGCGTCTCATTTGCGATTAACTTCAGTTGGGATACAGTGTAGGCACGGCCAGCCCTGATAACATGCCGCTCCAAGATTTGCTTCGTCTGTAAGAGGTTGTGATATTCAGTTTAAGCCCTTAGATTTAAATTAGGTACCTACTGGCAGCCTTTGATGTTAAATATTGATGTTCATTTCGGTATCTCGATCAGAGGACGCTCGTTGAAGATTTTGGTTAAATTAATTTTCATTGGATGTTTATGTTCTCGATCAATATCGCCTTCAATGCGAAAATGATAGAATATACAAAACGAGGAAAAGTAAAATGATTGACATATTAATATTTTAAAATCGACCCGGCTTCACAACTAAAAAGGCTTTTGAATCATAATAGGCATAAGACAGGTAACAAAGTACCTACTCAATTAAAATATTTTTACTTTGGATAACTTTCTTTATCTAATAACCTGCCTAGCCTAGCTTACAGCTAGCTTACACCTAGGTCTTAAGTCCTAGGACAACATTACGAAGATTGTGAAAAACCATCGATTTTCTTTAGGTAGAAGAGGGCTGAGCGTGATGATGTTGGTCTTGGTCGACTTACGTAGTATCCAAAGTCCTCCTTGAAGAGCGCCTTGAACGCGGACGGGTGTCGGACCTGGAACTTGAGCCAGGCGTGGTCACGTGGCACGAAGTATGTGTAGCGGTGCTCGTGTTCGTTCAGCTGGTGGTTGAACATCTGCCGCTTGCCGAGGTTGTAGGTGATGCTGTGGAGAGGGGTGATGTTAGTGGCCAATCTTCTTCTTTGAGTACCATCTCCTATCGGAGGTCGGTTATCATTATAGCTATTTGTGGCCGATATGATTGAAGAGAATTGTAAAGTTTTCCTTTGGCGTCGGTTTTGCCTGATTTGCAGTTCTGCAGTTCCGGAGTTTCTGCAGAAATCAAATATCCTAACAAGATTCCTGTATCTACCCAAAATTAAGTACCTATTGAATGACCGGATTAAAATGGGCACCATCGTATTTACCTCGTATGGCAAAATGCGTGACGCAATTTCTGTACTAAACAGAAATGCAGGATTCCGGAAAAGAAACAACTGAAAGAACCGGCAGAAGCAGCTCAATACTCACTTTAACATCGGATCAGTCTTCAGTTTCTCGAACACGGTGGTGTAGGGAACGCCCAGCACGCGATCGATGATATGCACGAAGCCGTTCGTCGCAGCAATGTTGGGCAACGTCACTGTGGCATTGACCCCACCACCTTCCACCGTCAGAGTCTGGTTGTTACCGCGGTTCATCACATTGAAGTATAGGTACTTCCTCGCAGCCGCTGTAGGTACTTGGTAGATCTGGAGAGATCGATCCTTTCAGTTTATGTTTAGCAAAAATCACGTCTAACATACATGCGGAAAGTACAAAAAAGACTTCTCATATTATGCCATGTTTCGTTCAGTGAGATTTTCTTCCGCTACAGCACCAAAGAATGGGTACCTACTTAGTTGATAAATTGTGATAATTTGTAATTTCCTTATTGGGCTCGCTATCTCGTCCAATCATTGTTCTTTTATTTATTAGTTTAATCACTTTCATTTTCTGCATGAAAAAAATTATTTTTATGCCAAATGGCTAAAAATAGCGTAAGTACTAGGTACCTACTATGTAATATCAATCTTAACCTAGATTAACACCAACTGATTTAAAACCTATTTTCCACAAATAAATTATTTGATTTGATTTAATTTTGATTCCTCGAAATTGTGAATGAAAATCTTTGGAAACTATACGTTTGTGGTTTTATTTCCCGCGTCAGCGTGGAGTACAATTTAATTCACAATGAAAATAAGCCGACCATTCTGGCACAATATGATAAGCCTTAGATAAACAAACAGGCAAGGGGATATTATTGGATGGCGATGGTACTTCGATAGGATGGCGATGGTACTTCGATCAATAGGATGGCGATGGTACTTCGATCAATAGGATGGCGATGGTACTTCGATCAATAGGATGGCGATGGTACTTCGATAAATTTTCTGTAAAAGATCTTCTATTTCACAAAGCCACGTTGTTTTCATGTCTGTATGCGTGTGTTTTAGTACTTAACACTTACACAACATAATTAACTTTGAAAACTCATACAAAATTGCACGCACTCGCGGGACAAAATCGACCCGTATTTGTGAAATTAATGGAATTTCATAGGTTCTAAATTACGAGAGATACGTCGATTTAATGGTTAGTTTTCAATAGACCCGACAGTGAGAGAGGCTACAGGATATTGGATTCGCTGAACCCTCCTATTGAAGAAAATAAAGCTTTCATGCTACAGTTATGACGGAAAACTAGTAGGTTGCTACTACACGAGACGATAATGGAGCAATAGTGAGTTTTACTTGGGGTAGACACTACGTTAGGTTATAGTATTGACGTACAGATCCGGGTATTTGCTTCCGTAAGTGGCAGAAAAACAGGAAAGAAAACACACTTAAAATCTTTTCGTCTACATAGTACCTACAAGTTTGGTTGGTATGTAGCATACGGTTTTGTGCAGCACTTCATGCCGAAATAATGAAATGCAACTCAAAGTTTAAGCTTAGAAACTGATCTTCTGATCTCTGATCTGCTCAGATCTGATCTGCTCTTGGCATGCAATAATCTAATGAAAATATATTAAACTTTGAGTAGCTTTTCATAATTAAGTGCTCTATTTTAAGTAGGCAGGTACCTAAGTATTATCTCAACTAACCTGATTCATGTTGTTGTGGATTATGGTATCGACGGGTTGTCTCTCCCGCACCAAATGCAGGTTAAGAATTTCTTTCAGCTTTTGATGATCCCTATAATAAATGAGACGAGACGACCAATAAGTTTTCTCCATTTTCCCACCCTTTGATAAAATCATCCAGAGCTCCGTAGAGATCAATTTTATGGTTACATTTCCTTTAATTCGTATGAATTACCTAACTGTATTTTAACTGGTTCACACTCAAAAGCACACCGGTCGAACAAACGAACAATGGAGAACAAGGAGATAGATAAGAAGTGTCGACGAGAGGGTTAATTCTAGATAAAATCCAAGAGAAAATTAAGAAAACATTTTCTAGAAAGTCAAACGGAATCATAAAATAGATAGATAATCACCTGATGACGTTCTGGACACTGAACTCTTTCCAGGCATCGTTGGAGGGTGCGAAGAGTGTGATGTCCTTAGCCAGGTTCAGTTCTGTCAGAAACTGGTTGTTGGCTCCGAGGTCCATGATCACCTCGTAGAACTTGCACAGAGGCCCGTCTTCTTTCTCCTGAGTAACGAGCAAAGAGGACATAAAACATATAAATAAGTATAGCAAAGGTATCATATTGAATAATATTATATTCTCTCGCTTTCAGTAATTAAAACGTGAAGGAGCCCTGAACTCTCGTAATTACATACCTGATCCACGAGCCATTTTGTAAGTAGGTTATCAATTACACCAAATTAATATTATCTTTGTTAAGTAAAAAGTAAGTAAGGCAAAATAATATCTGTTTTTATTCTTCAATACTGACCTTATTCCATAGTAGTGGAGGAAGTTTAAAAGCTCGAGAAAAACAATCAAAAGAGTGTTACGAGAAGTTTGTTATGAAGTATGTAAATACTGTTACAACAAAAGTGAAAACAATGCTAATAAACACATGCATATTCAATGAGTACTCACAATTCCCTAAAGTTGAAAAGTTCATGCAGGGTCCGGCAGGGGGGCGCACAAACATACCAATTGTAGAGAAACAAACATTACATACAGGTATATAGGTATATACATAAATTGTATAGGTAGTTTAGATGAACGTTCTAAAATATCAATATTAGGACATGTTCCAACGATTGATAGCAGGACCACAAATTTATTAGTGTTACTTTCCCTTCTAAACTTTTGGATACATCACACATGAAAAATTAACATGGGTCAAAATGTATTTTGGATTTAATGAACAATATTATGGGAGAGTAGTCGAGCTAAGGAAGATTAATGCACAAAATACATACCATGGTCAAATAGTGCAAAGTTTTGTACATAATGCAATGCTTGAAAGATGTAAAGGTATATGTATCAATGAAGAAAGATATAAATAATATAAATAACCTAATGAGACACTCACAAACATTAAACAGTAAAAGGGTTCAAGATCAAAAGGCTTCAACGTTTTACCTTGTTTGCCTGGTTCCGATAAAAATGTAGCGAAAATTCAATGATAAGTTTCAAAATTCTTGATATTGTAATAAAGTATTGACAAATAAAGTTTAAATTATGGTAGACAATTAAGGTGTAAAGTCATCTTTTCGTATTGTAGAACGTATTCCGTATGTAGGGGTAACTATTAACAAAGGCTATGCCATTCGCTGTCACGCCATGTCTATGTGTCTCTCTATATCTTTGTGCTTATGTGTACAATGTGATTTCTGACACCCTATTTCTGCAAGAGACATACCTTGAGGAAGTCAATGACCGAGGTGTCGACCACCATCAGAGGTCGCTGAATGAGGTGCACCACACCGTTCTTGACTGGGATGTTGGCACGAACGATGTCAGCGAGCACCACGCCCCGCGAGTGCTTGGCATCGCCGGCCACCGTGTTTGACTTTACGTATGCTGTTGATGAGACCCAGAGACTATTATATCCAATTGACTGCGCCTGCGGGGGAATGCGGCTCGCCAAACATTAGTTGTATTCAACGTATGCAACCTGTGTACGATGACGGGCCGCCAGACAGTTTCGCAGCGGCTCACCAAACACAGCCTCGTCCCCCGCCGCCCGTAAATTGGTGAGTTGCGCTCTCCACTGGATAAGTGCTCCCTGATGAGACCAGTCATCTTACATCATAATATAGCGTCATGTATTTAGCCATACTTGGTGGCAGAGTCACAACTGTGCCCACTTTTAGCTACATACTCCATTTTTCCCGACAGGGGGCTAAGCTAACCTGTCACTGCAATTACGGAGTAATGAATGTTTTCCACCACCCCGCTAAAACATCTATATAATATGGGTATCCTACATATGTAAAGTAAAGTAAATGTAGCTCATTAATGTCCCCATCGAGGGGCACAGGTCTTTACCCGGATACGAGTAAGATGGAGCCTTACTCCACCACGCTTGCTTAATGCGGGCTGGTGGAGGGGTTTTACGACTGTATACTACTGATAAAATGGGTATGGTATATATTATTTATAAGTATAAGTATATTTATTTATTTATTCAAAAAGAAAAACAGAAAAAGTTTACACAATTTGAGGAACTTAGCTAAAAAGTGACACCTAATAATTGGAACTACTGAGCCCGAGCTAGGTATTATTATGTGTAAGTTGTATAAAATTTAACATACTCCTTTTACAGATGAGTTACGAGTATAAAATAACTGGACTTCAGAAAAAGGCAACTTCACATAAACAGCCAAACCTCAAATGATATCACACTTACTGATCTCTTCCCTTCCATTCATGGCTGTGCTGAAGGAGATGATGACCTTCACATTGTCACTGAACGCGAGGGTCTCGTACTCCTTGCCGTCGTGGGTGGCTTGCGTGAAGAGGACGTGATGAGGTATCACATGACCGTCCACCACCTTGCCGTCGATCAAGTCCGATCTGGTTGTGGGCTGGAGAATATTATCATGAATTGATTTGGATATTATAAATTATTGAGTCCTGAGTTCCTGACTACTGATGTACCGTTGTCGGCAATATTGCCTCATACATTATAAACAAACAAAACATTTACATACAGGCACATTACAATGCTTCTGGCCCCACACAGGGATACCCTGTGTCGTGGGAACCAGAAACAGCGACATCACAAACATTGAAACATCCAAGACCTGGGTTTTTTTTTGTCCCCAGCCGGGATTCGAACCCGGGACCCCTCGCATGGTAGGCAGATGCGCAACCGCTGCGCCACAGAGGTCGTCAATAGTCCCACAAATATATATTGCTGGCAACGGCACATAGTCCTGTATACGTAACTGAGTCGATAACGCAGGGGCCGAAAACTAGAATGCACTGGTAGCTTGCTTAGATGATCTAAGGATCCACTAAAAGACATGATTTTACTAAAATCGGACTCTAGGTGGTGGTTTTTGCTGGCCCCAAGAACAAAGTAATGGTAGTTAAGATGAGTGATGCAATACTTTCACATCGAGCGTTACCTTAAAACCCTCGTCCACTGGGATGAAGAAGGTATGTCTTCCATCAGCATTGAAGACCTCTTTCTTATGCAGTTGGTTGACTTTTTGTCGGAATGACCTGCAACAACAAAGTCAAAACTCAAACCTTCTATAATCCTCAATATTGTAAATAGCGTCAGAACCCTATTGTTCCGTATCCATATCCACTCATATGACCCGCTAAACACATCGCGCTATGGCTGGCATGGCTTGCTGAACATCCTTTAATTTTTAATTAGTACAACTTTATTTGTCCTTCTCCTCTTTGTAGGAAGTAGTAAACCATAGTATGATGGACCCATTTCCAATTCTTGTTCGATTTTAATTTAGGTGAAATGGATATCTGATCTATAGGATACAAGAAATATACCCCAGTAATCAAACATGTGTTCTGTCTCTGCCTAACCTCTATCTGCGCTGATTACAACTTTCAAGTTGATGGATGATATACCTATAGGCACCACCTCTAATTACAATTGAGCCTGAACGATCGTCTGTCTTTTCAATCTACAGAATTATACGTATATGTATAGGTGTCGGTCGAACTTTCCTTCTCTTGTATGTAGACATACAACTCTACAATTCTACAATCACTATTAAGGACGATGATTGATTAATTAACAAATGAAGCGCTTATGTAAAATGACAGTTGTATTAGTGAGTTATTGTAGGTAGTAACTTGCTGAAAAGAGGAAATTAGGAACATAATATTGAACTCTCAATTATTTTGTAAAGCCAATTTTCCACTTTTAGTCGATTTTAAGAGTAAAACTTAACTTCCTCCATTAATTAACCTGTCAATATCTGAATCAACCGATTTATTTAGAACATTATCCAAAAATATGCACACGTTTACTTATTTACTTGTTAGTTTTGTAAACAAGCTCACTCCACAAAATTATAATATGGAAATTAGCCCGCATCATCTCACGTCGTAACGTAACGTACGTAACACAAAATGTATTATCTCGGCGACGTATGAAGCGTGTACCTGAATATAAAGCGTACTGAATCTACAGCTAAGTTACCTGAAATAACAAACTGAATACAAAGCTTCACTCGAAAGGGTATCAAACTTGAATTAGAGCAGACTAGATCTAAGCAAACTAACATAGTTTTGTGTAATTTAAGTCTCGCGTGCTGTGGATAAAGCTTCAATGGTGATGGCAGAAGTACAAAATACTCTTTGACGCAGGATGCACCACTAATGACGGACACTCAAAATCATGCGGTCTGTCCCTGTCTCTCGATCGGGAAATGAGAGGGTCAGAATAACATTAAAGCGGCACTTTGTTTCAACAGCAGTCTCTGCATTCCGCGATCCATGTTTCGTGGCAAAAGTTTGGTGTGAGAGGGCGTCGATGCGGCAACACAAAAACAAATAATAAAGTGCAAAACGCAAACGGTTCGTTGCATGTAATTCAAAATTTGCTGAAACGCAATTATTTCCACGTCGCAAAACAAAGAGCTGTTGCCACAGAGCTTGGAATTATGAGATTTTGCTTGGGTCAAAAACGTGTCATCTACAAACATTATGATATTGTTTCTTTTAAGCAAACGGCACGTTTTGTGCAGTGGTTCAATTTTATCCTCGAAAGTCATCATATTTACCGTTTTTTTTTTCAGAGACCGTAAATAAATTTTACCTAGGTACTTTTTGAAATGAAATCAAACAAATGCAATCAAATTAAAATCTGCATTAGCTGTAAAGAAAAATACTAAAGCCCTTTCTATCAATGATTCCCGAAATTGATAATGTCATTGAACCGAACCCGTACCTCAGTCTATGCTGTCCGATGTTGAAGACATCAGAATGCTCCAGAAATTGGTACGCGTTGGGGTTGTATACTGGCGAGGAGGTCAACGACCCCGGCCCATGTGGCTGTAGTGGCTGCAAGACCTGATCGATCACGTGGATCACCTGTGGACAGATCGTGTAATTAATAAGTAATGATCATCATCGTCATCGCATTAGCATAACTTCTGCCACCTCTCTCACGAAAATCCATCTTAGCTTCGGGTCATTGCATATTATTTACTTAAAAAATAAATAATTAAATTAAAATTAAATTATTATTTAGGGGGGGCTCCCATACAACATGTTTTTTTTTTTTTTTGCGATTTTTTATAGATAATGGTACAGAACTCTTCGTGCGCGAGTCCGACTCGCACTTGGCCGGTTTTTTTGTATTGATTTTCCTCGAAGAAATCATCAGAAATATCTCGTAGAAATGTCATATTGTTAAGCAGAGTATATTGGTTACCACAGGTAGCAATGTTGCATTCAGATTGGGCGGAGTACAGCATCTGGCTTATGGTAAGACCAAACCGAAACTAAGGACTAACACGATGTGATGATAAGAATATTACCTGATGTTTCCCATTCCTATTGACGGCCTGGTACGACCTGGAGATGTCCACCTTCGCGTTATTGACGAAGATGTCGTCGTGCATGGGGTCTCGTCGTCTGGTCACCCAGAGTGGAGGGCTTCCATCCAGCTCCGATGATATCGCGTAGTCCAGGTTGGATAGTGTGGTTGCCAGATTAGCTGGGTGAGTTACAAGATTAAGTTAAATTTAATTGCACGTTATGTCACGATTGCAAATGCAAATAACTTAAACAACTACCGATACAGATTCAACTATATGAATTGATAGACAAATCCTAAATAGATATAGGTATCGGGAATAGCCACGGTACCAGTGAACGATAAACGGTACGGATACATTACATTATACACACCAAAACTTTCTCTCGCTAAAATATTCTGTTCAGGCTCTCCATTTTATAGCGCAAGTATTCCTGAGTGGTTTCAGGATTTTAGAGTTGAAGTTATCTACGTCAGTATTTTTCAGGAGTAGAAATCCTTGTCCTATTTCAACCTCGACTCAACTACTCGTAAAGAAGTGTGGACTCATCCAAGAAAACTTGGAATGTTCCTGGAATATTATTTCGCATTTACATTTCATATTCCTGAGAGAGCGAAGGAAGAAGGAGGGAAAGTTTAACTAGTGTTCAAGTTTATTGCATCAACACGAATATGTGATACATCAACGCCATTGAATATGAAAGAAAGTCTGCTACTGAGGCGGGAAACTTTTGTAATTCATCAAAAGTGCCAAAAATGTCTGCTCTTGTAACCACAAGATAACTAATACTATGAGTAATACCATAAAAATGTATATAAGTTCCTATGTAGGTACTTAAAATGTACTTAGAGAAGAACATAATCTTTGTATTCTCACAAAATACTGTACAAAAGGGTACTGTACAGGTTAGGGTAATAGTTTATTTATTTATTTTATTTATTTATTTATTTAGGAACAAACAGTCATAAACAATTTAGATCAAATCAATTGCAACGAACCCATTGTTGTAGGTATTACAACAACTTCTAATAAAACTATTCGAGACATAACAACTTCTACTAAATGCAATCGAAAAAAGGTTTTTATTACGACAGCCGCGTTCCTGACTACGAGGTACACGAAGAAGAATACAGCGTAGTAATTCTGGGGCATCAATAATATTTTTAAGCAGTTGTGTAAGAATATGATGTCTATACAGTCACGTCTGTTGCATAACTTCATCATTTTGTGACGCTCGCTGTAAAGAGGTCCGATAATCTATATAAGAATTCATGAATTTACTCTGCAAAGTTTCTATCCGCTAGATATGATTTTTGAAAAAGGGGTGCCAAACTGCCAAACTGTGCCAGCAAATTCAAGATGACTCCTAACGTAACTGTTATATAAGAACTTATGTCTGTGCTTTTTTGAAAGGTTTGCCAGCACGTAAGATGAAACCTAACTGTTTACACAGATTAATAAAGAGTTCTGTTTATAAGCTCTTTTTAAGACAGCGTCTATGTGTGGTACAAATGTGAGTTGGCTGTCCAGTTGAACACCCAGGTCACGAGTCTCCTGACTTACTTATGTGGTAAAGCACGAGTGAGTCGTCCATTTCTCCGTTGTACCGCTGGAAGGCCTGGTTGGTGGGTGCGAACAGCGTCATCTGCCGGTACTGAAGGCTCGTGTTCGCCACCACGTTGCGCTCTAAGAGGGCAAGGAACTGGAATAGAAGAGACAATGTGTTTAGTTTACGTCATGACTTTGAATACACACACACGCACAGCGTCACGCTTTTCCCATGGTGACAGAGGCACAATTTGTGCCCACTTTTGGCAAGTTATTCGATACTCCAGTTTGCATGACAGGAGGCTGGCTCATCACCTTTTATGGCTGTGCCAGCCTCACATGTGTAGCACTGAAAAACATGAAGTATATATTTTATAAATCGGGCGTCATCATCATTGTAAGTACTAACTAAGTAATACCTACCTATAAAAGCTACGTTGACATTCCTATCAAAAATATATCTAGACATATTAGCTAAGCACAAGCCTACAGCCTGTTCGACTTTTCACCGAATGGTCGCAAAAAACACAAATTTTCGTCAAAGCTTGCTACAGGAACATTTTTTGCGCTTGGCTGCTACTCACACGGAGTCACCGCCAGGTAGGTTACAAGGGCCCTTCACTGGGTCGTAGCAAAATTGATGTGAACCCTTTTCAAAGTAATGTCGTCATTAACACTGACGAGCAGAGATGAATGAGGCGAGGCGGTCGGCAAAAAAGGGTAAACGGCATAAATTAAAATATCTCAATTATCGTCGTATTCTGCATGCCTATTGTATGTCTTAATTGTTAATTGTGTCTTACTTTTCATACAATTAAAAAATTAGACTTCCTTCAACTTCTCTTAGAAACTTTCCAGTGGTCATGAGTGATCAAGTATCTAAAATCTTTTGCTATGTGTCTACGAGCATAATGTTCGTTGCATCATACCTCGAATTTAATAGATACACATTTCTCCCTCACCATGGAGCATTATCATTTCCGAATCCGTCAGTCAACACGTATCATCCATAATTGTTCTTCGCATTAACAAAGACTATCTGCCTAATTAAACCTGTTGGCGAGCTGAATGGTAAGTTATTGCTCGTATTTAGCACAAACGGACTGTGTTCCATCGGCAAACAACTCTCGTATCCGGTAGTAAATCGATTGGTTGAGGATTTAGCGGGTCCGTTTTGCATTTGCATTACAGTAAGGTAGTGTATTGCAATTCGGTAGCGCATTAGTTTTCGACAAATGAATGTCGGGATTTGAAGGAATGGATGGAATATCTATTAAATCAAGTGACTGAAAATTAGCTGTGACATCTTACTAAACTCTTGTAAAACTCATTTTAGACAATCACATTTTGAATAATCTTAGATTAATCTCTTGTCACATTTGATTGCTCTTCCAGAAACTAGGGGTAGCTGTTCGTCCTATTTACTGACTTTTTTGAAGGACGTCCCCTAGGGTGCATGGCGGGTGACACCAAGACGTCTGAAAATATCTATTGCAAGGGATGAAAGCTGAGGATGAAAGCGTAGCTTCTCCTAATTTTAACGTCAAATATAAAATATTTTTCTCTTGCGGCCAGGAGAACGAGCGGAAAGTGGCCAAAGGTCCTGTTACATTTGAATGTGACAAGTGAAGTCTGTCATGGCAATGCACTGTCTGACATTTTATTATTTCTAACATCACCCGCACGGTTGACTGTACAGTCACCATTACTAACGAGTGGTTAGATACTTGTTCATCCGAATGTACAATAGTTTACAGTCCGGGGCTGCATGAAATAAAGTTTAGACCACTAGGATCCACTAGAAGGTTCTACAAATTGAAGTCTTATTTACTTCAACGAGAATTTTCACACTGATGGTATGCTGTGTTAAATAATGTGAAGCACAAAATAAATAATAATAAATTATGTCATACCTACTTGCTTAAGATTAATTTAATTTGATCTAATTTGAATTTAATATCACCTAATTGAAGTGAATTTTATCATGGTAATTTTTATTACTCACAAAATATTATGGAACCTAATGTGCTCCGAAATAAAAAAATAATAATAATATTATTAGAGAAATAAAACTTATCTATTTAATAAATGTATACCAAACACCATTTTGAGTTCCAACACAGAGTAACTAATATTACGATAGTAGTGAGCTTAAAACGAATCTTGGTTTTACATAAGGTCCTTTATGCTGTTGCTGGTGGGTCTTGCATAGAGGAATTGGTGGATCCAATTCGCGTCTGTGACGATGTCATGGTTGACAATACTGTGAAATTTTAACGAGGACACGTTCAGTGGTATCGGCGTTCAATTTTAATCCTTTTACACGACAGCTTGAATTCTGTGGTAGGTATTGTAAAAAGTTTATATTTTTGTGTGTACGTGGCCGAATCATGTGGAACAAAGGGTTGTTAGTTGTTATAATACGTCAAGACGAGCATCAGTCAATTGTTTCGTTCCCTGCTATTTATTTCATCATCATCATTATCAACCAGCCTACACCTTCCCATTTATTTACTTACATAAAGGTGTACATAACGAACATTATTATCTTATCTGCCAATTTATTATTGCAGTTTACTTATGTTAACCCTCAATTCACTTCGTGAAAATAACTAACGTAATTCACTTCTATGAGTCCCCGGGACTCATATATTTTCTAGGTAGGGTTTCTCAAATAAAACATTTTTTAAATTTAAGTCTTTTTACTATTTTTATTAAGTAATTACTAAGCCACAAAAAACAGTAAAATAAAACTAGTTAGTTTTTTGAGATCCTCTTAAAAGTTACATAAACTAATTTTATCAGTCTCAACAACTAAGTTATTTTAAACCTTAAAAAAACTTTAAAATACTCATAACAAATATATGTTTTTATGTTCTCTAGACTCTCAACAATATAGAAATAAAAAAATAAAAAAACAAAAATGTATGCTCCTATACAAAATAAAAAAACGTGCAATGGGCTTTGCCATTGCTTACAGACAACGTCGGCATATCTTTTTTGAGCAGCTCAAACATATTGGCTTCAGACATTTAGAGCATAGAAATGCAGTCTTGGTCCTTTTTTTGTATTGACACAGATAGCAGGCAGTATTTTCTTTCATTCCTGGGTAGCCAGCCTGTCATCAGTATCAGGGTGGCTCGCGTCTTCAGGAATGTCTTTTTTCATGATAGATGAAATCGAGCAGCGAACTTGGCGTGGCAAACGAGTACTGTGGATATGTGTCAAAAGATTACTTTCGTTTAGGTTTTCTGCAATGATTTTTAGAATACTAGAGTTTCAGCTTTGACACATCACTTTGGCTCTCATAGATGACTTGTGCATTGCAACATGCCATATCAATGATCCTGAAGAACACAGCCATAGGCCAACGGGTCGTTCGTCTGCTGCACGAGTATTTATATATTTTATACATTTTGCAAACCTACAACAAAAACTAAGTAAAAATGAAAGTATATAATTTATATCCATAATGATGACAAAAAGTTACATTTAAAATAAATAAATGAAAAAAATATGTAACGTAATTCACATCTATGAGTCCGTGGGACTCACTCGAAACAATAACTCACCAATGACGCGACGCAGGCGCACGTCCATTCACCACTGCGAAGCCCACGACACAGCAGGAAGGTACCGAGGCGAGGGGGAATCTAGCCGCTAAGGCCTTAGAATTATGGAAGCTTGAAATTTTTATGTGAGTCCCAGGGACTCAGGAAGTGAATTAAGGGTTAAGTAATTAGAAAATGCCGTGTGTTCGAGTCGACACTTTCTTAGAAAAAGGTCGTAAAACAAATGAGTCGTTGAATGTCAAACCACCCTAGTCCAAAAAGTTCGTTTAGCCACAAAAGTAAAAATTTAATACTGGACTTGGCTTATTTTGATACAAATGCTTGTTTTCGAAGGCGGTTTGTATGAATGGACTTAAGTTATTTTGATAAAATTAGTAGATAGATACACAGTTATTTTCTCTACCAGAAACAATAAAAAGTAAGTAACCAAAATTACTGACTTAGCTGGTTTTGCTGGTTTGATCTGAAGTCTGAAGTAGGTATTCTAAAAATGCTTGGTACCGAAGTTGGGCACTACTGTAATTCATACCTATAAGTACTACGTGCATATTTATTTATTTATGAAGACTAACAGCACAATCATTAATCAATTATACAGATATTTAGAAGAGACAATATTATCGTGCCAATAGGATAATTACTTGCCATATAATTACTTAATATGCATTAAATATCTTCAGCTAGGATCCCCAGGGTAAGGATAAAGGAAATGTTTCGTTTAACCAGGAACTAATCCAATTAGAAAGTTTACGATGAGAATCTCTGTAGCACTGCATAAGTAAGCAGTAATACCGCACATTTACTCATGCTATACGACCGGGTATTAACTATGTAGAGATAGTAAGAGTAGTACTGTATAGTAATAGTAAGAGGAGTACTACTCGTACTAAGGCCGACTAGAAAAACGGCGAAGTAATACTAAATTAGAGTAAACTTTGAAATCCCCATATAATAAGTAACTGCTGAAAGTTGCCGTGACATACGGACGGACAGACAGACAGACTTTCTCGTCCCTTGTTTCTCTAACGGAACCCTAAAAATTGACTCTTTTACTTGGAATAATAAATGAAATGAAATGAAATGAAAAGATTCTTTATTTGCCAGAAAACAGTACAGTGGAGGATCTTAATTAATAGTTAAATATGTTCAGTGTTTTCATAACGAAGAAAGTCATTTGAATTTCCAAATAATACAATATATTTTAAGTTGCCTTTCATAAAAGCATGAAAAATTGCATTGAAATAAATGGTTTTCTTTGGTATAGTTGTGGTTTTCATAAACGCGTTAGTAAGATAAGATATTATCCTGCCATTGTCCTTTTACGATTACGATAATCCGCTATTAAAAACGCAACCACTTATAAAAATTGGTAGAAAAAATATGTGGTTACAATAGGGAAGTATTTGTCGAATTGTCACACATTTTACATCATCTCTATCTCTACAGTGACTCCGGGAATGATAGTTGCAACGATGCAACACAATAGATCCCCCAGAGACTATGCCAGGAAATTATTGTATACTACGGAGGCCTTGAATTGATGAGAGCCATAATAGTAATAGGGTCCGTTTTTTACTCTTTGGGTACGGAACCCTTAAAATCATGCAACTGAATTGATATCTAACCCCTTCCTTTTTTGTAGTCGGTTAAAAATGGTTTCCGTTTCCGTGGTTGCACTTTTCCGACATTTTTTCTCCATTCCATATTGTCAAAAATCATTCAACGCATGATTCGAAACAAATACTAGAGAGTTTGGCCAAACTGAAACGACGCGACGACGCGCCCCATACTCCTTCCTTGCGATGGGGCGTCACTTCAGTTTGATTTATATTCATAACCTAGTAATTCTAATTTGTTTGGCTGTATTTACTTACCTACGTCTCGAATATCAACGAGAAATATTTCCGAGAATGTACGAAAATAACAAAAGCGGCGTTAAATAGTAAAATCATCAATGTACATCGAAAATAAATTCCGACTGATAGTGCGAAATGGAAATGCATCGGTTATTTAATATGATATGCAAAATCAGGAAAATGAATTTTATCATTCAGAAATTCAGATGAATGTTTGTTATTCATGGAATTGCCGACTAATTGGTCGCATTCGTGTAAATAAAAGTAAATGAGTAAATAAAATAACGTTGAAGAGAACACTGAAACACAGACGACCGGCATTTTCAGAAAATTCTTTTTAAGGGCTGGAATTTTACACATGTGCCAGTAGAAATCCTGTTTCACGATTCTAGCATTCAACGGTAGAGAATGAGAGCCGTCGACGGATCGTGAAGGGGAATTACTCGTTTTAATTTTTTGATGAAGAAGACCAGTCAGACTGCGGATTATTTGATATTTGGTGGATTTTTTAGATTTATCAGGTACAAGATAAGAATTAAGATAAGTTAAGATAAGATTTAATTACGTATCTAATGAGGTTTTAATTTATGATAGATATATCATTGTCACACTTAGATTAAAATCAATGTTGACGTGGGGACATAACTATAAATCGAGTTACTAATCTCATGACAAAAAGATAAACAATGGACAGTATGAAACCACTGATTTATACCACATATATACCAAGATGTGGTCGCTACATTTAATTTAATTAATGACTAAAAATGCAACTTAGTATGTATTCAGTTCTATGCTTAAAAATCATGTTTGTGAGAAACACAAAGCTAAAAAAACAGTAGACAGCAAAAATATAACATTTTTGCAGCAATAAACATATTTGCGGTCGGCAGTGCAGATTTTTCACCTACATAGAGTAAATGTTTTGTTTTTATCACCCGCGTGGAGTCCTGTGAAATTGCCTAAAAGTGCAACTCAGAAACCAAGAGTTGCGTACCACATTTTATAACATTCGTCTACTATGTATATTTATCTGATAACCACAGCATCTCTAAAAACGCTGAAAGTAACAGGTTTACTTTACTTTACATTTCGTGTTTGAATGCTCCCAAATAGGTACCCTTGGCCCTGTCGCTAAATACATTCATACATGTATAGCCGTACATGGTCCCCCTTCAAACTATATCTATACTAGGTCGGCCATTTCAGCTTGAAAGGTCAAGATGATTGTAATGTTGAACTCCACCTCTATTTCATTACTCTTCTGAAACATCCTCGTGATGAAAGCACCCATGCCAACGGTCTGGCAACGGTATGGACACGAACCTATCTAAACAATACACAGAGAGTTCGGGCACCAAAACATAGACCCTCTATTCTGTCTGTGTTGTGTGAGCCTCAAACGATACAAGTTACCCACAGGCGTCACAATAGCGGCAGTATGGCGCCAAGTAATATTCGCAGTAATATTACTCTAGAGCAAGCAAGTTACTGTATCGAACACCTAATACGTGCGTTGCGCATCGCATACAAATAATTATGTACTGTTGCGTTTTCTCCAAGATACATCCGTCTACAGTACAGTTTTTGATTCCGTAGATAGGTAGCTTTATATTTTGTCGCGTAATAATATAGGTTAGGTAAGATTAACCAACTAACTTTTACGTAAGCTAAATTGAAAATACCGTACCCAACTTATCAAAACTAACTGTTCACGCACACATTCACAAGGATTCTAACACGGCGGCGGCGGCGCTGCAAACCAGTCTCGATCCAAACGTCATCAGTGCAACACAGTCGTGTCCTTTTAATTAACTCATCTATTACTGTACCAATAGAAGATACTGACTATACAGTGTGTTTAAATAATTCATCTATTACTGCATCTACTGAAGAAACTGAATATACAAAGTTTTTTGGCGACCGTATCTTTGGGAACATTCTGCGAGGCGGAAGATCTGCAGCGAATATCAACTGCGCGGTTACGTAACACGGAGAGGTCAACGCGCCACGCGGCGAATGGCGATTCACATTTGAGTGCGATAACAGAGGCGATCTCAACACACTGGAATAAGGGAAGTGAAGTGATCCATTCCATTTTTATCCATTCCTCTTTTCATGAACTTTGTTTTGCTTATTTTGCCGTCGAAGTGATAAATCATTCAAGTTTCAGTTTGCGCTGATAACGTTGAGGCTCAAAATTAACCATAATTAACTGGCATTTAGGTATCAAGTTAAGCTGTCATATTGCCTATTTGCAAAATACATCTTTTACTGTTATATTTTAATTAACATAGTGAACTAGCTAGTAGGTATCAAGCATCCTGAATATTGCCTATTAGCACGCATCTTTTCTGAAAATCATAAGAAATAACTGTCAAATTGGTAAACAAGTTAAACTGTTATCTTACCTATCTGAATAACGCATCTTTTACTGTATATATATTTAGTATGCTAGCTTAAACATAGCTATTTAGGTGAAACATAGCCTGTCACTGTTCCCACAAACCTTACAAAGCATCTTTTACTGTATATTACATGTCTATTTCGTCTGTGGGAGCAAGCAATTCGCTTATATTCTGTACTTATTACATACCTATTCACATAAATTTTGCTGTACGAACAAAATATTCAGTAGAAAGTATTCTAGCTTCAGCATACCAAATTCAGTAGAAAGTATTCTAGCTTCAGCATGCTTAAAATTACCAAAAATAAGAACTAACTGTACAAGTTTATTAAAAGAAAAGGAAACTTATGAAATACAAGATAAGGTTCAATTAAACACAGAGTGTAAAATACTAGGGATGAAATGGAATCCGTGTACGGATAATTTATTGGTAAGTTACAATCCTGATAGCAAGAAAAAAGAAATTAAATTAACAAAGCGCACAATTTTATCAGATTCTTCAAAGATATTTGACCCATTGGGGTTATTAAGTGTATGTACAATTATGTTTAAGATGTTATTGCAGCAACTATGGGTGCAAGGGTTAAATTGGGATGATGAAATCCCCAGTGACATGCGTGTCACATGGCAAAGGTTGGTAAATACCTTAAGTACATTGTTATCATTGCAAATACCGCGTCATGTTATATGTAATGACCCCATTCATATAGAGATTCACGCATATTCTGACGCCTCATTAAAGGCCTATGCGAGCTGCATTTATATAAGATCAATTGATAAGGGCGGAATGATTCATGTGAAACTTTTGTGCGCAAAGACTAAGGTAGCACCTCTCAAACTGATTACGATACCTAAACTAGAGTTATGCGGAGCTGTATTGGCAAGTAAATTATGTAATAATGTCGTGAAGGCTTTGAGGTGTGCTATTAATAGAATAGTTTACTGGTCTGACTCAAAAATTGTATTAGGATGGCTTAAAATGGAGCAATCAAAACTTAAAACATTTGTTGTTCACAGAGTTACAAAAATAAAAGAAATTACTGAAAAATTAAGTAACAGCTCATGGATGTACGTACCTTCTTCCCAGAATCCGGCGGATTTAGCATCAAGAGGTTTATTTCCGGATCAAGTAGAACACAACGCCCTCTGGTGGGAAGGACCTGCATTCTTGAAGGATCTTGAAGGTGGATGGCCAGTTCAAACACAGAGTAGCCAAGAGTTACCAGAACTAAAGGTTTTCATTGTACAAGCCGATAATGTTGAAGTTATAGAATTTAAAAGATTTTCTAAGCTAATTACTTTGAAAAGAACGTATGCGTATGTTCTCAGGTTCATAAGAAACTGTAAATATTTAGATAAAAGGCAAAAGGGTCCATTAACTGCAGATGAGTTAAATGAGGCTGAATTAAAGTTAGCTATATTATCGCAGCAAGAATGTTTTGAGTCAGACATTGATAATTTAGTTAAAAATAAGAAAGTTAATTTAAAATCGACGTTGCTAAGTTTAAGTCCATTCTTGGATAGCCAGGGTGCTATGCTCGTTGGAGGAAGACTAAATAATTCGGAGTATAGTTATTCTAAAAAGCACCCAATGATTTTGAGTGCAAACCATCCCTTTACTAAGTTGTTATTTGAGCATGAGCACAGACGTCTTCTCCACGCGGGGCCGCAGCTTCTTCTTGCTTCTATTCGTGAGCGTTACTGGCCTATTGCGGGCAGAACGTTAGCTAGGAAGATTTATAAGCAATGCGTGATGTGTAGAAGGATGCAGGGAAGGGCTGCGGCCCAGATAATGGGTGATTTGCCCTTACAGCGCATAGTACCTGGCTTTCCGTTTGAAGTTGTAGGAATAGATTACGCCGGCCCTATTATGATAAGTACAAAGAAAGGTCGAGGCGCTAGATTGGTTAAGGCATATTTATGCATATTTGTTTGTTTCAAAACGAAGGCAACGCATCTTGAATTGGTTAGTGACCTCACTACAGAGGCATTTATTTTAGCTTTAAGAAGATTTATATCGAGAAGAGGAAAGCCCAATCAGATTTATTGTGATAATGGGTCTAATTTCGTAGGTGCAAGCCATGAATTAAAACGAAATGTTGATAATGATATAGTTTCAAACTTTTTTGCAAATGAGGGTATAAAATTCCGGTTCTCACCCGCTTATGCTCCGAACTTTGGCGGGCTTTGGGAGGCAGGTGTAAAAGTTGCTAAAAATCACATGAAAAAGGTCGTAGGCAATAGTCATTTGACATTTGAAGAGCTAACTACATTATTCGCGCAAATTGAAGCTGTAATGAATTCGCGTCCGTTAATACCATTGTCTTCGAATCCTGATGATTTATCCCCGCTTACCCCCGGACACTTCTTAATTGGAAGACCCCTTACTAGTCTGCCGGCTCCAGACTTTCAAGAAGCCAATCCGAATAGGCTACACAGATACGCAAGAATAGAACAAGCACGTCAACACTTCTGGTCCAGATGGAGCCGTGAATATATTGCTGAGCTGCATCAACGCACAAAATGGCGTGTCCGGCAAGATGATTTAAAACCTGGCCAACTCGTACTGATTAAGGATGAACAGACACCACCACTCAAATGGCCACTAGGAAGAATACACTGCCTTTATCCTGGATCTGATGAGGCCAGTCGAGTTGTAGATATCAAGACATCACGAGGAATTCTTCGACGTTCTATCAGGAAGATAGTTCCTCTCCTGGATGATGCTGAGGATGATCAGCAATAAACTGGGGGGCGAGCCTGTTCACGCACACATTCACAAGGATTCTAACACGGCGGCGGCGGCGCTGCAAACCAGTCTCGATCCAAACGTCATCAGTGCAACACAGTCGTGTCCTTTTAATTAACTCATCTATTACTGTACCAATAGAAGATACTGACTATACAGTGTGTTTAAATAATTCATCTATTACTGCATCTACTGAAGAAACTGAATATACACTAACAAGTAAAGTTAGTGATCATACTAGCTTGTAACAATCAAGTAACAGTACCATTAGTAACAAACAATCACCCCAATAAGCACGAGCGCTCCCGAGAGAACTAAACACTTGTAAACGGTGGAATTTAGTTCCGATGAACAAACAATACGTAACTGAAACTGAAAACAGGTGTGCAGCGCACCGAGCCAGGGGGTATAATTGGCAACACATTAGGATGACAATTGGATTGATTGAATGTGAATAAATTCGGCAATCTGTTTATTTATCATTTGAATTTATTTGTGTTAACTGGATGATCTTTGAGACTCCATTGCCCTGTTGATATTGTACTACTTACTCGAGATATTGTACTACTGGTAGTACCTACTACTTACTAATACTTACTCTTATAAAAAATATCGTCAGGCCATTTCATTGGGGTAGCAGAGGAACATAAAATTTTGTGCTGACGTTTAGACAGAAGGTGATTCATTATTTATTTTTGATCAACTGGGGACCGACGACCCATCCCCGCAGCTCTGTGTATCCACTTACAACAAGACGACAAATGCAGTGGTATGCATGTCGAATAAGGGATGGTAGAGGCCTGGTTGTGCTCGCTTTTTCAACGCTTTTGTGAATTGCTCCCCAGATTACCGGTCCACAGCACAAAAGCGACCGTTTACGACTGCGAGTGCTGCGACAGATCAATTTAAAATTCAGGCCCGGTGCCGCAATCGGTTCATTAAAACCTTCATTAATATTGATTGTGAACCTCAACCCCCGGATTTGGGGATAGATTTACACCAGCCAGTTTTTGGGTTGAATAATTATCAACATTTTCAGCCCGGATTACTTTACTTTATTTACGGCTTGTATCGGTTTTCATAAGCGGTAATCAGCCTACCGGGTGAAATTATCTAGTGGATATTCCAAAAGGTAATAATAGCATTGTATTGCATGATGGTCATTTCTAGGATTTCATAGATAGACCTACTTCTGGGACACACTATATTTGATGAAGGTACCGACATGTTTCGTATTTTGAATTCATGACATGAGAGCGGGTATTGTATCTAATAATAAATATGTAGGTACCCGCAATGTCCTTTACATTTCCTCGAGTCAGTTCTCATAAAAGACCCTACTCACGATGCAATCTGTTGCTGCAATTTGTTGCCTTGCAACAAAAGGTTGCAGGTTGCATGCAATCGATTGCATCGAGATTGCATCGTCAGTAGGCAGTTTGCAGATTGCATGCAACAAATTGCAAGTCAGATTGCATCGTGGGATTGCCTTTCACGCGTACCGATCAGCTGCTCTTGTCTTCGTTTCTGCTTTCCAACTCTCCTGCTAGTCTCCAGAGCGTGTTGCACTCTTTGGACATTTTCGTTTATGGCCACTGGCCACGGCCGTGGGGACTCTTGAGGAATAGTGAATAAGTAATAGTGCATGTGCTGTTTGTGTGGCAAAGTTGGTTCTTTCATCAGAGAACTAAAGACGTGGATGGACAAGGTAGGTAGGTGAAATTCAGATTCTTGTAATTCTGTATCTCAAAAAATATATTTCTCATTTTTTTTCTCTATTTCAAACCTAGCGCCCCTTCGTGTTCTTCTCCCGAGGAAAAATATCGTAGGTACATGACTTCCTATAAAATATAATAAATATCATCAACTTTTTTAAGTCGGTTTAATAACCAATATCTAAGCTTTTAGACGACCTCGTCACGTTTATGTTTATTAACCGACTTCAAAAAAGGAGGGGTTATCAATCCGGTAGTACGTTTTTTTTAATGTTTGTTACATTTATGAACCGATTTCAAAAAATATTTCTTAGTTTGAAAGGGAAGCCCAATAGTTTGATCCCATTTTTTGAAAATCAGGAATCGGTTCAGTAGTTAAGTTTCTAAATGAAAAAACAGTGAATTTTAATTTGTTTTTACTTGGATGGCATTACACATCCAGCCTTTTTGGTGTTTATATACATTGTCACGAAATAAAATCTGCCTGTTGGGATCGTATATTCGTTTATATTATGTAATACGTATGAACTTCACTGTCATGAAACAAATTTCGCAGGCTCGTTTTCGGATATAAAGACGACATTTGTATATCGAGCGGGGAGGACTAAGTGGTAGTGGTAGGATGAAGTTGTTGATTTTTTAGTTTTTAACTTGGTTAATTATGTTTATAAAGTGGCAGGCTGTAATAATAAAATGTGCAAGTGTAACAAGACATTCGACATTGGACTTCCGTAGGTACGTACGTAAGAAAATTGTTAGGTTCTGGACTTCATTGTTCTAAGGAATATAAGGAAGGAAATTATAAGGAATAATTTCTCAATCCTGCTAGCTTGTAATTTAACGGTCCATATACATATATACAACAACATTAACGAGACATACCACGCCCATTCCAATTTCCACCCCACTCGTGAAGTCAGAGATCCAATTATTAGACTACTTCAGCTGTGAATCCCACAAATTGAGTCTATTGATCCTTCTGATACATAGCTAGCATGATTTACAACTCTACCTCGCAAACCAGTACGGAACCAAAAGATGGATTGCATTGTACTAAACTCAAATACCATTCTCGTATCAATAGCCCTCTTACTATACATGTGTTATATTAATGTACGTACTTGTTGTGTCATCACGGAGATAAGTATCTTAAAATGGCTCAATTAGGTTAGTATCTCAGTAATGAATATAGTTATGGCTATGGCTAAAGTAGTTACTTGCGCCGTTGAGTTTGGCAGACTTTTTACTATTAATTTGAGGTACATACCTATTTTTCGTTTTCCTTTTTTGTATCGGATTTAAAACATGTCTTTTCTATCTGTATCTACCCAGCTTCTATTATATTGTCTGTATATACATCGGGACCCAGGACAGTTGGTACCAGTGGCATTTAATCCATTACTCGGAGATTGTTTAACCGCCGGCATTCGACGAACTTCATTAGCCGAGTTCCTCTGGCCCACCCAACCGCAAGGACAGCTAAGGGAAATACTTAATACTGCTTACAAGCATGAATCTTGCTGATTAAACCGAAAATTATATTACGGTACGCTACGGTAAAGGAAGAAGGTGTGATACTCACTCAAATAGGTACTCTTTTTCACCAATTTCTTTATTAGGGTTCCGATCCTTAAAAGGAAAAAAAGGAACCCTTATAGGATCACTTTGTTTTCCGTCTGTCTGTCTGTCTGTCCGTCTGTCACGGCCCCTTTTCTCAGGAACGCGTGGAGGTATCTTGTTGAAATTAATATCGATTACTCAAGTTTATGATCCCTTGGAGCTGTGAAAAAATTAAACTTCTAATCAAAAGATACCGCGATATTATGTCATGATTTTGCTGAATTTGTATGAACTCGCGTGGAACTCGCAAGGGAATCAAAACCTATGGGGTACTTCCGGTTGGCTTAGGGTCATGAAATTCGGAATGAAGGAAGATCTTATAGCACAAGTAAAGGAAAAAATCCGAAAACCGTTAATTTCTGTCTGTCTGTCTGTCTCACCGTCTGTTAAGACTTTTTCTCAGAAACGCATGGAGGTATAAAGTTGAAATTAATATCGATTACTCAAGTCTGTGATCTCTTAAAGTTGTGAAAAAATTAAACTTAGAGGTTAACGCAAACAAAAGAGACCGCACATGTCTCAATTTTGTTGAAATTGCTTGATATTCGCAAGTGAATCAAATCCTAGAGGGTACTTCCCGTTGACCTAGAATCATGAAATTTGGCACAAGTAAAGGGAAAAAACTGAAAACTGCAAAATTCTGTCTTTCTAAAAAAATATTCAATTTGGTTTACATGGATGACATCACACTTTAGTTTTTTATGTGGAAACCTAATTACATGTGTTGATGCGCGAAACCCTTGATGCGCGAGTCCTACTCGCACTTGGCAGGTTTTTTTTTCTTTTTTAGGGTTCCGTAGAGAAACAAGGAACCCTTAAAGTTTCGTCAAGTCTGTCTGTCCGTCCGTCCGTCCGTCCGTATGTCACAGCAACTTTATTCCAAAACTATTACGACTACACAGTTGAATCTTGTTAAGTAGATGTATTCTATGAACCGCTTTACGATTATTATACAAAAACTGGAAAAAAATAAAAATTTAATGCATGGAACTGAAACCAAAAATATTTTTTTTCATCAAACCTACATGTTTGAAGTGTCTATAGATAGGTCTTCAAAAATGAAGTGGAGGTTCCTAAAACCATTTTTCCTCAAAGTCAATCAAAGACAGACCCATCCAAAGTGGAAAAAATTGTGTGTCCCCCCCCTCTAACTTTTAAAGTAAGAGAGTGTTAAATCTATCAAAAATATATGCTGTTTATCTCAATATAAACTTTCGATGAAGATTAGTTTGAACTAAATATAATAAGCAGTTTTTAAGATATAAAACATATATTAAAAACTGCAAAGATAACTTTGTCATTCATACAAAGACTATGAAAAACAAAGTTACAACACAAAAATCCAGTATAATAATTACATGATACTACGGGACTCTTCATGGGCGAGTCCGACTCGCACTTGGCCACTTTATTTTATGTATGTGCCCCGATTGCGCCTAGACGGATGAACCGATTTGGATAATATTTTTTTGTTTGAAAGGGTTTACCTTCCCATTGGTACTATGGACCACCAGGTCAAGATCTGATGATGGGATCCTGGAGAAATCGAGGGAACTCTTCAAATATTATAGGCAGACCTATAGAGTGATTTTTGTGTTTTTAGTAATAACTCGTGCATTTACTCACGGTAAGCAATTGTGATGCGGAACTGCTGATGAAGACCATTATATGGCCATCAGAACTGCTCAATACTAGGTACAAATACAATGCGTGGCTGACGGGCAGGCAACGCATAGCCTAAACCGTTGGACCTAGAGCCATGAAACTTTGTACAGAGGTTCCTTAGTAGCGTGGGGTAGCACTGAGATGGGATTTGATAAAATTAAGTCCCAAGGGTGGGGGAGGGGGATAAGGGGATACAGTTTGTATTAAACTCAATCTAATCAAATAGGGTTTGTGGAAGTCGGTTTTTTCTAAAGTTTACTTTTTGTTTCAATTATCGCAAGATAGATCGTAGTTGCTGGTGTCATGGCCGGGGCGTGGTGATTGCGTCACATTTAGATTTTAATTTTATTTAAAAACACCTTATTCCTACCTACAAATCCTACATGGCTCAATTTTACTCGTTACTTTGATTCCGGAGGAAAAGATTTAAGTTGAACATTTCAGCTGATTTGCCTTCGCGTATTTTATGACGTATTATCGATAAATAAATAAAAACTGCCTGACTATATTGCGATCAACATACCTATGCTGCTTCATAAGCTTGGCTTTTCAGCGAAGCCGGGAAAATTCAATACTTTGACCAAAAGCCGATAAATCCAATAAGCCAGCGATATGCCGGAAGATATTTCATTAGATTATCCCTGTCTTTAGTACAACAGGCATTACTTTTGTAATATAGGGACATTAAATTACGTACAATTTAGAGACAATACATAATATTTTACCCTTACTCATGCGTTTCTGCTACAGTAGGTAGCTACAATCTAATCACTGTCTCCTATCAAATATTGTATTGATTAATAACATGCGATCTACAGTCTTCCAACAATATTTTGGCTGATGAGTGACGTTTCAGGGGGGCGCCCCAGCTGTATGCAACGGGTCCATATTGGCTCATCTAAAGTCTAAGTTCCGAAAATGGTCTTATTAACGATTTGTACTCCGAAGTGTTTTTTACCATAACGTTGTCATTCATAAACATGTTTTTCATAATATTGTTACTCAACCATAATTTGACTTTTGGTTGGTATGTTTAGTTCCAAAGTAGTGTTTTTTGTTGTTTTTACATGTTCTAACCTAACCTAACCTACCTACCGCCCAGATGTCGATTTCGGTAGCGTCACTGACCTAATAGTATCCAATTCTGACTTATAGGTAGGAAGGTTTCGTTCTGAAAACAATGTTTTTTTTTGTTGTTTTTACATGTTCTAACCTAACCTAACCTACCTACTGCCCAGCCCAGATGTCGATTTCGGTAGCGACATTGCCCTAATTAATTGTAATGATCTATATAATGTAAAACAAATATATGATTTCGAATAATAGTGTAAAAACATTTATTTTGAGAAAATATAGGAAACAAATAGTAGTACAATAGATGTTTATTGTTACCGACATTATGAAGTTGAATGATTCGGAATTAATAACATTAGGAACAGAGTTATTATTAATAGCGAGTGTTAGGATGAAAAATTGTAGTAACAAAGTTTTCGGAGTTACAATAATCGAGGTAGAAATCTTAGGTCAACTTTGGCGCACACCTATGCAACATAATGCAACGAACCTGCTAACAACACAGACCTTTCATTTCTCATTGGTCATCAAGAGTCAGTTCCACCCTGTCACCGCGCGCCCAAAGATCGTTGGGAAGCTGTAGTCGAATGAAGTCAAAAATTCCGAACCGAATGAAAATGTTAATAATTTAGAACACAGATCAGGGCCCGAATTCTACTGTACACAAGCATACCACAGGCCTGGCACAAGCTTCAATACGACGCATTTGGTATTCTACTAAATCTCACAAGCGCCAGCGAGACGCCGGCGTGACGCCAGCCTACTTCGTATTCTACTGTCCGCTGGCGCCGTTTCAACGCCGCCGGCGTCTCGCTGGCGCTTGTGAGATTTAGTAGAATACCATATGCGTCGCATTAAAGTTTGTGCCAGGCTTGTGGTATGCTTGTGTACAGTAGAATACGGGCTCATATATTGCCGATAGACAAACGGACTAATGAATGCCCGAACAGTCCGAACGAACGGACGGAAATCAGCCGGTCGTATTTTGAGTCATATTGTATCTGAAGTGAGAGCTAGATCTCGTTTGAGCAAACAAAATATTTTATAGCTTTGCCTAGACCTAGAACGTAACACAAGGTTTTATTCTATATAACCCCATTTATGGAGGTACAGCAAGAAAGTTAACTAACTGGGCCGTATATGTACCTACTAAATACTTATTTAGTACCAAGAAAAGTAGAGAACAAAATCTGTAGCTTCGTAAAGCCACTACCGGGCGCTATTCATTTATTCATCATGTAATATAGGGATTCCAGGTGCTTTGGGAGGAAATCCTGAAAAAGTTATGTGTTTGGTTTGGAGTCATTATCTACTAAACAAACGCTTAGCTTTACCAAGCTCTCGCGCGTCACAAAAACAGGCAAGTACCTTGTCCGAGGTGTGCCATAGGGTACCTACCATAGAGGAACTTATGGTACCTACTGATTACCAACAGAACTGTGTGTCAAGTCTGCTGAACACATTAGAATTCATTGATCATTCAAAGACCCGTTTTGACATTATGTCAAAACGGGTCTTTGAATGATCAATGATTCGTAATGAGTTTAGCAGACTTGACATCCTGCTCTTCTACCTCTATATTCATTGTTCTTACTAAAAGATACGTTCTAAGTTTCTCAAATCGATTTAATGAGTGAAAATCAAGAAGGTTTATGGGAATACCGCCAAATTCGGTCAATAACCGGATACCGGTAGCCCGTACAGACCGTGTTGGTTCACCGTATTTTTCTTCGCGGCTCTGACAGAGTCGTTGACCCCTGAGGCATTTTGCCAGGGAAGAACGGAAAATGGGTTTGTGAGCAAGTCCGTCTGGGGAAATAAGGGTAACAGGTTACATGTTCAATAGTGAGGGTCGTCGTCGTCGGTGCGGCGCCATCGCCGCTCAAGGACCGTGTATTGACGATCCTTGAATTCGTGTACCTAATACGTGTGTGAGTGGTACCTAACTATCCTAATGAAATTCTGCTAGCTGGTACTACTCAGATTCGTAACGAAACTACAGACCTTTGAAATCGTGTTTTGTTGTAAAAGTATTGCGAAATGCCGTGCCTATCCAAGATAACAGCAAACTTGACAGCTAACCTAAAACTTCATTAATCTACTTTTTAAACACTAGGGACGTTACCAAAACAATCGGAAAAATCGAAATTGTTTATTCAGTTGAACTAACAGAAGACTTGTCATGTTCATGGCTCTAGGTCCAGCGGTTTAGGCTATGCGTTGCCTGCCCGTCAGCCACGCTTAGCTTTACCAAGCTCTCGCGTAGGGTCACAAAAACAGGCAAGTAGCTGTCCGAGGTGTGCCATAGGGTACCTACCATAGAGTAACTTATGGTACACAACACACATCCCTCGCAACACATCCCTCGCAACTCGCAACACATTCCTCGCACACATCTCTCGCTTGTTTTGTACGTACAAAAACCTCGCTCCGCTAAGCCGTTTCCACCAGAGCTGTGCTGAGCGAGGCAAGGTAAATGAAGCGATTCTATTGGTTTTTGAAAGACACATTCCTCGCTACGCATCCTCGCATATCTCTGGTGGACAACCACCCTTACCTCGTCCCCGCCGCCCGTATATTGGTGAGTTGTGTTTCAAAGGAAAATATATCTATGCGCTCTCCACTGGATAAGTGCTCCCTGGATCTCACTTCTCTATACAAATTATCTGATAACAGCCCGGACCAAAATGTATTGAGATGTCAAAAAAAGTTCCTCTGATCAAATCGCTTTAAAAGTGAAAGTTGTTCAGAATAATGTCCTAAATTCCGTAAAAAAAATTGTCGCTTACTCCAAACACCCTGCATAGTCGCCCTTAGCACTTCTAATCACCTGCGAGCTATGAAAATATGTTACCCACACCCACATTTTATGCATTGTCAGGCTAAGGGAATATGTTTTCCCACCAGATTTTTCCTAGTTTTCCTAGAATTTTCCAATATTCACTTTATTATTTTCATTTCATTTATACTTCATTGCACAAAAACATAAAAAACACGTAACATTTACAGAAATATATGTACAAAGGCGAGCTTATCTTTAAAAAGAGATTTCTTCCAGCAAACCTAGGCAACGCAAACTGTAGTAAGAATCCATGGAAACCATTTTTCCAGCATCACTTGGGCCTGGTTAAGGGTTAATTAATACACAGTGTAAGCAAAAGAGGTCTAACGGGTCTCATCCTAACAAACTAATATAATATATGTACAATAGCAAACTGTCTTTTTGCAATAAACTATGTAAAATATGTATAAAGTAGCCATAGAAGGTATAGTCTAAGTAAAGATACTAGGTAATCAACCATTTTTAGGGTTTCGTACTCGAAGGGTGCCAAACAGGACCCTGTTACTGAGACTTCGCTGTCTGTCCGTCCGTCCGTCCGTCAGTCCGTCCGTCCGTCTGTCTGTCACCAGGCTGTATCTCATGAACCGTGGTAGCTAAACAGTTGAAATTTTCACAGATGATGTATTTCTGTTGCCGCTATAACAACAAATACTAAAAATCAAAAGAAATGTAATATTAAGGGGGGCTCCCATACAACAAACTTGATTTTTTTGCTCATTTTTGCTCGATATTGATAATGGTAGCAGGTAGACGCTTAAAATGTTCACAATATATTGAGTATATTATTTACTTAAAAAATAATAATTAAATTAAAATTAAATTAATATTTAGAGTGGCTCCCATACTTTTTTTTTTTGCGGTTTTTTATAGGTAATGGTACGGAACCCTTCGTGCGCGAGTCCGACTCGCACTTGGCCAATTATTAATCATCATCAGGTAGTATTGATCTGTCTGTTGAGGAATTAGTAATTTCACAAGTACTTACATGAAATGTCATATTAAAATGTCGTAAAATGTCTGTCTGATAATCTGGGGATATAAAATACCCTTCGTTCACATTCACGTGTCCGCTGTGTTTTAAAATGGTTCAAGCAGCCCCGATGTCTTATTCTTGTTTCTGTTGAAATTATTAAATCATAATATCTGTTACTGAATAAAATAAGTTAGACGCAAGATTTCCCACGTGACGCAATGTTTGCTCTCGTCTGTAATGTCAACCACAAGTAATGTAGTCGTCTGCAGTTCATGCTGCGCTCGACATAAAGGCTACGGGTACTACGGAACTGAATAAAAGGTATCCATTAGGTTGCCGACGCCGGTGACAGTATTAGGGGTAGATGCACGTAGATGGTAGCTTATTCGTATATCCAGAACCTAACTAAGTAAACGAGTACGGAAACATACTAAGATTTGTCTCTTTATTTTTCATGAGATAGATAAATATGTGTATGCTTTTAACTTAAAAGCAAATGTACGAAACTAAAATAACCCTGTAGAGTTAACCCCCTCTGATAAAATGTCAAACATCCCCTATCCTTAACAGCAACGTGTGAAATTGTTTATTTTGCCTCCGATTTTACATCCCTTTTGTTGAAAGGCTAAATAAACTCTGCATTCAAATGTGAAGAATAACTGCCCTAATCTTGATCCCCGAACAAGTTACAAAGAGGATATATAAGTTCGCTAAGTGTTAATCTGATTTAACTCATTGTTGTGTGCGCAGCGGGGAGGGTGGGGTGACATTTGCGACTAAAAGGGGCACACGCATTACGTACGGGGACGGGGTCCGTCAATTGTTACATGGACGTGTGTTGTGTGTAAAACATATTTTTTTTGCTTCAACCTGAATTTATACGCATCTAGAAAGGTGTGTCGTAAATTAAAAGGGTTAGGGTTGACAACAAAGAAGTAAGTAAATTAAGTTACTCTAAGGTAGAGTTTCATAATAGTAATGTAGTACTTACTGCTCTAGAACACTTAACCAGCTATTTAATTGCGCATACCTATTAAGTATACCTAACTTAACTGTTGAGTAAGTTGCTGTGGACCAAATAGGCTAACCGGACTTCCATAGCTGGATACGTCATCGTCCCGGCATACGCAGAGACAGGGAATAGGTATGTAAGTAAATGTAGCCCATTAATGTCCCCACCGAGGGGCACAGGCCTTTACTCGGATCCGAGTAAGATTGAGCCATACTCCACCACCCTGGCTTGGTGGAGGGGTTTTTACGACTACTACATACTACGAAGTAGTGATAGTAGCCGGGACCTACAGCTTAACGTGCCATCCGAAACACGGACCATTTTCACTAACCATAGGACACGCCTAAATCAGATGCCTCAATATTTAGGAGTTGCCTAGAGCAAATACACGTTTCACTAACCCTTAAGTCACGAATAACGACGTTAGGCTGACCTTAAGTTACGACATCGATTTGGGAAGGCGTAGTGCTTAGGTGCCCCTAAACTGACACATGTGTCAGTCTCATGTGATAGAGAGAGACATGTGATAGATTGACGAACAAAACCATGGACAACTGTCAAAAAACTAGGCTACTCTTAGGATAGTTGGTGAAACGGAACTTTATGCTAAGCATTGCCTTAAATTAGGAGCTACTTAGTAAGGCGTTTCCTTGTTCGTCGTTAGTGAAAACGGGCAGGGAGTGTCCGATAATGATAAGACAAATTAATTATCTCATTGGTACATGGTCAGCACCTGGATTCGAACCTGCATCTCCTGCGTGAGAAGCAAGGTGGGAATAGGTACCTGAAACAAAAAATAAATACCATTAACCATCATGCAACCAACTAAACTAAGTTCTTAGATGTAGTTTGAATTTGTTTATTTCAAATCCTAAAAACAAAACCAACTTCATACCTATCTAAGACTATTCTATCTATTTGAAGATTCATAAATTGATGAGACCTCTTCATCTTTGTTCCTCGCTTCAGGTGCCTCGGCCTTACATAAATTGGCTGTATCTTCTTCCAGGCAGTTGGACGCAATGATAATCGCGCAATTTTTGTGAGCAACAACCGCCGCGCCGCGCCGCCGCCCTCTGAAGATACTTGGAGGCTTTTTATGTGCGCTAGCTCGGCGCTTTCGTTCAATAGTTAATGAAGTGGAAACACAGGATCCCGAAATTGACCTAGAAACTAACATCAAACGGGCTTCTTTCGCTCTTACTTGCAAGACTGACAGAAACTAAATTGAGAACAAGTACTTAAACAGAGAGGGACTGTGTGAGAAAATCTTCATTTTCATTTTAGGCTACCACCAAACCATCAAAGTTAATGTTAATGAAGATAAGTCCTCCTTATCTCGATACTGAGCAATGCAAAGTTGGCAATGTCAGCGAGTTGTTGTAAAGTTCTAAAGAAGTGACAAAGAGAAGAGCTTCATTGAATCTGACATTGTCGTGGAATCTGAAACATTCGTTGCCGCTCGCTGAGTAAATCAGTCTCTCACCGGAATACCGAAAGTTCCCGTCTCGACTTTGCTTACAAAAGCCTTTTTGTTCAGTTACGTTGGCCTGTGTAAACATGTTTTTAATCAAGCAATTACTAACAACGGATTATTCCCAAGTTCATCCATTCTTTTGGGAAAAGTCAAACATTGCCTACATTAGTTACCAAAATCAAACATGGTTTTATAACTAAAAATATTTTTTTCGTTGTTGAGTTTCATTAAAATAAGTACTTCTTATAATTATCACGTAACTTAACCTCAACATTTGAACAAAATTTGTAATTACTGGAGTAAAAGCGCATTTTTTTAAGAAATAGGAAGGTAAGTATAGTGAAAATTTGCTTCACTAAATCAACTCCTCGTTGTAGATGATTCTGAAGCACAAACCGTTATAATTTATGCTCTTAATTGTCTTTATAATTAAAAGATTTTCTAGTCTGTTTCCCTTATTTATTTCAACATTACTCGTGTATTTTTCTCTTTTGAATTTATTGTCTACGTCTGAAAAAAATTGTTAAACATTATTTCGCATATTTAAACGTTGCAAAGGTCCAATTACCTACGTGATTAATGATTATCTAAAACGTGGTATGTGTCAAGCATTTCGTACAGTTTTAAAGCTCGATTCTTGTAGCAGCTGTAGTAAATCTTATCTATTCGGAACGAGGAAGAACTTTATTTATGGCTCTACATCATGCATACCAGTAAATTCTTAAAAACAGATTCAATAAGAAAGATTTTTATAAGAAAGATCTCATTCTTTAGTCACTATAATAATTATTTTAATGTTAACGTGAGTAGTAGTAAGACTGTCTACCCATATACAGACTGCGAAAAGTGGTTTGTGGGAGTTTTTGTAATTGTAACAATAATCTTATTAAATAAAGAATTTTTGAATTAAATTGAATTAAATCTCTGATTTTAGTACATGTCGTTTCTTTAACGATACCTAATCTTATAAAAACGTGACCTCAAATGCATTTTCTACTTAATATCAGGCAGAAAGGCCGGATAGTTGCATTAGAGTATTATTATTAGTCTTAGTATTATTCTGGGTTCCCTGAGCGTATGATCCGGTGCTATGGTTCAAAGGTGTATTTCATGAATCTTGAGAAAAGTGGGTCATTTATCCACCCCTCAGCACAATCACGAATGAGATCTTATCCGAGCCCTATCTTGATTTAACAAAGGAGTGTTTAAAACGCGTCTTCGCCAGAGAAAAGCTGTTAATCTGATAAAAAATTGGTGAAGGTTATGAAAGGTTGAATACAATGGGATGTCACTAAATAATATTGTAAGCTTGTACTCTGAAGGCAGGGGCTTGGGAAAGTTTTGGGGTAATACTGATTTTTTCATTTTATATGTAATTTGGGGTGCTGAATCCGAATCTGAGGTATGCAGACAAAATTTCGCGACGCAACATTGAAAAAATCGCAAAAAAGCGAAAAATTTCTGAATTTTCTCAGTTATTAACGTATAATTAAAAAAACGGACCATATTAAAAAAAATGTGTATGATACATCAAAGAAGACAGGCAACATTTCGCGTCGATGGCAAAAAAATATACTAAAATTGGTACAGCACTTTGACTTATATGGGGGTCCAAAATACGCCTAAAATAAATCAAGATGGATTTTTAGTATAGAATACTATATTATGTTGTCACGAAATTTTGTCCGCAAACCTCATATTCGGATTCAGCGCCACAAAATACATATAGAATGAAATAAATTAGTAATACCCCAAAACTTTCCTTAAACTTTCCTTCCTGAATTAAAAACACAATCTAACTCGTAACGGTGTCTAGTTGTCTACCACACCCGTGAGTATTGGGTATGAACGACGGTTTTAAATACACTACCTACATTTTTAAATAAATAGTTTCATTATGTTTTATAGCGATTATACGCTTAATCCAATTATAAAACTAAGTTTAAACTATTAATTGTCAGTGAAACGCTGTTATTTTTATGTGTTGATACATATTTCTACCTTATTAAAATTAGTAAAGAAAAACACAGCATACCTACTACGTTGCTGTGAGGATTAATTAATTAGCAGGAAACTGGGCAAATCGTTTTAGTTTGATAGAATAGTTTGCCGCAACATAAACAATTCTGGCTTGAAGAATGTAGATTTACAGTTTTTACTATAGGAGTATATAGTAGTCTTTCTTTAATAGAGTACTATGAAACATCAATCTCAACCTAGATTAACTCTAACTGATGCCTATATTACCACAAATAAATTATTTGATTTGATTTGAAAGACCAGCACTAATATACGAGTATCTTACCTCAATTAACTTTTTGGTGTCCTTGCACAGATGGCGGCTATACTATAATATTTCTTTGCTAATGCTAAAGAAAATTTATGGCCCAAGCGGCCAACGCAAGAAAATGAAAGATTGAACAAACTGGTTCTATTTATTCCTCAACAACCCTCTGTACAGAAGTTGACCGTTTTACTTTGTTCTATCACCTCACTCGACAATTTAATTAAAATATTAATTTACTGCTAGGGTAGAACTTAACGCGAAAATCCTGTTTATTTAAGAGAATCCTTGTTTAGGGTTTTGGCGTGTTCCAGGTATAAATTGAACTTGAAATGAACCAAGTATAAAAACTTAGGCATTACCCCATGGGTAAACTTTTCACTTTCTGTTATTCAAATTAATGAATAATATAATTGTATAAGAATCAAGATTATTCCCTGACAAATGTAATGCGATAATGTTATTTAAAAGCCCTACGTCTTCTTAAGCCCTTGTGAACTTTGAACTTGAAGTGAAACTGAACTGAAAAAAAGTGAAATAAGTTGAAATAACCTTCGTGAATAAAAAAAACAAGTATTATACAATACACGTTGAAGATATAACCCTAATTGTGTACATAAATCTTAAGGGCCTATTTACCTGTGGAGAGGATCGTAAGAAATCACTACAAGTAAGTACCACCGGGAGTGCCAGTAAACAAGGGATGCAAAACGCAAGCAAAGAATATTAAAATAATAAAAGATTTTCCTCAAGAGCGCTCTACCTATCTATAATGTAATGCTCTTACGAATATTACTTGGAATAGATAGTTTTTTTCTGTATAGATTTCCTCCCAGGAGGAGGCAACTCGGGATATCGTATTGAAACCATTTTATTTATTGACTTTGAAAAAATCTGTAGAAGAGGATAATCAATCATACATCATTCATCCGGCTCTTCATATCGTACCTACCCACCTACTTATACACGTGTAAAGTACAGTCTTGCCATGTATTATACTAATTACTACCTGCTTATAAAACCACACAGAAGTTCCTAAAATAAACTCCCTCTTTTTTCTCAGGGTGCTGACAACTCTTACATAAGAAACCTATACATATACCTAAGACAATAAGTTCAAAAAATTAAATCTGACTACTAAAATATCGGACACTCCGTGTTTCGGATGGCACGTTAAGCTGTAGGTCCCGGCTACTATCACTACTTCGTAGTATGTAGTAGTCGTAAAAACCCCTCCACCAACCCGCACTGAGCCAGCGTGGTGGAGTATGGCTCAATCTTACTCGGATCCGAGTAAAGGCCTGTGCCCCTCGGTGGAGACATTAATGGGCTACATTTAATTTACTTTACTTACTAAAATATCGCGCTGTAAACTTGCTGTAAACAGTAGTCGGGTAAAAATAAAATAAACATTTGTGTAGTAAATGTCAACCAAATCGGTTTCGTTAAATTGGCAGTATTTTCATAGGACAGTCAGGACAAACGATTGTATAAAGAAGACAAATACTAAGCCCATCCAAAAAGCCCCTCAAATTATTTAATTAAAACAAACGAAACAACGCTTGTCATGCATCACCCTGAAAGAAAAATGTTGGCGCAGCCGGAAATTGGCTTTTATAAATCACTTCCTGCAAAAAAGAAGACATCAGGAAAAAAAAGCAAATCAGTGATATCGATAGGGCCGTTAATGGCACGTGCCAATCGTTCAAGTTGAGCTAAATCAGGTCATAAAACAAGATTCGCGGGGGAAATCTAAGCAATCGGTCTGGGCGCACCGGGCTCAAGCTCGCATGCCGAATCGTTGGAGAAGAAGAAGAAGCAGAGGTTTCCCGACTATTCTCAATCAAAATATGTCAAATCTTTGTACCTATACGAGAGAGGTAAACATTAAACGTACCTACGAGTCTATTAAAAATCTAAGCGAATCGCTTTGTCCTTTTAAGAAACGGGTCATTAACAAAACGATTACATAGAAGATGTAGGTATTTGGACAGAAAATCACGCCATATCCACTTTATGCATCGGTTAACCTTTGAGACGGCGGCGAGCGATTGATTCCAAGGCGCTAGAATTGGACGAGATCCGATGTTAGATGTAGATAGATATATTATTGTTGCGTACCGACTCAGCACAGCAGTCTCTGTTGCACGAGGCTTCTAGAGAGACAGTTCTGCAAAATAGATTTTAACAGACGCTGATTTTTTTATTTATTTATAGCTTTCAACATAAATTGGATACAGTTAGTTCTATAAAGTCTATTGACATATTAAAACTTAACTTTAATGCCAGAGGTCATTAGCTCACCCTCCTACATGCCACCCATTTCCCATTGTTCTAGGTAATAAAGCCGAAGTTGCAAAATATTCGAGTGACAGCGACTTCGTTCATTAATTAGCTATCTGGAACAATCCACGGAATTTCGTTTCACACTGCGACACTGAACGCTCTCCAATTCGAGGGAATTTGACTAAAGTTCCTGAATTAAATTGCTCTTCGCTTTTTCGGTAGTTCGAAGGATCAATATATTGCAGGCAATAAATACTCTTGTTGTTTCTTTTTCTACGTATTGTATCATCGTCTTATTATTTTGCACCGATGCATTATTTTGGAATGATGGGCTTGCTTCTTATTGTGTAAAAGCAGCCTCTGTACTACTGCAATTCCGTATAGAACAAGTCATGTTGCAGTTGTGTTAGGCTAGACTGGAAAAGTTAAAGGTGAAATAGATCATTGATCTACCTACATAATTTAATATATTTTCTTGTCTACTTTGTCCCTTTAAAATACATATACGTACGTCAGTCCAATGTTGTTTATTGCCCTGATATTTCAGACTCACAAAGAAAACATAAAAGTGACAATGGCGCGCAAACCGCAATAAAAGTACATAGATAGAAATAAATTAAAAGTAAAAAAACATTTTTAAACAAAGCTTTTATTTAATGCCCTAAAAAGAAGAAAATAAAATTTCAATTCAATCAAATGCGTCATTTTATTACATTACACAATTTATACGATGTAAAAGCTTGTTGCGGGATTTATCTCCAAGTCTGTGCAAATAGGTGCCTACCCACCTAATTAAGTCTACACAAGTAAATCCCGCAACAAGCTTTTATATCGTATAAATTGTGTAATGTAATAAAATGACGCATTTGATTGAATTGAAATTTTATTTTCTTCTTTTTAGGGCATTAAATAAAAGCTTTGTTTAAAAATGTTTTTTTACTTTTAATTTATTTTTAACTTTTTAGTCTTTATCATTACAGGACAAAACATCTAATCTAGAATTCGAGTGCTTGTCAAGACGAATCAAATGAGACCAAACACGATACAATTGCGTCGTTTGGTAACAGAGTTCCCATGGCCACCTTCCGGCTCCAGCATCAGATCAGCTCCATGTCATAAAAAATATTCTAGGACCAAAGTATTCGTCAAGACGAATCGAACGAGCCCAAATTCGACGGGCTTGCGATGTTTTATGACAGAGTTCCCATGGCCACCTTCCGGCTCCAGCATCAGATCAGCTCCATGTCATAAAAAATATTCTAGGACCAAAGTATTCGTCAAGACGAATCGAACGAGCCCAAATTCGACGGGCTTGCGATGTTTTATGACAGAGTTCCCATGGCCACCTTCCGTCTCCATCATCAGATCAGCTCCATGTCATAAAAAATATTCTAGGACCAAAGTATTCGTCAAGACGAATCGAACGAGCCCAAATTCGACGGGCTTGCGATGTTTTATGACAGAGTTCCCATGGCCACCTTCCGGCTCCAGCATCAGATCAGCTCCATGTCATAAAAAATATTCTAGGACCAAAGTATTCGTCAAGACGAATCGAACGAGCCCAAATTCGACGGGCTTGCGATGTTTTATGACAGAGTTCCCATGGCCACCTTCCGTCTCCATCATCAGATCAGCTCCAAGTCAGAAAAATATTGCATTGTCATCCGACTTATACACGTATGCGAAATTTCAGCTCAATCGGATAACGGGAAGTGGGTCAAATTCAAGCCGACATTTTTGACGCGAACCGTGATACCCACAAACAAACAAACAAACAAACATACATACAGTGCAAGTTTAATAAAAGCTTTTAAAAAGGAAAAAATACGAGTCATTATTACAGAATCGGTTACATTTCCTGTGCGGCATTTGGCGTACCTACTTACTAGGTCATTAGCTTTCTGCCGAGTTAAATATTAATATTAATAGCTAAATGAAGACACTTTTGAGAGAAGGAATTCGAGTCTACTATGTAACTGGGACCAGCTAAATCACCCGAAACACAGATAGTTCGATAAATGTACTATGATAAATCACTTATCTCATTAGTACATGGTCAGCAAGACGGGATTGAAACACGTGCATCTGCCGCGTTAAAAGCAAGCATGAAATTACGCATATTTTTTTTGTACGGAGCTCTTGTGTCATTTTATAATTCGTACAAAATCTCCTGGGGTTCTCGTGTCATCTTGTGAATAGAATGTGACGTAATAAAGTGGGACCACTATTATAAAGTCACTGTCATCCTTCGTCAGAATGTCATGATCACGGTGTACATTACAAGATTTGCATCTAAACGCAGAAAGTTTGCTTCAACTGAACATCGGCATCGCCGTTAGTGGATAGTTAGACATATTTCATACTGAAAATATGGAAGACTAATCTATTGAGTTTACAAGTTATAATGAGGCTATCTGCTGAATGTTTCATTCGCTAAACTTTGTCGGTAACTTAATATACCCAATCAATCAAAGCATGGTGAAACTTTCCAACAATATCTCATTACAATCTCCCTTCCGTGAACATCCATTTGCGAACTAAGTTCCCAACCAGCAAAAACCAGCCTTACAAAGGTCTCAAGACTACTATTTTTTCGCTCTTATATTGTTTCTATATCATCGTATAAGCCTGGATTTATTTCTTTTTTTTTGTCCCCAGCAGAGATTCGAACCCGTGACCTCTCGCATGGTAGGCAGATGCGCAACTGCTGCGCCACAGAGTGAGTAAAAACTTTTATTCTAATTCTATTCTATTATTCTGTTCTCCTTGTGGACAATCATAATCAACCAATCTCAACCACCGCGCACCGATCAAAATTCGACCAAGCAAATCTCGAGAAGTTATTTGCACAAGGAGTTTGTATGACGAGTATTGCTTCGCGCACGCCCCGCTCTGTTTTGCGTCCGTAAAATTAGGCGTTAGTAAAATTATAACTTTTAGGGGGTGAGTGGTATAAAAGAAATTATGAATTATTTATGAATTATGTGGCTGGTTTTCTAATAGGTATTGATTGTTTCCTTCACATACTTAGTATTAGCAGACTCAGCCTTGCCTCCTTAGCGTTTTGCCTTTTCGTGGAAGGCTACCAGACCAGACACTCTCATATTTTCTGCATACCCAAGAACGAAGTGCGATTTCGTAGTCGCACTCGATGGCGCCAGAGAGTCGCGCCCATCTAGTCGAGTTGGCGCCAATCCCAGGAAGCTGGCTGATAGGGGACAACAACACCGGGTAAAGAGGTCGATAAACGCATCAACCTCGACCCCAGAATTGCAGTCGGGATTTGGGGATTATCGCACAAGTTTTGGTTTCGAACAACAACAGTCACGCAGGTCAATATAGTAAATCATTGAATATAGCTTCGATACTTGTGAATTCTGTGACGTGAATCACAGATTAAAGAGTTAGGAATGAACTGAACTTTAGAGAGGTTTTGATAATTCGTAGATGACAAAGTGGTAGAAATGTATTGTTTCTTAAAGTTTCTAGTTTCAAAGAAGTTTGTTTAATTAATTTCAATTTGCTACTCCAAATACTAACCTTAATAAAGCAAATTTCACTGATAGGAGTAATCCCACACATATTACACTCTAGTCTTAAATCACTCAATATACCCAGATCCACTCACATTCTTCTCCAAAAAGCGACCATACTGAATACTTGCAGAATAGTAAGAAAATTCTTGGGCAAGAACCATGATCTATAGATAGATAGTCTCATAGCACTTGGCGTAAGCCCGTGTATCAGAACCTCTTTAAAAAGAGTGAAATAAAAAATTCATAAACATATAATAATAATAATGCTTTATTCAGTAAAATTGGTACAGTACTTGAGTTATTACATAATAATTATAACAATGGGTGAGACACTACTCCCTAAAGGAGGGTGAACCCTGTGTTTTAGGATGAGTGGGCTTACATTTATTTTCATCACATTAAAAGCAAACTAAGAAAACAGATGTATTTAGTTTACTATGATGAAAGGGGTCGGGTAACCTACATGTACCATTGCCATTGGCGTCATTTTTTTATTTTTTCCCACCGATATCTTTATCATTATTTGGTAGCAGTATCATAATGTTTAAAGAGGAAACATTGCTGTAAACCATTTCGAAGCTGATATAATAGAGCTTCAAGTAACACTTTTTGTACCGAAAAATCTTTAAAGTGAGATATCTCAGCCACGAAATGATTTAGCTATATGTACTAAATAGTAACATTAGCTTATTTTTAATTGCTCTTTCAAAATTTATAATGGATGTTTGTTTGGCTTTTGCATAGCCTCTGGCAGTCAGAGTGAACGAGCGAAAACAAAAAAATAAATAAAGTGCGCGCCATTTTCATCTAGTTTTCAACAAAATAAAACTTTTCAATTATTGTTGTTATTGTAAATAACCGGCCAAGTGCGAGTCGGACTCGCGCACGAAGGGTTCCGTGCCATTATCTATAAAAAACCGCAAAAAAATGTATGGGAGCCCCCCCTAAATATATATTTTTTTTTAAGTATATAATATACTCAATATATTGTGAACATTTTAAGCGTCTACCTGCTACCATTATCAATATCGAGCAAAAATGAGCAAAAAAATCACGTTTGTTGTATGGGAGCCCCCCTTAATATTAAATTTCTTTTGATTTTTAGTATTTGTTGTTATAGCGGCAACAGAAATACATCATCTGTGAAAATTTCAACTGTCTAGCTACCACGGTTCATGAGATACAGCCTGGTGACAGACGGACGGAAGGACGGACAGACGGACAGCGAAGTCTCAGTAATAGGGTCCCGTTTGGCACCCTTTGGGTACGGAACCCTAAAAATGTCGAGTACCGATAAATTTATAGATTTTTCTTCACAAGTGTGTTGAAAAACGTCGTATGAAACTCGCCGCGCTGTGGCTCGAGCAGCTAAACCAACCACGTATGTTATGAACTTACGAGTATGACCAACTTTGATCCCTTGTTTCATATCTGTACTTACTAGTACTATTAAAATATTTCTGACGTCATGCGAGTTAGTATAAATCAAGAGGAGAGTTTTGTAATAAAACATACGCAGTCTTACAGTTTTCATAATCGAATAACGTAAGCAATTCAATTTATCGACATGTTAAAACAGCGGGGATTTGCGAGATCACAGCAGCATCCAAAATAAACGACCATTTTAGGTTCTTGGAAAGTTGTAAATTGCCTCGGCGAACGTGTGAAACAATTTGCTTGAGCCACAGGAGGAAATCTAGTGATATGTGAGTTTAATATACAAATACCTACCATGCTATACAATACAAATATAGAGAAAGTACTATTGCTTAATATTAGTACACTTAGGTATACGTACACGTAGGTAGCTTTCTGTATGAGCCGAACCAAAGAGGTTTTACTACCTCTCTTTCATTGTCTCTCTCTTTGAGTGTACTTGAATTTAGAGCTCTTTAATATAATCAAAGCTCGGTCTTTTGTTACCGCTAAGCAAACATTACACACATCAAGATTCAATTTGTAAAACTCGCTACATGCACCTCGCTTCTCTTTTTGCAATCTGCCACAATTTGAATTCTCGCTCCCGTTGTTTGTGGGATAATCCCGATGCTTTTGGACAACCGACCCTCTCTCGCAGATATTACTGATTAAAATTGCACAAGCAATTCGGCCGGGGGCTTTATTCGGCTGATGAGTGGCCTTCTCTGTTCCTGAATTGAATGAAACTCATTTGACTTTAGGATCGATTCGGCTCTTCGCTTGTTGTTATGGTGTCGCTGTCGATCAGTTGGTAATATTAGCTTTAATTTTCTCGCTTGGTGTTTGTTTTTTGCTTTTTAAATAAGTAATAATCTTAACACGCTGGGTAGCGTAAGGACAAAAGAGTCCTTGGAACAATATTGACATTAAAATTATAAAAAAAAAAGACATTAAAATTATTTTGACAGTGGGTACCAAGACGTCAATGAATGTCTAATTTTTGACGTTGGTACCCACTGTCAAACTAATTTTAATGTTTTTTTTTTTTTTACAAAAAAAATAAAAAAAATGGCTCCAGTCAACCGGATATTAGATGTAAAGCCTAAGAATTTAATTTAAAATAGAACTTCTACAATATGTAACATACTGTAATTTCTCAAGCTCTGCTTACTTTTAAGTCTAACTTAAGTTTGTAAAGATTGTAGTGAAGCCTTGTTAGATGTACATAGTTTATGTCATCTTTTTATGTTTAGATGTAAATAGCTTCGGATTTTAAATGAACTTGCGCAGACTTCTTTTCTTTGACACGGGGTCACTGGTCACTTGTGAGTATGAAATATCCAATAAAACGAGACGTATTGCTTAAGTTCTTCTCAAGAAGTATATGTTTTACCTGCTGAAGTCTGCGCTGAAGTAGTCGCCCCGGAATTATTCCCTTTACCTCGCTCCCCCGTTATGTCGCTCCTTGCTTCCGCTTTGAAACTACTCCCGTTACCTCGCTCCTCGTTAAGTAAAGGTTCCCGTAATGCCGCTCGAAATTATTTTTGCTTAAGGGTGTTAGGTTAGCCATTCATTCAAAGTTAGTTTTTAAAACTATTATTACCTAAATGAGTTGTTCAATATAAAATAAATGTTACCCATTCCAATGTGTACGGAACGCTTTTGGTGCGCGAGTCTGACTCGCACTTGAGTATTTATTTATGTAAGTAACATTAACATTAACATTACAGCGACATCTGTGATAAGTCGGTCGAAACTGCATTGAACATTGCGTTCAATATTATTTTATTATGTGGGTAGTTCATTTAATTTTTAATATGCGCAGGCCACTCGTAATTTTAAGTGCATCTGTTCGTTCGTTCTCGTACTTATGTTAATAAATTCGTTAGAAAACAGTGAAAAGGTAAGTTGTTGTCGTTTAATTATTTGTACAATATGATCTTATAGCTAGGTATATGATCTTATAGCATCACGATGTTACCGTATTACTTACAACTTTTTCAGTGTACCGGGTACCGGATAGCGTATTACCAGCCTTACTTCAATGGGGAATAAAACTACTCATACCAATATTGGTAAAAAAAAATAAGGCCTGTTTAGCACTTGGCTACATGCCAGCAAGCTGGAGAGAGGTGAAGGTCGTCTTCCTACCGAAACCGGGTAAGGACGACTACACTGAGCACAAATCCAAGCAGGCAAATCCACGGAGACAGCCTTACACGCAGTGGTCAGAAGAATTGAAAGCTCAATACTAAACCAACAGTAATGCCTAGCGGTGTTCATAGATATCGAAGGGGCTTTTGACAAAACAAATTTCAGTAGTATCAGCACGGGACTGGAGCAATTAGGTACCAACCCCAATTTGATCAACTGGATATCCAATATGCTGGAATCCAGGATAATGTCCTTGGAACTCAGCAACAAAATCAAATGCAAAGTGGCCAAGGGCTGCCCACAAGGTGGTGTACTATCACCGGTACTGTGGGTATTGGTAGCCAACGACTTGGTGTCACAGCTAAACACAAGAGGATTTTACTCAATTGCATACGCCGATGACGTAACCATACTTGTGAACGGCCTATTTATAAACACCTTATTCGACCGAATGCAATTAGCACTGCGGGACGTCGAAACATGGTGCAACAAAACCAAACTATCAGTAAACCCGGCAAAAACGGAGATGGTATTATTTACAAAAAAGATAAATCATGGCAAGTACAAGACTGCCAAAACTCTTTAATAAAACACTTACCTAGGTACTTTAACAAACCAAGCCAAGTACCTAGGCGTATGGCTTGACCACAAACTAAGTTGGAACAAACACATAGAAGCGACACTAAAGAAAGCCACCATAACATTTTTCCAGTGTAGGAAGATGGTGGGTAATGGCTGGGGACTCAAGCCTAAAATATGTCGATGGATGTACACGGCAGTGGTGAGACCAGTCAATTCGTACGGCTCCCTGGTATGGTGGCAACGGACAACACAAACCACAACGGTAGCACAATTACAGTAGTTCCAGCGAATGGCGTGTGTAGCGATCACAAGCTGCATGAGATCAACGCCATCAGCGGCTCTGGAAATAATGCTAGGGATACCACCATTAGACCTATTCATACAGCAGGAGGCAAAATCTGCAGCCATAAGATGGGATGGTTAGTAGTAAACCCATCGAGTTTGGGCTCATTTGATAAGTTGTGATGAGGCCTTTTAATAACACCCGATGATGAGACCTGGTGATGAAAATGGAAGTCTACTTTTATGTGGGGGTTTTTTAATGTTAAAGTTAATGTGTTAATTAACTGAACAAAGGATATTTAAAATAAAATTTATTAAGATAAGATATAAACACGTTCTAATCACCCTATGTAAGGGGCTGGGCCTGGTATTCCTTAATACAGAATATTACATAATCTAGCTAGGATACCAGCTTGTCTCTGATCCTAAATGTACTACAAAATGTCTCATATTCATGTACGTATACCCTTAAAATATTTAGTTGATTCCTTTGTTACTAATCTGTTACCTTTCGCTGTAAGTACATTTCCTGTTTTTGAAATAAATATATTTGATTTGATTTGATAGTTTCGAATTAAAACAAAAGTAAAGTGACGGATTTTTAAAGGACTGAAGATGCCTGCTAATATTTATAATCTGTATATATTTTTTTCTGATCTGTATTATTTACAAAAAAGTATATAATTTTCAATAATTTGTGTTTAATAAGAATAATTTATATATAGTTTCATTGAAAAAAAGTGTGAAGTATTTGATTTTATTTTTGTTGAACTTTGAATAATAATGGCTAACCTAACACCCTTAAACAAAAATAATTTCGAGCGGCGTTACGGGAACCTACGAGGAGCGAGGTAACGGGAGTAGTTTCAAAGCGGAAGCAAGGAGCGACATAACGGGGGAGCGAGGTAAAGGGAATAATTCTCGCCCCGCTACGTGAAAAGTGTAAAAAATAGTAACTGTATATCTGTGAAGCCCCTACGCTTGGTTGTGTAAATATTTCTCGTAGTCTTTTCTAGTTTTTAACGGACCGAACCGATTTCAAAAATTCTTTTTTTGTTTGAAAGCTTTACTCTTAAGCTTGGTACCATTTTTTTTTAATTAGGAATTGATCCAGTAGTATGGTTACAACATGAAAATATCTGATAAGTGTAATGTCATAGTCATAACGTATTATCGGTAAACTAAATAACGTATTGTTTCCTTTCTTTCTGTGACTGTGGGCTGACTCAAGGGACCAATATTTGTCCATATTGTGTAATATGTGTGGACCTCACAGCCAGAATACAGATGTTGTAGGCTCATTTTCGAGAATTGAGTAATAGGTCTCGAAGTGGTTTTTTTTTACGTTTTTAACTTTGTGAATTATTGTCTATAAATATCCGTGTCTCTTTCCCTACAGCAGCTGATGGTCTACGCTACGGTATTCTTAACACCTAGTTATCCTAGAGCCCTCGTCAGATCAGAACGTCTGCGTGCGACAAGCTACTACGATCGTCAAACGTCTGAGCCAGGGAGTACTTATCCAGTGGAGAGCGCATAGATACATTTTCCTTTGAAACACAACTCACCAATTTACGGGCGGCGAGGGACGAGGTAAGAGAGCTGTGATTGTTCAGCCGCTGTGAAACTGTCTGGCGGCCCTTCATCGTACATAGGTTGCGTATGCGAACGTTTGTTGAATACAACAAACGTTTGGCGAGCCGCATTCCCCCGCAGGCGCAGTCAATTGGATATATAGTCTCTGGTCTGAGCCCAGTAGCGTTCTTGAAACCTCAGTTACCTGCTCACACTGGTCTCTTTCCAGTTCCAAGCCATCGGAGGCTACTCGTGCCTTCTTGGGCTAACCTCCATACCGACGGATTGAACTACCATAGGCATGTTGTCTGCCGCTGAAGACTACAACTTCCGGGTGAGTCGCTATCCGGGTGTAAAAACTCAACCATTAATATTTTACTCACGACCATGAACTTTAATTTTATCTGTGTCCTATCTGACTCTTTCCTTTGGTTATGGCACCAGTATAGGCTATTGGTGACAACAAGATAGCGACAAAACTAGAAGACGGTCTCCAAAGTTCGTTTTGTAAACGTAAAAACAAGTTTGATTTTGATTGTAAAAGTTCGCAAGTTATCGGCGACAAGTTTCAGAGGGGCAGCGACTTGAGAACATGGCACGAGCTCGTCATACTAAACCCTGCTTTGAAGTTTGGGACATCGTTATACTTACTTTTCCATTCCCGAAATTCATCCTTTAGCACCAGGCCGGGTCAACTCTGTATGGGAGCTTGTATTCATATAGTGGGCAGATAATATCAGGGATGCTGTTTTATAAATGGTAGACTATGGTAGAAATGGTAAACTATCCTCTTGAAGCAGCCCTCCCTGATTTTCCCAATCGCCTTTTACCGACATGCACAGGAGAAAATGCAGCTGAAGAATTATTTTAACGTGTACATACGTGTAGGTACTACATACATATGATACATTCTAGCTCATAGATATTAAGAGACTAGATTCCTCAAACATTTTATTAAATTTCTCGTTTCAAGGTTTAATGAGTCCAGTTGCTGCTGTGAGAGCAAATGTGGTGACCAATATCGACAAAGCGTTTGATTGTTTGAACAGTTCTGCAGATCGGCGCCGAGGAAAAATGCATTCAACCAACATGACTGAGACAAGCCCGCATGATGTAATATTTCTGATAATAAAGAATTTCTTCAAAACTATAAAATTAATTGAATGCTCAATCAAGGACTCCAACCTCCCAGGGAGGGTGGATATGAACGATGTAGGTATGAATGATGTGAATGTAGTTATTTTAAACGAAACACAGATGTGTCAAATCATAATAAATTTATTTTTACAACCTGTCTTCAATAGACGTACATGGTGTATATGATTTTATTGTTTTATTTCATTATCATTCAATATCCGAAATATTTTGGATGGATAGACAATTTCACTAGTAAGTTCTTACACGTAAAATTGGCTATAAACCGTCAAAGCCGCCTTAGTAAACATGTAAACAAATCAAGATAAAATTTCTTTGGAGAACTTTAATCTCCAAAGAAATTTTATATTGATTTGTTTACATGTTTACTAAGGAGGCTGTGAATATCAAATTTTTACTTTCAAATTTCCCGCCGTTAAACACTCTTAGTGGGTTGACACTAGATGGCGATAATGACCGAAATAATAGAGCAAATATTTGTACTTGTAACTTGTACCTACCGAGGTCCGAGTCTTCAATCCTGTAAAGTAATAGGCTTGTGGCCAAGGTAATCCAATAAATCTAGGAACGAATCTTAAGTTGAAGCATTATGTACAAAATGGCTTGACATTCTCAGAGTTGTATAATTCCAGCGGATATATTTTATAAAGTCAATTTTGTGGAAAAAAAGACAGCATTTGATGGGACTTTTACATGACGTCATTCTGTTGTTATTTCACAGAACTCAGAAACAATAGTTCCGTTTTGACAGTTCATAAAACGTATCTATTTTGACTTGACAGGCCACAAGCCTATTGTCATATGCTTAGCACGCTTAGGCACTAAAAGTGCGAGTAATGAGTTCCTTCCTTACGATCACAAATGAATGCCATTATCTTATTTTCCTCCAAGATGAAGTAGGTAGTACATATTTAAGTATTGAACGTATTTGAACAAGCACACAATGCCTAGCTGGTTCGATTGTACTATTCACGATCCAATTTCCCTTTTGTTAAAATTGCGATGAATCAATTTAACTCTTTCACCGTAATTTTCAAACTCGCAGTCTAATGGTTTTATCCTTAGAATAATGTGAAAAGTTAATTTTGATTATTATTACTAAAGCCCGTTATTCTAATTGAAAGAACTTCGAACATTTCTGTATGGTGCCTGGAACACAGGGGTACTTCACGGTACTTGCATTTCACTTTTTCGTATAGGTATGCTAAAACATAGGTATGTCCATTGTCAGAACAAACAACAAATATTCTTTGACAAAATATTGTAAATGTTGTTTTTTAGTTGTAATTGCCATTCATAGAAACACATATACCAACTGACACAAACACACACACAACACCCTTACACAACCTCTAACACACACGCAAACACTGCACATATTACTGTACAGTATAATATACATATTATACCCCATAACCCGACCTACTTTTTAACCGACTTCCCAAAGGAGGAGGTTTACAATTCGTCCGGATGTTTTTTATTTTATTTTTTAGGGTTCCGTACCCGAAGGGTGCCAAACGGAACCCTATTACTGAGACTTCGCTGTCCGTCTGTCCGTCCGTCCGTCTGTCACCAGGCTGTATCTCATGAACCGTGGTAGCTAGACAGTTGAAATTTTCACAGATGATGTATTTCTGTTGCCGCTATAACAACAAATACTAAAAATCAAAAGAAATTTAATATTAAGGGGGGCTCCCATACAACAAACGTGATTTTTTTGCTCATTTTTGCTCGATATTGATAATGGTAGCAGGTAGACGCTTAAAATGTTCACAATATATTGAGTATATTATTTACTTAAAAAATAAATAATTAAATTAAAATTAAATTAATATTTAGGGGGGGCTCCCATACATTTTTTTGCGGTTTTTTATAGATAATGGCACGGAACCCTTCGTGCGCGAGTCCGACTCACACTTGGCCGGTTATTTATGTATGTTCCCCGATAGCGCCTAGACGGATGGACCGATTTAGAAAATTATTTTTATTTTGTTTGAAAGTTTACCTTCCCATTGATCCCATTGACACCAGGTCAGGATCTGATGATGGGATCCTAGAGAAATCGAGGGAACTCTTCAAATATTATAGGCAGACCTATAGTGGTTTTTGTGTGTTTTCATAATAACTCGTGCAAATGCACATGGTAAGCATAATATTGTGATGCGGAACTGATGATGAAGACCACACATGGCCACCAGATCTGCTCAATACTAGGTACAAGTACAATGCGTGGCTGACGGGCGGGCAACGCATAGTTCAGTACAGTTCAGTTCAGTTATCTTTGTACAGAGGTTCCTTAGTAGCGTGGGGTAGCACTGAGATGGGATTTGACAAAATTAATTCCTGAAGGGGAAGGGGGGGGGGATAAGGGGTTACAGTTTGTAACTTAATCTAATCAAATAGGGTTTGTGGAAGTCGGTTTTTTCTAAAGTTTACTTTTTGTTTCAATTATAAACACATAGATTTTTACTGTTTTTCTATCGGCCGTTTTCAATAACCTATCGATCCTCAATCTGCAGATAGATAGAGTCAAATTTGACATATGTTCCATATCGCAACTGTCAAATCTAACTCTAGTAATTTGAAAACCATGGAAAGATATATAGCTTACTAGCTGACCCGGCAGACTTCGTACTGCCTCAATTTAATATGAACTTTATTGAATAGCAATAAAGTTCAAATTGACTCTAGAAAACGTTTGTATGGGAAATAGAAAAGGGCTGTTTTTAGGGTTTTCCCGGAAACTATTCGATTTTTTCTCGCCTTTTAAACCTTCCCTAGACCTCCACGAACATTTCAAGACTAAGATAAGATAAATTCGTTCAGCCGTTCTCGAGTTTTAGTGAGACTAACGAACAGCAATTCATTTTTATAAATATAGATTACAAATGGACGTAAGTTACTTGCCTACCTGTCACTTTGAATGTATCTACCTACTCTCATCTGTCCTTATTTGACTATTTAACCGATTTCCCAAAGGAGGAGGTTTACAATTCGTCCGGATGTTTTTATTTTATTTTTTATTTTATTTTTTTTACATAGTGAAATCCTTAATTGGCCTAGTTATTTAATCTATGTTCTTGTTTAATTTTTATATACGGCTGTGGATTTTTGTTCAATAAATAAATACTAATGTTGTTTGTGACTATTCAGACTAGTAATAATAGTCACAAAAAACATACCTATGTTTCGTTGAATTCGAAATTTTCTCGGGTTAAAAGTCTCTGACGACTGGAGAAAAAACCTGAACATCTAGAAATACGGTTCGACCAAGCGCAATTACAGGGGTGTTCTCGTTAGTGCATTTGGGTTCGTGGCTGGAATTTGAGGCTTAAAATTCAAAGGCAATGCTGACGTTCAGATAAAGTTTCAATTCTGCCTTTGAAAGGGTACACACACGTCCCGCAAGTGCATAGAACAATAGCACCCGCATGGAGCGATAGCTTTGAAAGACGCCCCAGGAGCTGTATGCATACTAATATGCACACTTGGCTTTTGGAAATTAAGTTTGCATGGTGTGGTGAATAGTGAATATGTTATGAACTTCGACCATGCTAGGCGAGTAGAACAGACAGGAATCTTAAAAATTCAATTAGGATTCGAATAGGAACAGGGGCCCGATGCTGCTCTGAGAAACGCGCTTATATTGGATCGCTATCGCATCTAAAACACCCAAAATGGCGTCATTTGGTATGCTCCTAAAGAATCGCAAATAGATCGTAAATAGATTGCAAGCAAATCGTGTCCGTCCGTCCGTCCGTCCGCCCGCCCGCCCGCGTAATTTCCATGACAAGCACGTCAAGCATGGCCGTAAACGATCAAGCATGCTTGAAGACAGACGTGGTTGTCAAGCATGCTTGAACGTTTGAACGTATACAGGCCCCTTTAGATCACTGTTGCTTTATTGTTCGTTCTACCGCCACAATGCGACATGTTTATAAAATTGAACTTGAGAATTACCATCATTATTAGTGATTATCTAGTAGTTGGGCAATCTTGGGCCTGAAATGGGCATGCCCCTTTTGATTTACATTTCGCTTTAACCCAGCTCCGTCTGACATTTCTTCCCTTAATAAAACTAACTCATGAATGACATTATTCCACTTCTCATTTAATACCACATGCATGATTATAATACAGTAATCATTATTATTAAGACATCATCAATGATAATTATCATATGTAATACTTTGGTACTACTATATTGTTGCCTATTTTAATTAGGCATACTATCATGATACTTTATTCATGGAACACCTTAACATTCTCTGAGAATACTGTGCGTGTTCATGTTTCGTGCTTATTCAACTCAATTGTTCTAGTTAACACTCATGAATGACCATGAGTAATGAACGTATGAGCTTAATGTTTTCGTTATGTAATTAAATTATACTCAAAGTATTCTCGAAATATATCCCTACAATAGCATACCTATATATATATAACACACAACCTTGACTGGGAGATGTATGGATCATAGTATGAATAACATACTTTTGCCACATAGATACCAAAAAATTCTGCTCAAATAAACGTTGATATTTCAGCAAAAATAAAGACGTCTTTATTTTGAGTGAACATAACTGAACCGTTAAGTTAGCAAATGTGGCCGAGACTGTTACATCTATTTAGTTACTTTTTACCAAGTGAGGGCAGTATCAAAGCGATCAAAGCACTTTGAAATTAGAACTTCTGTAGCGTGACTTTGGAGAATTTAGTAGGTAAAGTAGTTCGTGCTTTCTATCGCATGGTCTCTTTACGGCTTTTCTATTACAAAGTGTAATCCGTTTCAGTTTCAAATCTAACAATAAATGGTTGCCAAAATATAGGTAATCAGGATTGTAGAAGGCTATTTTCAGATCACATTAAGAATAATTGAGATGTGTCGTATTCATACACGGTTATTTTTATATCAACGTTCATATTTTGGGAATTGATAGTATCCATCATTATGAACAACTTTCCCCAAGAAAATTATGGTCGCTAAATGAAAAAAAAAAAATTGACCCTCAGTACATTGACCCTATCGGCTGTTTTCAAGTTACTATGGGAGACCCAAAAAATTTTTCATTTGTGACCATAAATGTTTCTTGTGGAAAGTTGTTCATAATGATGGGTACTATCAATCTCCAGAACGGTGATGTAAAAAAGCTGTGTATAATTAATAAGTACAATTTAAGTACAGTATTGCGTGTTTTTACAACGAATTTCTAAGTCTTGGACTCTAGCACAGTACCTATCCGTAAGTTTTATTTTCAGTAAAATTGTTTGCTCTTTCCTAGTGTGAGAAAGGAAGCACCTATGTATGTACCTGACCTACCCTCTTCGCTGAAATTTATTAGAACCATTTCCCAGTGTGGATCTTTAACTGCACATCAAAAAAAAAAAACAAACAAACAAAATATCTTCACTGATTATTCTGGTGTATAACAAACAAGAAAATCGGTCAAGTGCGGGTCGGAAACGAACACGAAGGCTACTGCACCATCGTCGTACAACAAAACGCACTCAAAACAATAAAACAAAAAGAAAAAGAAAATTAAAAAAAAATATGCCCTCACGGTGATTTGAACTTACGACCTACGGATTGAGGGCCTACAACATACCGGGCTGAGCTACCACAACAATGTGGGTTGATGCGAAATAATTATACCATCATATTGAAATGCAAGGGTGTATCAAAACAAGTCTCTTGTATGGGGACCCCCTTTAATTTGTAATATCTCTCGTATTTGTTGTTGGCGGCAACAGATATTCTGTGAAAACTTTCTAGCTATTACGGTTCGTGCTCTAGGTCGGACGGACAGACGGTCAGCGGAGCCTTAGTAATAGGGTCCCGTTAAAGTAAAAGGGCGGTTTAAAAGCTTAGTTAGGTACTTAAATAGTATTAAGTCAATTTCAATATAAAAGCTCCTTAAATGTTTTGGATACTGCGACAAGACGCTCCTGTCGCATTGCATGTACATTTTGAACGTTAACAAACTCCTTCAAAACTCTGTTCAGAAATGGTGGAGGCGAACTTGGAGTCAGAGGTACTATTTCTAGCGGAAGTTCCGAACTTTCGGAGGCGGAGGCGGAGCTCCGTTACCACCTAGGTACTCAAGCTTTGCAACATGCAAGTTTCACACCAACATAATTAAAAAACACCAAGGATCAAAATCATTTAGAGTGTAACCTGAATGTTTCTATGTAAAAGTTAGTGGCGCCATCGCTTTTTCCTTAGGATTTCTTGCCACATTATAACATATACATATAATACCTCCATGGTCACTCATCAGCTAAAAGATCGGCGGAATGTTTGGCGTTTTTCCATACGCCGCCGGCAAGTCACCAGCACCGGCACCGGCAGGCCTACGCTTGCTCGTCTATGTGCTTAGGCCCGTTTAAATTTTGATTAGAGTAAAGTGCAGGTGTACAGGATGGGTGTAAAGTGTAAAGTGCGGGCAACGTGTGGACAGCCACTGTTAAGTGTGAGTGATTACTAATCAGCGAAATAAGGCGCAATCCCACAGTTTTCTTCATTTGGGCTTCTTAGGATATACAGGGTGTCCCAAAACTCTCGCGCCACAGCGACACCGAAGGTAGACCTGCCTTAGGCGCATCGAATAAGCCCAACTTGACCTCGGTGAAAGTTTCATGTAAGTAATTCGAGATATTGACGGCTTAAATTTTTCATGAAAATCCCCATTTTTTACATTGTTAGGGCATGCCATTACTATCCCTTTCTTTTACATGTTCTTTATTTCTAAGCTATTGCTATAAGATACTTAAGACGGGTCGACCTAAGTATTATTTATTTTGTCGATAACTAATGTAAAATACGAGATTGATGAATTAGGCAAAGCTTAAATCTTTTGCACAAACATTGACCACTCCTTTGACCACTTGTCCTGAAAAAGAATTGGCATAACATACGCAAGTTTTAAAAGGTATTATCTCATTCCGTGCCAAGTTTTTTTTTTCAGGACAAGAGGTCAAAGGAGTGGTCAAAGTTTGTGCAAAAGATTTAAGCTTTGACTAATTCATCATTATCTCGTATTAGTTATCGACAAAATAATACTTAGGTCGTCTTTTTACAAAAGACTGGATACAATTTGATAGTTTCCGTCATAGGGTATCGTACCAGATGCGCCACCTAAGGTGATAAATTGGCAGTTTTGCGCTTCATTGCGGAAGCCGGCGCCGGTGCCGGTGCCGGTGACTTGCCGGCGTATCGAAAAACGACAGTTGGAAGCTCAGAACAATGAAACTCTTTCCTTCCTCCAAGGTTGGAAGCTTGGAGGAAGGAAAGAGTTTCATTGATCTGAGTTTGGAAGGTTGGAAGACATCTTCCTCTTTATTTATCTCCTTGTGAGTAATAATGTTCTGTGGTCTGTGGATGTCTCATTTAAATATTGTAGTCTGTGTTCTCATTAACATTTACATATTTTTTGTACATATGTAATTTCTTGTTTCTTTGTATCACAGCTTTGTATATTGTGCTAAATTCAACATATTATACAAATATTCTCAATAGTATTTGAAAGTGTACCAAAATGTCCGACAGCAATACTGCATCGTCCACTATGACTGCTGGCTCTAGGATCCTTCCTTCAAGATTTCAGATTCCATGTTTTTGTAAAAAATGCACTACAATATTGAAGAAAAATGCTGTGCCTGTAGCTACGAAGTTTGTATTTACGGACCCAATACCACACGATTATAAATTAAAGCGGCATCAATCTGCTTTTTATACATTTGCAAATATCCTGATGGGCTGTATACTCATGTTTTGCTACTTCCTGTATGTATATTTTACCGTGGGAAGAGGGTTGACCGAAGAGAATTTGGTATTCAAAAAGGAACGTCATATTTACATATGCAGCGTAAGTGTAAGTATGAAAGAAATAAATAGGTAAGTGCGTGAATCGCATTCATGCACTTTCTTATGAAAAAAAAGGTCAACGGTTTATTATTTCGTTTATTTTTGACACGGGCGTTGAACACGATTCTGCCCGGTGGCATGTTCGTAAATACCCGCCGCCGTCGTCGTCGGCGGCGCTTTGCGAGCCGAAACTTCCCGAGTGGATAAAGCGGCGGGTATTTACGAATATGTGGCCGGCGGGACTAGCCGGGGGTCGCGTAGGTACTGAAACGCATAGCAATAGCTATAGCGAGGTACAGAAACGCATAGCAATAGCTATAGCGAGGTGCTGAAACGCATAGCAATAGCTATAGCGAGATACTGAAATGCATAGCAATAGCTATAGAAAGGTACTGAAGCGCATAGCAATAGCTATAGCGATGTACTGAAACTCATAGTAATAGCTATAGCGATATACTGAAACGCATAGCAATAACTATAGCGAGGTACTGAAACGCATAGCAATAGCTATAGCGAGATACTGAAACGCATAGCAATAGCTATAGAAAGGTACTGATGCGCATAGCAATAGCTATAGCGAGGTACTGAAACGCATAGCAATAGCTATAGCGAGATATTGAAACGCATAGCAACAGCTATAGCGAGGTACTAAAACGCTTAGCAATAGCTACAGCGAGGTACATAAACGCATAGCAATAGCTATAGCAAGGTACTGAAACACATAGCAATAGCTATAGCGAAGAACTGAAACGCATAGCAATAGCTATAGCGAGGTACTGAAACGCATAGCAATAGCTATAGCGAGGGCGCCGGTTTTGGTTTGTCACCTGTCACCGCAATCCAAATAATCGTTGGAAATCTGGTGACTGTAAAGGCATGTGTGTGTGTGTCCTTTCGATACGGTAGTGACTTTTATTAGGCTTGTGGCCTGTCAAGTCAAAATAGATACTTTTTATGAACTGTCAAAACGGAACTTTTGTACCTGAGTTCTATGAAATAACAACAGAATGACGTAATGTAAAAATGCCATCAAATGATGTCTTTTTTTTCACAAAATTTACTTCATAAAATATATCTGCTGGAAATATACAATTCTGAGAATGTCAAGCCATTTTGTACATGATGCTTCAATTTAAGACTTGTTCCTAGATTTATTGGATTACCTACCTTGGCCACAAGCCTATTATTTATATATTTTTTTCAGGTGCTTCTGGGGTTTGGCGGTGGAATAATGTCCATGTGTCCGGTTTGGATTGCTCTTGGTAGGAAATGCCGAAGACTCGTCCACTTTATTATGACTGTTTCCGGCATAGTACTATACATATCTGGGGGAATGTGTGTCTACTTAAATGATGATTTCTACGAAGCTGACTTTACTTGGAAAACGATAAAAGACATTGTTTTCGCAATGGAAGCACATGCAGTAGTCGGTATGTTCATAGACTATATTGTATATACTATCTCGTATAACATTGGACAAAAGGTCAAATAGAGGGATGTAAAATAAAGAACTAAAATTTAACTAACAAGGCCGAGGTGTTGCTCTCTGACTCAATAACAGTAATTATTAAATTAAACTTTTTAGTTTCAATACCTTTTAAAAGTGTGCACTTAAAATACCTGTTTTGTCAGATGGATGCAGAATTATGCAACATTTATGATTCTACGAAGTTTAAGGCGAACAAATTATATCGGTAGATTTCTGCAAAGATATAGTGTGAGAAAGAGTTGTAGTTTTGCCGTATTAAGTTGAGGCAAATTGAACCAAAAGAGGGCAATCAGGGGAATAGGTAGTGACAAAATGAACCAAAAGAGGGCAATCAGGGGAATAGGTAGTGACAAAATGAACCAAAAGAGGGCAATCAGGGGAAAAGGTAGTGACAAAATGAACCAAAAGAGGGCAATCAGGGGAATAGGTAGTGACAAAATGAACCAAAAGAGGGCAATCAGGGGAATATATAGTGACAAAATGAACCAAAAGAGGGCAATCAGGGGAATAGGTAGTGACAAAATGAACCAAAAGAGGGCAATCAGGGGAATAGGTAGTGACAAAATGCTCCAGGAATGTGTCGGGGCAGGTCCCCTTAAAAGAGTCAAATTAATTACTCTCATTTACGTGTGCCGCAAGGGCGGTGGGGCGTGTAAAAGGTCCCTTATCCAGTTTTTCACTCAATACACAAAATATCAACACAGTTAGTTAAGATTTTTTTTTTATGTTCGGGCACTTGGTGATCTGGCTGCAGGTGACAAGGGATGTCAGGTGGACGTCGCCTATGGATTTCCGTAAAACAACACACACATAGTTTTTATTCAGTTTTTTTCCTTCTCCTGCAAAGTTCACTTTTTTGACTATGTACTTTCTGCCGACCCTTCAATTGATTAATCAAATAATAATTTTAAATGGTTATAATGTATTTTATGGGCAGTTCCTACAGTGATAGAATTTTAGGCGGCGCGATTCGTAGCTTCTTAAGTTTTTAATATTGCTGATTTATTTTGAATCTTAGATTTATTTATTTATTTATTATTCAAATTAAATTGTATAGCATTACAGACTAATCCAATACGCTATACAAATACAATAAACATTAATTAATAGTAATTAATAGTATGGCTGTACTACCTGGCTGTCAACAAGTAAAGGAGACCGGGGCGACCGCGTGAATTTCCCATACAAACGTAATACAAAAATGATTTGAATTTGAGAACTAGTTCAAAGCATTTAGACTGTTAATCGGATTAATACAGTGTTTACGCAGGTTCCTGGTCGTATACCAAGGTTCTTATTCAAATTACTTAAAAATATTTTTAAATTGGTTGAAGAGGAACCCTGGTATATAGACCACGAACCTGCGTAAACAGTGTATAAATCCGATTAACAGTCTAAATACGTTAAACTATTTCTCAAATTCAAATGATTTTTGTATTACGTTTGTATGGGAAATTCACGCGGTCGCCGGTCTCCTTTACTTGTTGACAGCCAGGAATATAATTCATCAGAGACTTTAGTTCATAATTCATTATTTCTTTATTGCACACAAACAGTTGCAATGACAATAACAAAACATAGAAAACGTGTAGGTACAAAGGCGAGCTTATCTCTATAAGAGAAGTTAGTTTGTTAGTTAGTTATCTCTTTATTTATTAGTTAGTTAGTTCTCTCTTTAGTTGTTTATTCTTTGAGATTCTGGAGACAAAAGACCTTTCTCTTGGTGTGCGATCTCCTGGGATACCTCGTTTCTTTTCATTCCAATTCGCATTTCAACTTAGATTTATTTTCATGTTATAACGGTAAAGGTCATTCGTTTTTCTTTAAGTGTCAAAATCTATACAATTTGTCCTTTATACTTAGCATGTTGGTCGTAACTTTTAATTAGAAAAAAAAACGAAACTATAATTTTCCTTGCTGCTGAGAATCAAACGTCAACTAAATCTAAGTTGAAATACGAGCCAAAATCGAACGATGCCAGGTTTCCTATAGAATCTGAGACCAAGAGAGGTCATTCTACATCTGGCTCTAAAAGAACAAACAACTAAATTCTGGTGATTTCTTGGTGATTTCTACTTATGTCTAGTAAGCGTCGAAATTATATCCCTGGCTCTGAACTGAGCTAATACTTGAAGAAATACTTGAAGAATACTTGAAGTTGTCATCACGGAATTACGAAATCTGACTCCTGATCCCGGACTCTAATATTGATGCCTGGATCCTACCATTCCTCATGTTCCTGCGTTCCGACCGACCAACGAATTCCTAAATATGCCATCGATCTTCAAGAACCGAAAGACTTCAAATAATGTTGTTTAACTCTGCCTCTGCTTGACTTCTATTTGACCTAATTTCCATGTTATACGAAATAGACTGTAGTTCTTACTTATCAGATAAATGGTGTTTTTTTTAACAGTGGCGGGGTAGGCATAAAGACTGAAGGCCATACTTTCTCAAAACTTTTAAGGCTTTTCAAACATATTCTTGTTCTCGAGCCTCTTGACGACTCTCGATTAGCAATAGTATATCGATTGCTCCCATGGGCGCAAGTTCTGTACTTGGCAGTCAGTCTACAAACAAAATAGGCACCGCCGATATTGAAAATTGAATGTGAAAAGTAATGATTATAATCAGTTTTTGTTTACGCAAAAGCCTGCGTTATTTAGCTGTAATTTACCTAATAGGAATGAAACAGCTCTAAATTTCGTTAAATTACTTGTCTGACGGATTTGAGCCGTTTGATTAAATTACTTCCAGTAGTTCAAGACCTGGCTTTTCATCAATTCTCAAAATGGCGATGTCAGATACACTATTATGGTAATTATTCCATACGCGACTGGGGCCCCTGGTCTTTTTGCCCTCAAGAATCAACTCTTACCATCTCCCTTTAATTAACGAGTAAGCAACCCAATTCTAATGTTTCAGGATTTGTATCAGGGTTTTTCATCCTCTTGACTACGCTGACAGGACCGCTGGCCTGCATAAGTTTTACAACCTTCAAGTTCATCCATTCGGTCATCGGTAGCTTCGCGTTCTTTTTATGTATGGTATGTTTATATACCGCGATGTTCAACAAAAAAGTCGATAGATTGATGAAAAAGTGGGAACTATTTACTGCTTATTACCATACGTTACTTCTCTCAGTATTTTTTATCGTCATTGTGCTTATAAAACCTCTTTCTAATTGTTATTTGGGCCATTATAAGGAGTAATTTTCGATATCTTTTTATTTTATACACCATATTTACTGTACTGCTTTTTTCTGATTACAATTACATCGTGTTTTATCCTATCTGACTGTTTTATCCTATCTGACTGTTTTTGGTAGGCATCTGAAATTCTGCAAGACACAGAAGAATAAAAGTTTCCCCACGTTGCTTGGTACTTTCAGTTTTGAGAAATTTTCTACTTATTACCTTCTCACATACATCACACACACGGTATAATCTAGACATGCTGTAGCGTGTCAAAGCCTAGTTCTAACCAACCGAACCGGCTGCTCGCACCGTGTGTAATATTACTTACACGAACCATTTGGAACCACTGTTGTGTTGACGCCCTCATATCTCAAAAACTATTTTACATAAACAGAAGTAATTTCGTACACCCTATTTTTATCTCCTAGTGATGTTCTCATTGTCATCACTTGGTGGTTCATATTGGCGGCTGCCGTGGAACAGCGGGTTATGGAGTGGTCGACATACCTCAAATCAAACGGTTATTTACATATTAACGTCCAAAAATCGTAATTCTTATCACTGATGTGATGACTGACCTTTTGCTGCGCGGTCGTCCGTATGGTGGTGTTGCGCTACTATGGCGCAAGTCATTGTTTACCAATGTGTCCGTAATTAATTGTGCAAGTGATAGGCTGACAGCTGTCCGTATTGAATTTGGCCGGCACCAATTTCTAGTGATGAACGTTTATGTGTGAGTGCCTTGATAATTTACCAGAATTTACGGACACCCTAGCGAAAATTTATCAGGTCGCGGATCGCATCATTCTGGGGCCGGCTGCCCCAGCTAGCAGAATCATGTCGTATAAACGTTTACAGCACAAGTTTTCGTTGCTTGAAGTTGTATAAAAACGCTGAAAGAAGTCCTATGAAAGTCGAAAAAGCGCTTATACGACGGCATTTGGGCGCAGATTTTGTAGCTAATGATCGTATGAAAGTCGAGAAATAGTCGCGCTAGTCGTAAAACAGCCGTAAGAAGCTGCAAAGACAGTGAATTAGTTACTACAAGTCACATAAACGCATTTTAGATGCGATTTTACTACCATTTGTTGTAAAAAAGCTGCTGCGATACTATTATAGCACAAAAATGTGCTATAAGTGGTCAAACAAAGCTATTTTTCGACTATTTGATAGAGTAAAAGCAAAACAATAGCTGTCTTGTGACTATTTGGTAGAGAAAAAGTAAAATGATTGCTGTTCTTCGACTTTTTAGAAGAATAAGTGTTGATAGATTTCTATTGAAACGGCCCCATCACGGTAAGTGTAAAATAGATGTCAAAGTATCCTGCAACAGGGAAAATAGATGGTGGCCGATCCGTGTAGATCCATACATATAAAAATGACATGAATGATGTAGGTAGTGTAGAGTCAAATATCAGTGGCAAATAAACTGTTTCGGTGAATTCATATATTATAAATCTTATATTTTCATAGGCCCCCTTCAAACATTATATTTAATCAATAAAAATCAATAAAAATAGCAAAAAATATGACGCAGTAACAAGGTTACTGTTTCACAACATTTACTCTGCATCAAGTCGTAAGATTGCGATACGATTACTAATCGTACCGCCATTTCTGTTTATTTTAGGGTTCCGTCTAAGAATTACAGAATTCAATGTTTACTTGCACACGGTAAACTTTACACGTGTGTTCACTTTGGACTCGTAGAACTATATGCACTAGATTAGATCCGATTTTCATCATCCGATATCTCTACATCATCCGTAAACCTCTATAAAGATTGTCTGTATTTAGTTTGTAGAATTTAAATAATTAAAAGTTAAATAATTAAAAGTTGCAAGTTACACTCTATGATTTCGTGACTTTTGCCGTCGCCGGTCCCTAGGAATAAGCACCATTTTGCAATAACATGTAATACAGGGTGTCCGGAAGGTAGGTGCAATCCTTTAAGGGGATGATAGCTGACACAATTCTGAACATTGTAAGCCTAACATGTCTAGGGCGAAAACCATTTTTTTTTTTTTTATTGCGTTTTTTGTAGTTTTTTTCGAAAATTACCGAAATTGCACACTAAATCGAAAATAATTCAACAGTTAGAATTAGTATCAAAGTTTCAAAGTTAAATTTGTTATGTTCAATGTTTATTTGATCAAATACCTTAAATTTTAAGCATCTGTGTTGACTAAGAGAAAAAATAGAGACATTGAAACCTGAAAAAGAATTTTAGAGTTGCAATAAAATACTATTTTTGGGGCTTAAATAAAATTAAATAAAATTGCTAATATCGTTCAAACCTTTTTAAATACACGCCTGATTTCTGCCCTCTTTTTTAAGCTATCGTTCGTTCCGGTGACTGGTTGATTCTCAGAATTAGGGCGTTTACGCCATGTCGAGGGAGTAGGTGGAAGAAAGCAGATATTTGAATGTCAAGATTTTATGTTAAATAAAACACAATTATTGTCAATAACATTTAACTTTGATGCTCAAAATGTGATCCGCTATTTCTGATACAAGCACGGGCCCTATTTCTTACGGTGGTAGTGGTCACCTTCAGCTTCATCTCTTCCTTCATTGTGGCAAATGCTTCATTTATCCTTCGGATTAACTCCTCCTTTGTTCTTATTTCGGTTGTGTACACAAGCCCAATGGCCCAATTTGGATCAAAACTGAAAAACCAGGATTGCGCATGATCCAATTTGACCCACTTTATGAGAAGTAGAATTTATAACACTACTTGGAGTTTGTGAAGAAATTCCTGCGGAACCCACCACGTTTTGTATGTTTTATTCTGGGTGACCGATGCATGCTTGATGTTGAATATTTTGATCATTCTTCATCAGCTCAAGAGTTCTTTTTACTTTTCTTCGGTATCCGCCACTTCTTTTAAGCCGTTTCCAATCTTCATCTCCATTTTATTTTATAATTTTGAGAGAGTGTGGTGTTGTGACACTTTCTTTGATGTTTTGACACTGCATTTATACTACTTTTAGTTCTATAATAGCTCTATAAAAAACAAATAATAACTAGCTGCTGTTTAATAGCGATAGGGTTGCTATTTAGTGGACAAAAAGCTTTGCTATTACTATTTTGGGACAAGTTGTGTAAAAGCGCAGAAATAGCGATGAAGTTGCTATTCGGTAACAAAAATGCTCTTGGGTCGAATCGTAAAAAGTTGTACAGTAACGTTCATGACACCATAACACATCGTAACGTTCATGACTGAATGTAACAGTCATGACTATTATAAAGCTAAGTTCATATTGGCAGTAAAGAAATAAAACATAGTTCATTAATCAGAGTTTTATTGAAATCATCCAATATATTATAATTATAATAATAGACTTATTTACTGACGCTTACTAATCTCTATGTTTGTATGAAATTAGGAGATCTTTTCCTTTTGGAATTTATTATTCTATGAATCGAACGAAACGTACGCTTAAAAATAAATGTGGTTATCGCCATCTTTCAGAAAATACTCTTTTGAATATAATATTAATCCTACTTTTTTTACTATACAAATTTCAGGCACTGTATCACTATCGACTTTTTTTGTTTCAATAAATCTGAGTTTTAAAAAAAATCCCCTATTTTGAAGTCATTGAACTCAGTGCACAGTATAGACTACACTTAAGAATTGGTCATGACTGTAACGTAACGCATTTCGTTACACATCGTTACATTCATGACAAAAAAGCGTGGTACCTAACCTAAAATAAATATTATCTTTTTGTTGCGGACAAACTCGGACTGATCAGTAGTTTCATTGGATTATGTGACAATAAACTTTCATAATGATGTATAAAAGTGAGACAGAATATGCTTACTCACCTCGGAATCCAACTAGGAATATCCACGTTTTTTTTGCAACAAAACGCTCGTCCACCACTCTTACCTTTTTTCTTCGCGAAAAAATGGCTGTTTATTTGTTTTTAATGTTGCCATGTCGTGATCAATGGTGTTGCCACTCAAAAAAGTATGGTAACTGTCCGGGTTATTCCGATAAGTGGAAGTAAAGACCGTTACAGTCATGACGTTACACACTCATTAAAAAAGTGGACAAATGTTTAAAAAATAATAAAACAATAACTGTGTTATCAATTAGCGTAATCTTTTTAGAGACACGTAGGGCAAGTATCATAGAACGTATCCTAATTTGAAAATGTGGGACAGACATCCCATCTTGGAGGTGATGGCAGTTTTTACCTTAAAATCGGGGGAGGGTCAAAAAAATTTTGTATGGGAGTTAAAGTAAGACCTTTGGAAAACAAAATAAAAAAAATACTAATTCAAGAGATAGCGTCGATTTTGTGGAATCACCTACATAACACAATCATGTACCATCCCATAAAATGTAACAAACAACAACAAATCAAATAATGTACATGCTTTAAAGAAAAGAATACGGGGTCAAAAAAAATATTCAACATGTACAACTTTTTACGATTCGACCCAGTCAACATTTTTAGGACCGTTTGTATAAAAGCCGTATAATAGTGTAAGAATTCGCAAGTTAGTAAATTAGAAGCTTTCTTACAACTTTTTTACAACATGTGGTAAGACTGCAGTGTAAAAGTGATATGAATGCAACAAGCATTTTTTGTCAGCTGTTATACAACTATTATAGAACAAAAATGTTCTAAGTCAGCAATCTAGATAACAGATATATGACAGTCGTAAAATAGCATTATTTTTAGTCCAGTAAACGTTTATACGACACAGTTTTACGACTGAATAGTGAAAATAGCTGAATAGTGCTAATGGCCACTTTTTCTCGACAACGATGTAACAGAGAATCATTTACACAGCTGTAATACGACTATTAGTTCTAAGAGTAGTTGTTCTTTCGACTATTTTGCTAGCTGGGGCGTACATCAAAATACGAAATATAATAAATACTGTTATGGAGAGCACGAGCGGCCCATTTTTCCAGCATTGGAACGCCGTGCGCCACACTGGGAATAGAAAGTAATCAAATGTACCATTTTTGTATCATAATTGCTATTGCATCATTTTAATTTTAAATTCTAATTTTATCTTATTCATTTAATTCTAATTTTAGTCATTGTATTTGTAATTGTAATTGTAATTCTAATTCTATGGGTACTTAGTGACCGAAATAAACGTTTATTTATTAATTTATTATTTAGATCAAAACTCTAACCCAGTTCCAGATGACCCAGAAAATTAAAAATTGGCATCTAGCGTTAAGGTTTGTTATGTTATAGGATTTGAACTTTATTACCAAATAGTCTGTCAAGTTTTAAAATCACATGTCGTGTTTTATTTGCCATTTTATTTGACATAGAGAACGCATTTTATAATAAAATGCGTTAATTAATTTATGTTTATCTAATTACCTTAATAAATTATTAAGGTAATTAGATAAACATAAATTAATTAATAAATACAAAAAGGTTCAGACTCGGGGTTTGTCAGAGAAACATGGAGCGCAGCATTCTTGGTGTTCGGCTTTTAGACCGGATCCGGAATTCCAAGCTGCGCTCCCGGACAAAGATTATAGATGTAGCTCAGAAGGCTGCCCAATTAAAGTGGGATTGGGCCGGTCACGTTGCTCGAATGCTGCCAAATCGTTGGGCTAGAGAACCACAGACTGGCTCCCAGTAAATGCAAAGAGAAAGCGTGGCCGACCCAGGAAGAGATGGAGTGATGAGTTGGCTCTATGGGATAAAGAGTGGAAGGAGACCGCTCAGGATCGAATGGAGTGGAAGAGGGGGAGAGAGGCCTTTGCCCAGCAGTGGGATATTACAGGCTCATAATAATAATAATAATAAATACAAAAAGGGCTTTACTTTAAACTCACTTTTTACTAAAATATTTTTAGTACATTTTTGTAAAGGCTCTTTGGTTCTATAAAAATCATCTAATATCTTCCAAATTCATCGGAATTCTTTGTTGAGGAATACTGTAATGAATCATTTTAGGTACCTGTAGCTGTTTGCAGTAAGTATTTTGTATTTGTATTGTTGTAAAATAAAATGGCTGCCCAAAATAACTAATCCACGCGGACGAAGTCGCGGAAAAAAGCTAGTTAATTGATATACCGATTGAATTGACCTGTCCTCTTTAGGGTACCGTATCCGAAGGGTGCCAAACGGGACCCTATTACTAAGGCTCCGCTGTCCGTCTGTCCGTCCGTCCGTCCGTCCGTCCGTCCGTCCATCAGGCGGTCTTAGAGCACGAACCGTCATAGCTAGAAAGCTGAAATTTTCACAGAATGTGTATATCTGTTGCCACAACAATAACAGATACTGAAATACGAGAGATATTACACATTAAAGGGGGTTACACACAAGAGACTTGTTTTTAATTTACTTTTTGTTTTTGTTTTATTGTTTTGAGTGCTTAAGTTATGTTGTACGATGGTACGATACCCTTCTTGTGCGATTCTGACTTGCACTTGACCGATTATTTGGAGTCGGTTAGAAAGAGCTGTCGCCAGCCTAAACAGCAGTATTGAATGATGTCGTTACACACAAAAGAGCCAACAACGCCCATAATTCTGTTTACTTTCTATATCGAGTTTCCAACACAAAAAAAGGATTTTCCCTGGACAGTTGCACAGCACCAATGTTTCCGATGAACATTTATTGATGTCCCACACACACCCGCACTGTCCTCCCGTTCGAGGGACCAGTATAAATCAGTCTTGTCGGCGCGAAAACCGACATCGCTCATTTCCAGGGTTCCGCGACAATACGTACGGGGCAGCAGAGACTATACAGGGTGTAACAGAAAGGGGTGTACAAGCCGAAAGAGGGTTGTTAGGGACATCATTCTGAACAACTTTCACTATGGGACCGACTTGATCAGAGCAACTTTATTTTTCACTCCACCATACAGATCAGCTGAGCGCTAGGCCCGAAATCATTTCGGCCCGAAATCAATGGCATCCATGTAAACAAATATATTTGCAGAAAGACAGGCAGTTTTCAGATTTATTTAGTGGTAGCGCTACAAATCCTGAATGAAACACAAGGGAAACTTTCTGGCAATACATTCCCAGTACATAATTGTATTTTCGTCAATTAATATCCTTAGAGGAAGGAGATGGAGGGACGACCTGGGCCCTAATGCTGCTCTGAGAATTTCACTTATATTTCATTACTATTTCATTACTGTTCCATTACTATTCCATTGCAAACACCCAATCAAGGAGGATAAGGAGGATAATAATTTAGGAGAATACCAAATGACGCCATTTTGGGTGTTTGCAATGGAATAGTAATGAAATATAAGTGAAATTCTCAGAGCAGCATTAGGCCCCTGGATAAATTCCTGCCGGGGTGGATGGAACAAACTGCAGCCAGAGATGTGTGGGCTTGAACCGGTGAGGCCTTTGCCCTGCAGTGGGACACCGCAATGGGCTAGATAAACAATATCCTTAGAAGACAACAAAAAACATAACAGCATTACGGCTTTTCCCATATGGGGTGAACCCTTGTGACAGCGGCACATTTGTGCCTACTTTCAGCCAGTGTTATTCAACACGTTATACGTGAAGTTAAAATATATGAATCAAAGTTACATTTAAGTTTCAATTGGTCTGCCCAAATAACCAAAATATATCTGTACGGAACCGTGGCTCGCACTCAGTTTGTTATTTCGGTTCCTCGACAATGTGGCCGAAATTATTTGATACATGACATTGTTGCGCAACAATAATACCTGCTACAAATCATGAGGATATTGAGTTATAGGAAGCCGATGTCAGTCTAGTGAAAATATTAGCACTCATATTCTTATAGGTATGGTAGGTATCATCTACAATGGTTACAATAAGCCCGGGTCTCTAAAGAGACGGATAACTTTTTTTTACACTGTGAAATTACGTGTGAAATTTCAAAAGCCCCATTCTAAACAGACAGATGAATGCTATCTGAGGAATGAGAGAACGGCACCTTATGATCAATCAGGAATACATAACGGTATGATACTATTTATGATTCTAATAGATTAGCCTTCCTCTGGGGCTCGGCATTTAGGCTATAGCTCGGCCCTGAACGCTTGGAGTATCCAAACTTTCATTCAACACCCTATGTGTTCAGAATCTTTGCACACCACAATGTGATATAGGGTTCCTAAATCATCCCTTGGAATATATCAATTCCTCTGTGTTGTGTATAGATTCGAGTATACCAGAGTCATAAAAGTCGTAGGTGTTTCCTATTTACGAGAGGGTATAATCCACGTATAAACCTAGATTCAGATTACTGGCATGACCTAAATGGACACAATTTGAGATAACTACAGGCTATAAAGAGGTCCAGTTCTCACCCGCATTATATATGTTTTTGTATGTTGTTAAATGCGCTTTATGTGAATCTTCCGTAATCACGATTTAACTAGATATTTGTTTTCTATAGCCCTAAGCTTTAAAAGGCGCTCTGTCAGCCTTTAGCTGTATTGTCACTAACTATTTAAAGACTAGTACTTGTTTCAATAATTTATTTCTGACAATAAAGAACTTTGAAAATGAAAATGATGTTAAATGCGCTTTATTAGCATTTAGTACATGATCTCGATATCTCGTCCCAAGTCCACAAAAAACCCAGATATTTTTTTCTGTTTTTTCGTAGGTTTTGAACTTTATCTCGATGTGAGTAGGTTGAAAATCGTGGGCCGTGCACTTTGGACGGACGGTTGTAGGTACCTCTAACTTCCGAATAGCGCGGCCACACCACTCGCCGAGTAGCGTGGCGAGTGACGAGTGAATGAGGCAGAGAAGTGGTGTGGCCACTTCCATCGTCCTGATCCTCGTCCTCGTCCTCGCGCGGCCGCCTTTTTGGCGCGATTGAAAAAAAAGGAACAGGACCCTAGTAACCTAGTGCAGAGCATCGCAATTATTTAAGGCGCCTCATAAATAAATTAGGGGTGCTTTTTTCATGGTATTTCAGGAAATACTCGGCAAATCGTGATCAATTTCTGGTATATGTAATTTGACTATATAATCTAGGGTTTCCATCTGAGGTTTCCATGATGGAAAACGTGTTTGGATAAAAAAATCTCGATGGAAAATAAATCCAAAGTCAACCTTTTTTCGTTCAATATTTTTTTTTACTATTATACCGCACTAGTAGTAAATTATATGCGGGGAATTGTTGTTACTAGCGATTTGAAGATTGAAATGTAATTCCCTGAAATAGCTTATTTTCTATGTTTTTTTTCCGTTTTGGCGTCTACGTTGATTCAGATTAGGTGCCAGCGCACAATTGCCATCCCACTTAGTCTTATTCCTATTCCCGAGTTATATTCGCTTCTCACTTCCGCAATCTTCGTTGACCTTGGTTTGTAATTATTCATACCTCGCCTTAAGGCTGCTTTTCCACCAGAGATGTGCTATGCTACGATGCTATGGATGCGTTTGATATCCACCAATCCTATTCATTGGTGCACATAGCTTAGCACTGGTGGAAACGGATTCAACTAAGATATGTTTTTTGTATGGAATGATGCGTGCTATGGATGTGTGCTATGGATGCGTGCTATGGATGCGTGCTATAGATGCCTGCTATATGGCTCCCCTCACCGCGCCTCTCCCGCCGTTTCCCTACTATCGATACATAGCATAGCTCGAGATGCGCATCTTTCTCGCACAGCTAGATACTTTGCGGCGCATCTTCGTAGCGCATCTTCCTCGCACAGCTGCCTAGCATAGTATTGGTGGAATCGGTCATATATTTTCGTAGCGTAGATTTCACATCTTCGCACCATAGCTGCATAGCACATCTCTGGTGGAAAAGCAGCCTAGAATACGAAATATTCTGTCGCGCGAGGACGAGGACGAGTAGCAGCACGAGTAGCGCGAGTAGCAGGACGATGAGCTGTTATGGTGTGGTGGCGCTATGAGACTATAGGTAGATACTCAAAGTTTTAGAATGTTATGTAAAGTAAATACCAACCTAAGTAAAGTAGGACAAAATAAAATATCTTCCTCGTGGACTGTTTCAAGAAGTTTTATAGGTACATGTTTATCTGCCCATTTCACAAACAAAATAATTTACCTGCCGATTAGTGCCCATTGCCCAATGGGGTTTTAGCGGGACTTGTTACAGGTTGCACCATGTGCTGGAGCCAGCCGGTCGTAAACAGAACCCTGGGATTCTTACTTGTAATGTAAACCCATCTACTTTGGGCTCATTCAATTCGTCTTGATAAGACCTCTTGATCACAAAAGGGTGTTTTTAGTTTTTCAACTACTATTATTTATTATACGGCGAAATCATAATTGCGACATTGCTGAGACAACTCTCGGAGCTGAGAGCGTTTCCCGACCAACATTTTAGTTTTAAGACAAGCTGTAGTGGACCTTTGTTTCTGTATGCATATATCATCATGACAGAGAGACAATGTAACTTTGTCTATGTATTACGATAGAGCGAAGTGTGATATTTCATACTTCACACACTTGTTTCATCGATTGCGGGCGTGTCGACTCTCGAAACTTATAGTCGCAGGGCCGCGCGAGGCCAGCGCTTGCGGTCAGCCGGTCAGGGGAGGAAGCCATAGTGGTTGCTCCCAGCTCGTCAGGCATTACTGTGTAAACCGGAACAGCCCTCGAAGGGTTTCCTACTAATTTACCCACTTTCCGAAGCGCCTATGTGTAATTTGCAAACTCGGTCTTGTAGCTTTGGTCGGTCAAATTTGTGGATAACAATTAGAGCTTGGTAGCTGCTACTGCGGACTGAATTTTGTTTGGGTAACCCGTTTTGAAACCTCTGAATTCGGTGGTCGCAATAGCGATAGTGACAATGATAATATCAGAAGCAGTTCATTGTATTCAATACAATCATAAGACTGTTGTGTTTACCACAAAGGCCACTGAAATACCAATTCATCATCCATCACTCATAACCTTGTCAATTTTAATAATTTTGAAATCACTTTTCGTAGAGTCTATTAAAACCGCAGAATAAACATCGATTATGCCCGCATTTCGAATTATCCTGCATAAAAGAGACTGGCTCTATTGTCTGCTGATGCGCTGGAACCGACGTATTAGTACAACAATAGCGTGTTACGAAACATGCCATACACTCGCATGACATCCCTCCGAACATGACCAAAAAAACTTAGGAGATTATGACGTGTTTTACAAAAAGAACATTTGCTTTGACAAATAAGAGACGCATTACTACTCAGCGGAGGGCTACTTATGTCATTTTTGTAAATCTATTCTGTGTACGCGATTCATTCAACTTTCACAGGATAAAAATAATGTGTTGTGTAATCTGTGTCTGATTTATTACCGCGCATCTGTCCTCGTAACGACTTCCATCATACTTTCGGTACAATTTATTGATAATGCCTGATTGTGTTGGATTACTGTTTTTGGGGATTTCCATAGGATTGTTCATACATTTAATTATTTTATGGAACCATCACAGATGCCCCGATTAAAATCACTAAGGTCAAAATAATTGATAAATTATGCAGCTGCTGATTACAATTTGTCGAAATATATTCTTATTGCTTTATAAAATACCTGCTAAGTTCATAAATCCTTTGTCAATGTATTCTTGTCTCTTTAACAAATTAAAGGTTTCGCAGGTTTTTACTGCGTCAGACAGAAGCGATCGAAACCTCTTTACAACGTCTCCCTAATGGCCAAACTTGATGATGACTTTAGTAGAATAACTACAGTCACATAGAACGGGGTAGCTTTAAATTTACGAGAATTGAGTAACCTGACACCACCTTCTCTGATGACAATTCATAGAATGAGATGGGCTCAATTTTATTAGCCTTTAATATGAGAATGAAATATTACATTACTTCTTTGGAAAAGTTTCTTCTGCCTACCCTTTCTTACCTACCTTAGAGTATTTATAGTGGTTTCAATTAAATTGGGTTTTTTATGTAAATTTTTAATTAATATAAAAAAATGTTTTAGTAAATTTTATAGTACCGTGTAATATTTTAGACGTATATCAATAAAATTACTGCTATTTTAAGGTATATTTCTGTTCCCCTGGACAACTTTTGTCATTTCCGCAACGAAACTTTTCATAAGAACAAGAAATAGTAACAATGGTTTGACAAAACACTACGAGCTAATTCATTTATATTTTACTGCTCATCTTTATAAGTTCAGCGGTCTTATCTATAATACGAACATAAAAAGATTATCAGGGACACAGTAAATTGTCCTTGGACAAAATTTTCATTGAACAAAATCTTCTACTTTGAGAGTTCCGTGGTCTAGTGGAGAGCTCCGTGGTCAAATGGGTTTCATGCATGTCTCTCACGCAGGAGATACATTTGTATTTGGGGCGATTATTGGTTTTGTTTGAAGTCTGCCTGATATCGATAAACAAAGTAAATACTATCTTATATTTTTGTCGATAGCCGCAATATCGATATTCACTCCATCACTGGTGGTCATCCTCCGTACAGGACAGCGGACAACCAATATACGGCAAAAAAAAATTATAAAAATGAGAGAAAATGAGGGTTATTCTATTTTTTACAGAAAGAACACAGTTACTTTTCCACTAACATATATCTCGACGAATTTGTAACGTCTATTCACAAGAAAAAACATACATGATAGATTTTTTATTCCTAAGGTCGATACTGTAAGAATTTTTGATCTCTTTATAACAGTTTTCAATAAATCGGGAAATATTTCCAAAACAAAATCGTGCAGGCAAAGAAAAACTCGAACGAAACAACCAATTATCTCGAAATTGTTGTCTTGAAAGTATTTTACATGGCCCATTACAGAGTTGCTCTTTTGATTTTTTCTCTGTGCTTCCTCTACATTTTTTGTCATGTTTTCTCTTTCCTTTACTAAATTTACATTTTAACGATTTGATTTTTTGCACATGTTATTTTTTGCACCTTTTGTATTTCTGGTGTTTCTATTGTAACGCTCGAAACTCTCTAAGTAGGTACCTAGGGATTCTTCTCTTCGTCCAATTTTGCAATGGCAACAACGCATTTGAGAACCCAGTGGGGCCTATTAGTCTGAATCCAGGGGTTGTCCGACACAACGGGATTTCATTTCGTGTACTCAATTATTCAACATGCAATCAATGTCCCGCACCGCAATGAGTACATATGATAGCACATCATCACACACATCACACTGCACTTCCAGCTAAACTTTCAATCTACAGCTCATGAAAATAGGAACGATACAGTCCGTGATGTGAAGCTGCATGTGATATTATGAAATGAATACCCGAATTGTTTGAATAATTAAGCTCCAAGTGAGCTGAGTTTGGTGTTTAAACTTTAAATTAAATGTTATGGCTAAAACCGACATTATTGGACCCGTATCCTATCACCTAATCTGTACAATGTATAAAACACTTTAAATAAGCTTAGCTCATGAAATCTTTCAGCATTTTCATACTTAAAACCCCTAAATAAACGCCACCTTTTTAGGTTTCCGTAGAGAAACAAGGAACCCTTATAGTTTCTTCAAGTCTGTCTGTCCGTTCGTCCGTCCGTCCGTCCGTATGTCACAGCAACTTTATTCCAAATCTATTAGGACTACACAGTTGAAACTTGGAACGCAGATGTATTCTATGAACCGCTTTACGATTTTTATACAAAAAAGGTACAGATACAGGTAAAAACTGAAAAATATAAAAATTTAAGGGGGGCTCCCCACATGAAACTGTTTTTTTTTTTTATCAAACCTACATATGTGGGGTGTTTATAGATAGGACTTCAAAAATGAAGTGGAGGTTTCTAAAACCATTTTTCGTCAAAGTCAATCTTTAAAGAGACAGACCCATCCAAAGTGGAAAAAATTGTGTGTCCCCCCCCTCTAACTTTTAAATTAAGAGAGTGATAAATCTATGAAAAATATATGCTGTGTATCTCAATATAAACATTCGATGAAAATAGATTTGAACAAAATATAATAAGCAGTTTGTAAGATTTAAAACATTTACCTATTAAAAACCGCAAAGATAACTTTGTCTTTTATACAAAAACTATGAAAAACAAAATTACAAAAACATCCAGTCTTTGTTTATTTGGGAACTGAGCCCAAAGCACAATATGAAAAATGTACAGCACAATGAATAACTTATACCTAGGCCAATTAGGGGCTCTTATTATACTAACATTACATTTTATCTTATAATTGCTTGCTACTACGGAACCCTTCATGGGCGAGTCCGACTCGCACTTGGCCACTTTTTTAAACTTGAGAAGAACATCCAATCATCCATCGATCGCACATCCGTCCGCAGCTCGTTCCGAATTCTAGGGAGCCATTTAAATTGCTAATGCCACTCACTGCTAATCCCCGCACTCGGTGCTGCATTCACGACTAAATGAAGAAGCGACCAGGGGAAAATTCTCGCGCTGGCGAGATCATTTCCATGGTCGAAATATCGGTTTTGAGATACCGAAATCTCCATCAAAAACAAGAAAAGCTATTCTCACGACTATAGCCTTTCGACCAACCGAGATATCTCGACCCGTTTTCGATCGAAATAAATATAAACCGAGATCGTTTTCGACGGATTTAGGCGGTATCTAAACCGATATCTCGACTGGGGAGATGATTTCGATAGCGCGAGAATCGGGGGCCAGTTCCACTTGTCTTTTGAGCGAGAATATTTTAGCCACTTTAATTGCAACAAATACGTACGTATACGAGTATTTATGCTATTCTCAAAAAGGTTTTTGTGCTGCAGCATCACACATCAAATGCCTTTTCATCCTAGCTTTTCATACACGGGCTGACAAAGACCCAGAGGAAAGACGATCCCTCAGCATTATCGTTTCACTACACATTTACTGTAGACCAAGATAACATTGTCAAAAGCTACACAATCTTGTACTCCAATATTTCTAAGAGCCCCGAAGGTAAGGTGTTCAAAATTAATTATGCTCTAATCCTTAACAACCGCCAGGAATCCAATTACATCAGTGTTACACCAGACAGCCGGCTAAGACCCCCAGTTATGTCCAAGGAAGCGATAAAATCAACTTATTGCCCCATTGTGGAAGTTTTGGCATACAGATCACGGATCATCAAGTTTTATTCGTGGGGACAGAATACTATGAAATAATTTATCTCGATGACGTGTTCAATGAGCCTTGACTTGAGTTTAAATTCCTTTGGCAACGAATTTCGTCGTATGAACAGAAAAACTGTTTCTGATTTGTTAGTGACAAAATTTATAATTTATGAACGATGAATAAAGCTTTTTTGCCGTGGAACTACTGGCGTGCAGCTTTATGACACCGGTTTGTTGAATATCTCCCTTAATTATTTATTTATTTATTTATTCAGGTAATCAACAGCGTTACAAAACAGATGTATCCTTAAAAAATAACACCAATTACATAGCCAATAATAGATTACCCCAAAAGATCCATTTGTTATTAACATGTGTTTTAGTAAGGCAAAAAGAAGAAACGGACTAGTAGAAGCACAGCTGCTGTATTATGCAAGCGAAAATGTTGAAAAAGGAAATTGTGCAGAAAATGCAAAATATATTTTTCAGCGTCAAAACATCTTAGACCTCAATTTACGGAGGCGCGCTTAGAACACACCAAGCGTCTCACTGGAGCAGCAATATTAATCTTTTTACAGACTGCAGAGAAGTGAGATGAGAAGCGAGAGCAAATAATCCATTTAAAAATACAAAATCACCACACTCTTTCGATGAAGTGAAAAATTGCTTTTCGTTCGATATTTAGCGCGGGCGGCATCCTGTCGAAGTTAACTTATGTGCCGTACTTTTTACTACCGACCCGCCCCATTTCAAAGGGGAAAGGCGTAGACATGTTAACGTTCGTACCAACATTTAAATTCAGTTTCCAAACGTTAAATTGACTTTTATTCAGAGGTAACAAAGAAGGAGCATGTAATTTCGGAAATAAATCTGCATGTTGTTCTGCAACGGATGTTTCGTAGACAATAGCAGGCGCCCCGCCGTCGGCTGATATGGTGATATGTCACGTTCTATAGACAGATCCTTGATATATAGTGAAGTACAGTAGGTACACGGGTCGAGTAGGGTAAGCGGTAACCTAACCTAAGTATCACATATTGTATAACTTTACTTCTAATGTAGATGTAGGTATAGCAAAATCGAGAACAAACGACAGCAAGTGAAAAAATTCTATCAATGTGTGGTTCCTCGCCAAAACGGCAAGGCACGACACGAAATGATACACGACATCAGTATGGGCATAATTGTATGGAATTATACTGCATGTTTCCTGACCGGAGCGGCACGGCCCGGAACGACACGACAAAATAATTATGCTTCCACTTTTGTCACATTATGTCGTGTGTAGTGTCGTGCCGGGCTGTGCCATTTTGGTCAAGAACCGCCCAAGGTACACCAAATAAACTACTATATACGCATAATAATAATAAAAATCAATAGAATATGTCTAACCAACAGATCAACTAGAGCCAAAATTTGAAGGATAACAATATTATACCCGCATCGTCGAGTGTGACAATAGTTTTGTTCAAGTTTCTTCATGTCCCTGTTATGTGGCTTATTAAAATTTGTTTCAACTTAAGGTTGAACAATTGCACCAACAAACCATATTTTTTTTAACATGATAGTCTTAAAAAATTACTATTTTAATTTTGACCTTGTAGTTAGTTCTATCGTGCCAAACTGCCAGTGTATCCCAAATCAAACTCAACTGAAATTTCCTGTATAGGGTACCTACTTATTAACAAAGTTATGGCACGTACAGCGTATGTTTCTGACAATACCGATATCCGTGATGTTCAGGCTCTGCAGGTGGGTACCTATAGGTACCACGTCATACTCTGATGAATACAAAGCGGCATTGTTTCACTACCTCGGGTAGTAGGTACGTGACGAGAACACGGTATGCCTAAATTGCTATTCGAAATTGAACTTTATTGGATTCCGCTTCCCATGCATGAGTAACGTATACATTATACCTACCACTTAGGTTCAGGTACAAGAACAAAATGTCTACATAACATTCTTTGATGAAAATTGTTTTCTCATTTCTATTTTCACAGATATCTTTAGAAGGCTATGCATACAATTTTAGCTCTGAGTTTATATTTTAGACTGAATCAGGTAAACATTTACATTCTGCGAAAGGCACGCAAAGTAAGAACATTTAAGAAAATCTTGAAGCAGCTTACAAAGGCTTAATAAACTGTCATAGTTCAAAGGCACGTACGTTGATTTTTCAGTGTATGTTTTATCAAGTTAAGTTAAGTCAGGCTCTTGTTTGTTAAAGACCCAATGGGTGGTATTAATTTAATCTTGGTGATGTAGAAATCCATATTTACAGTTTGGATAATTACTGGTAATAAATGTCATCGGAAATATTTTTAGGAATTTGGAAATCTCATTTTGGGAGAAAGGGAAGGAAAGGCGTAATAATTAAGTCCATTTGACAGTTCGATACCAAAGATTTTTTATTTTTTTCAGTCCTCATATAACAATGAAAACACAAAAAGTAATCTATCGTACTTGTGGCGAATGTTTATCACAATTTGGCGGTTTATCCGGGACTTTCCTAATTTCCGCTAACCCCAATTTATAGAGGGTGGGAGAAGTCAAAGTCAAGTTCCCAAACTGGAGGCAGTCGATTAACAATAAAACAAAGAACCGATTCCTACAGAGATTGGAACATTATTCGTAGTTTGAGAAACTTCGCTGGTGCACTGAAAGAGCAATAGATAGCCCTTAAAGTTATAGGCTTGGTATTTTTGTTGCTGTTTTTATCTGCTCGACTACCAAGTAATTTGATACTTTACAATTTCCGCTACGAACTATTCTTTTCCTCGTTTTCCTCATTTTTACCCTCAAAAAGTTGTCTGCTATATGGAATCGCTTTATTAAAACCACTGTATTTTCTCCCTTTCCAATTATGCGACTGCAGCAATATTTTTCTTGCAAATTAGTCCTTTGAGAGTTTCTGTGCAGACTATACTAGTATGTTAGTACAAAATTCATGGCTGTTTCTTTTGTTCTTTGAAATCTCGGTGAGTCCTAGATTTTCTACCAGACTACACTGAGAATCACGCAGCTTATCATGCTTATAAATGCATAACATACTCTTTGTTTCCAGGAGCAGCACAATGGGCAAAGTTTTCATACAGCTTTCTTCATTGTTTAAATCCAAAAGCTTAGCCGACTTTACAAGTTTAGTTCATGAACTCGCGGAATTTGGAATCCCTTGCTACCTCTCCGTAAGAATTTAATTTGGGTATAATACGTACGCATGATGTTTTTTTTGTGAGTCTGGTAATTTCTAAACTCACGGACACGTAAATAATTTTTATTTAGTATTTTTAGAAACCCAGTTGCGACATATTTCCTAAAATAGGGTTCATTGTTGGATATAATTTTGTAAAAGTGTACCACAATGACGCAATAAATATATGAGTATGAGTATGAATATTTTTCATCACCTAAGTACTTATTTAGTAAGTAGAAGTACCTACTTACTATTGCATCACGACAAATCGACGCAGCAGTTAATTTAATAACGACTCATCTCATCACCATCAGTCATCGTGAGATTCATTCATGAGTCAAGGGCCCCCATGTCCGCAATCGGTTTCTATCGAATGTAACCCAATACTTGAAACACAGAGGAAGCTTAGATGGATTTTAACTGACCGCTTATTGACGAAGGGACCCGTTGTTCGACAGTAATTATGTCGTAAAGGAAGCGTGTAAGAAGACCGGCTGTCGTATGGTCCAAGTGATGTTCTGATGAAAATTGTTGTTAAATCTATGTACCAGCCTCCCGCCATTCATTTGTTTCTGGGCCTAGAGACAAGCACTGCTGGCACATTGGCTATTTTGACTCCACGTGTCCCTTGTCTGTGCTCAAACTTATTCATGGATTTAAAATTATCTAGCGATGGACGGTTAAGGACAGTTAACTAGATAAATGGAGACCTTTTTCCAGCAGTCACTATGCAGCAGATACTTATGCTACTTCCGCTACCTATTTTAAAAGGTTTATTACCAAATCGCAATAGACTGAACATTGTACCACCCAACATCCAGAAGACAACGGATGCATCCATTTGTGAGGTTCAACTCAATTATGCAAGTAACAAGAACAAGGCTGCGTGAGGTTCATTGCCGACATCTTTCTTTCCACGAGTTCATGATTATTACCCCTCGTTGATGTTGAATTCCGGTGGACCTACCTACCTACCTACCTACCCACCAGCTGCCCGATGATTCGAACGTGGAATTTCCAAGCAACTTTTATCCAAGGACTTGTTATCACGTGTGTTTCTTATCCCTCGCAACTACTTGTAAACTTTTCGCGTATAGGTACCTACAATAAACACATAGCGTCACGCACCACTCTGTGCCACACTTTCAGCCAGTGATTCAATACTCCATTTTGCGTGACAGGGGGCAAGCCCATCGCCGCAGCTATGGAGTAATGAAGGTTTCCTCACGATTTTTTTCACGTATACCTCCTTATCAATATTATTTAGTAAACACTCAAACAACTATGAACATGACTACATAGTATTAGGTATGATATTTTCCATACGGGGCGGCACAAACACAAGGTCTTACAGATTTGGAGCTAAATAAAACTGGTAGAGCAGCGACTTAGGGCCCTATTTCATTAGGACACCACTAGCCATTATTTTTTGGTGTTTTGTTAGTGGAGCCACTGTAAATAATATGGCCAAATATGGCCCTAATTCTCAACGCTATAGGTATTGATTTCATTTAGACGTGTCTGCTTCAGGTGACAAAAGTGGTACTATTTGAGTAGCCGCAACAAAACAGGCGCTCCCACAAAAAAGCTCCCCGAAGTAACCCGATATCTCTACGGAAACAAAATGTATGTAAAGGTGATGTAGACCTCTATTGTTCCCTGTCACTTTGCAGTTTGCACTTTTATGCCATCGCCTCCATTACCCATTTTGTGCAAACAGAAATAGAACTGTCAAGCTTTGCACACGCCTAACTGCCTAATCAAGTTTTTATAAGATTAGTTAATTGTTTAATTGGATTGGCTTCGTCAGCGTCACTCCTATTGTCGAGGGTTCAACAGCGACACTGCTCAGCTTGAATGAAACTCTGGAGGTGTCCATTACTGTATAGCTTTTTGGAAATCACTAACGAAAGTACCCTGTAGTGTTTTAGCAGTTTATGATAAATCTGCTTTATTCTTGATTTTAGTTTCAAGGCCCTTAGCCTGCAATTTTATTTTTAAGTAATTAGGTATCTACCTACCTACTACCTATACGTGTAGATGAAACAGCTAAACCAATAGCAGTGGTTATTACTTCTTACATTACCGCCAAATATTTTACCAAACAAGAGATGCTCAATTTAGCTTCTAATTTCTCCGTTGAGTTAACCGTGACGAATGATTCGAAATTGTGAGTTAGAATGAAAGGTGTCACTGTAAGGGCCAGTTAATTAAACAAGGCCAGATGGCAAGCGCAAACCTGGAAATAAATGCAGCTGTTGCTATTGCAAAATTAATAATATACAAGGAAGACTGTATACTTTAAACAATCACGCGTTAGGTTTGAAATCAACGGATACTATGCTGATTTTATTGATTACTTAGGTTTTCTAAATAATAAGTTAGTAGCTAACACATGTGAAATGCGTAACAGTAGACAGGTCATAGTATCATGCCTCACTGGACCGGTCATTGAGACCGTTTGTATTCTTGACTCTAGAACGCCTCTCGATAATGACGCTAGCATGAAGCATGAATCACGCTGCTGATTCGGGCCCGTGCTGGGAACCCGCCCGACATTGTTTTGATCAAACCGCTTCACTTTCTTTAGTGCTATGACCATTTGGAGCACGAAATAGCGCATTCTTTGAATCAACAACAACAAAACAGCTTAAAACTTACCTGCGAGAGATCAGCATCCTCCTTAAGTTTCTCGGCTACGGTCATTTTTCTCTCGGCGGCCGCAAGACCGGCACACATCACAAACAATAGCACAACTCGCCCACCCATGGCTGGAGAAACTTTAAAAAATCACAAACATCCAGAGAACTCCACTCGGGACCAGGACTACACGGAAACACGCGCGTAAATCATTTGTAATGATGAAGTTTAGTTGTTTCGTGCGCGTTCGTATTGGAACGCGGGGCGGTAAGTAAGTGCCGCACAGTGACTTGAATGGTACTGCCGCGGAGTGCCGGGTCGAGTCGACGCAGTAGTCGACACAACCAGTCTGTGCGGTCCCGTCCCCCACACCTCAGCCAGTAAACGGTAACGGACAGGAGGGCATTCAAATCGGTTGGATAACCGTTGATGATCATGATGTGTCTGAAGCTCAATGGTCAAGACGAGAGGTTGGGGGATTTGGGTTGGAAGCAAAGAAAGGTTAGAAAGAGATTGAAAAGTGCTAATTTAACTGGGTCGTCGACAAATCTTATCTAACAATAGTTCGCCATGCAGTGTTCGGTCGTTCAAGCGGTGTGCTTCTGAGAGAGAAGGGGATAAATACCAAGACTGTTTGTACATCCTCTCTATGTTCTCTACATTATTATTTGTTTTGCTAGCTGTGCGGCTTTGCCCACGTGTGGTGTAGGTTGTAATTAGTAGGTTACCTACTTATAATTACTCAGTTGGACTATACGAGTATCTTGTAAGCCATAGTTAGGTTACAGTGATTTACTAGGTAGGTACCTTCGCTATTGAAAATAAGAAAACCTAAAAATAAAAGCATCTATGAAAGAACAATTTATTAATAAATCGTGACCATCTAGTTGCTAAACAGTTTTTTTATAGACACAACAAGGGTGTCAGGTCGGTGTCCCACACATCGTCAACTCGTTTACCTGAGTCTTCGCCGACGATGGCCCACATTTTAAACTAGTAGACGTGACGGAAACCAATTATAAGCCATTGTTCCCTATCGACAGAGGATTCCACTTTCTTTAGCCTTTTGAAGGATCATTGGGTCAAAGTGTCTATTGTTAAATGCTCCATTGTCGTGGTATCTTGTTGACGTAATATTTAGGATTATTATTTTCGGAGATATTTTTTTTTACCTACTCAGTCGAATTGGTGAACGAATAGTGCTTAATTATAGTGTATCTAATATAACAGGCAACTTGAGCCTGTTAGTGACGGGATATTTATTGCTCATAAAAATCGATTAATCAAAAGCATCGATACACCCTGTAAACATTTGTGAATCGGGAATAATTTTACAAGATTTGCAAAGAGACATTTTAATAGACAATAAAGTTGAAAATGAACTAAGTAATCATATCCCTAAGAGCGGATAGCAGTGATAACGATGACAACTCTTCTGTTAGTTCAACTGAATAAACAATTTCGATTCTTTCCGATTGTTTTGGTAACATCCCTAGTGTTTAAAAAGTGGATTTTATGAAGTTTTAGGTCAGCTGTCAAGTTGCTTCTAAGCTTGGATAGTAACCCCGTGTACATTACAGCCCGTCGATCATTTGAGCACGTACATCACCGTAGTAATTTACGTACCCGTTAACACATAAATATCCATCCTGAAATCAATCACAATATGTTTATGTTACAACCGGCAACCTTATTATGGTTATGTAAGACCATTATCCTAAAAGAAATTAATATAAATATTATGTCGAAGCAGAGACTACTTGTATATCCAATTGACTGCGCCTGCGGGGGAATGCGGCTCGCCAAACGTTAGTTGTATTCAACGTAGCATCCTATGTACGATGACGGGCCGCCAGACAGTTTCGCAGCGGCTGACCAATCACAGCTCCCTTACCTCGTCCCCCGCCGCCCGTAAATTGGTGAGTTGTGTTTCAAAGGAAAATGTATCTATGCCCTCTCCACTGGATAAGTGCTCCCTGTGTCGAAGCCATATCGTCCAATATGGCCAATTCTACGTTATGGCGCCGACATAATAATATACAACAATCTCAGTTCTTATGATGACGACTTGGCAAAAACTTTTGGTCGGTAGGATTATTTATTCCGTCACTCAGTTCCAGCTTCCGGAAATCCATTTGTACGGTAAGTAATGCTAAGAGGAGGATACACAGAATTATTCACGATGTGTCTGAATATGCTCTTTTTATTATAAAGCAAACATAGGTACTAACACCAGCAAAGGAAGCCCGAAACATAGGTATAGCAAGCATGTCTAGACCGCTGCTGCCTCAGACTACTCGACTCCTCGGGCTTCCTTCCGAGTACCCGTATTTATGTTAGAGACGGGTTTTCGCTCAAAATCGTCACGTAAAATTTTGCACTGAAACAAAACCGCGAAATTTTACTGGATGGTAAAGGGAGTACTCTGGACAAAACGACGATAATATTTTCCAGGAATCCTCAACCAACGGGGGTTATAGAGTATGTTTAAACGGCAGAAAGTCTTGAAAGAAACTTGGGTTAGGATTATGCTATGATTTTTCTATTTATAATTTGAACCCGGGACCTCTCGCATGGCATGCAGAGACACAACTCACAACTGCTGCGCCACAAATGCGCTAAATAAACATTTATTTACCCGTAGAGAACACTGAATAGAAATTAAATAATTATAAATAGTTATACCTAATATAAGCTTTTGGGTGTGGTGTTCAAAAAGCACAACTCTCCCTCCCCTCCTCCTCCTCCTGACGCTACACCCCCCTCGCCGTGAAGTTGGATAAACTTAGAAAGGGAACCTTAAATATTCCAGAAATCATTTTTCTTTACTATAATTGTATAGTATTGTTGACATTTTTTCCTTAATGATTAATGATACTATGTATATTTGACAAATATTGCATGTACTTAGTGTGTTTAATTTCGTGTAATTTCTCATTCCAATAATTTAATAGGTAGCTAAGGCAAATGTATTTTGAGCTGTCTACAACGGGGGGTCGGGGGTGCTGATTAGCGTGGTGATGTCTGGAGAACTACTTTTACGACGGAATTTTGGGAGGGGAAGACCCACCCATTAGAAGAGAAATAAAAGCGTACAGGTTGGCAAGAAAGTCTAGAAATTAAATAATGGCAACATAAGTGACATATTAGAGCACTATTGCGTGTTTTGATAGACAATCCAAATATGACATTAAAGAAAACACGCAGTAGTCTGTGAATGTTGCCATCTTTTAATTTCTAGACTTTCTTGCCAACCTGTAGTTGTCACATCGAAAGTTTTGTGGTGCATGGAGAACGGGGCGTTATGGTAGAGATATAAGTGTTGTTGGAAAAATATACCAAGAGGCTTTGTGGTACTCGAAAAACGATGGATGACGGGGGCTTGGGGTCAGATGTCAGGGGCAAGTTATAATTTAAGTGTTCGTTTTTTTTTTCATCCAATGAACCCTTCAACGTGGCCAGACGTGGGCGAAGCCGCGGGTAAAAGCTAGTATGCAATATGTCTGTGACGTGAGCTGAGCAGTGATAAATTGAAATGATTACTTAGAAACTTGACAAAGGCTAGCCACCTGCTACAACACAAAGTATACTGAACTTAACGTATCTACCTGCTGCCGATTTAAATCTGTTCCTCTGCCTCACGGAATGGAAAATAGCCATGTTCTATAGTTAAATATTTACCCAAATTATGTGCACGTCGCAACGGACGATGAACCCTAAAAGCTAATCAATTCAGTTCCCAATTAACCCTCCGCCTCTTCATGATCAAAGGATTCCGTCATGCGGCGACACAACACTAACTCGACGACACCACACGAGATATTTTGGGAAGTAAACATGGTCAAGCAGTCAAGCATGTTTTTTTTTTATCTCTAATGGGTATTAAAAAATATACAAGTTTTCTAGAAGTTAAACAAGCCACTAACACTCTTGACGAACGAATCGCCCATGCCCTGGACGTACTCAGAGATTTTGTCTTTGAACGAGTTCATGTTGATGTCAACAAGATACTGAAGCTCATCTTTAGAAGCTTGAAGAGGGAATTGAGCAGGAAAGAGCAGCGTCGCTGGATGCGGCTCGTCGTTCTCTAGCCACTGAGTCCACACGAAGTTGGATTTCGCCGGGTTACAGCGATCGTCACGCACTGGCTTGGAACGAGGCTTCAACTCTGCCCACATGGTCCTGAGCAGTAATGTCAGACGCTTGATAAGGTTAGGTGAAGTGGCCCAGAGATCGTGGGCTTCTAATGGGTCCTCTTTGATGTTGAATAAACATCCTTTCGCTGTAAAGGTACATAATATTAAAACACTTATCTTACCAGAGGCATTTTTGTGCTATGAATATTGTTTTACTTTACCTTCAGTGGGAACACAGAGCTCGCGTAGGTTAACTTTGCCAATCTCAATCAAAAGTGTATCATTGCGTTTCAAAAAAGCGCTTTGTAGATTCAATTCTCGATCCATGTTTTTCATTACTCTAGCTGTCTCACAGTCTAGCAAAACATTACCATAGTACGGCGGTTCATATTTGAATCCTGTCAGATCTTTACCACCGTATCCACTAAATTCATTTGTGAAAGCGTTTCCAATGATTATTTTGTAGTCGCCTTCTATCATGGCAGCCCAACCATTCAGATCATCGACAGTGATTAGTGCATTCTTCCTTTTAGATAGTCCATTACTATTGATTGGTTGCCACTGGTTGACTCCGTCTATACCTTTCGTTATGTTCCCACCAGCAGCTGATACTAGCGTAGGTAACCAGTCTGTAATGTGGAACAATCCATCCCAGATGGTTGTCTCCACATTATGATGCCACATGATAGCAGATGACCTTACTCCTCCTTCCCAAGGCGTGCCTTTGATGCCACGTAAAGGCAGATTAGACCCGTAGTTTTGTGTCGGGCCAACCGTAGGTGCCCCATTGTCGGTCAAAAACACGAAGATAGTATTATTTAGGATTCGTTTTTCAGCCAAAGCTGCAATTATTTGTCCAACGCTATTGTCTAAGCTCGTAACCATACCTGTATATGAATAAAAATATAAGATATTAGTAATATTATCCAAAGCCTTGAAAGGTAAAAGCTTCGGTTGACATATATGTACAATTTAAATAATAATGGATGTATTGTATAGCAATAATTCGTGTAATGTTGACACGGTGGTACCGTTGTTGGTATAATGATGTGTCATTATCGTATACATAATGCTATGTAATACTCGTATGTTATGTTATATGTATCATAGAAGCTACCTTTTATCTGTCACTAGAGAACACAGAATTATAAACAAAACACTCCAGTATTACAATTAAATAGATATGACATATAGTCATTTTATAAAACAGCTTATAAAATTATACTTTCAGCTGTTAAATATCCTGAAATAATAGGGCCCGTTCGCACAGCGATTTTTTTCCGCGCGAATTTCATGATCGTGTGATTTTAATTCCGTGAAATGCATGCTTTGCGGTAAACTAAGGAAAACTGCGGAAAAAAAAATTGCCAGTGCTTCGATTCGCAAAGATTGTTTCCCGCGTTATACACGCAATACTATCTAAAAGGCTACTCTTTTAGATAGTATTGCGTGTATAACGCGGGAAACAATCTTTGCGAATCGAAGCATTACATTTTATATAGATTTTACCTGCGTAAAGTCTCCTGGCAGTGTGTGCTATATAGTCGTTTTTCGCGATCTCATCTACAGGGGGTTGCAGGTTCACCAGGCCACCCCCAGCGTGTGGCGCGGCGTGGGATACTTGCAAGTATATTGGAAGTGATTCGGGATGATCTTTAATTACTGAAATTAAAAAAAAAAACTGAAAAAAATACATACTGAATACATTTTCGACTTAGTTTTCTTTCAAAACGCTACAAAGCCTAACAATGTTCGGTTAACAAATAATTGTATTGCTTTAAACTTCAGTTTGTGCATATCGTGTCTATAGAAGCCAGAAAATAAACGATTTATTATAGTCTTAAAAAAAATAAGAAATGTATATCAGCGAGGATAATTTAATTTACTATAAAAATTATACTGTATGCCCATTTTGCCCATACGCCTTTACTTTCTTTCGGGTTTCATAATGCATTTATCCAGGGCGGTCATTTTGACTATCACACCTAGCTAAATAATATGGATGCTAAAGTAAATATAGCTAAAGTATATTGACTGACTGAGACGGATGCATTTGCTACCACATGTAAAGGTCATGATCGAGAAGTGTTTCCCCATATAATCAAGGTAATTCTAAGAAGTCAACTCACATCGCACCGCATGCTCAGTTAGCACTTCAGTAAGATGACCCTTAATATGTTCAGCTGGGATGCGATTATCATACAAATCTAATCCGAAGTATTGAGTATTATTCCAGCTCTGAAAACACAATTGGAATTGGGGATTGGAGTATTGCACACATTTGGAAATAGGAAAGAGATAATTATGAGCGATATATTACATCCTCTAAAAATTTTATTATGTTCATACATAGGTTATGTGATAACCTGATAACTTACTTCAACCTTTAATTTCTTTTTCTTTCTTACATAACCTAATAGAGCTGAGATTCTTTCTGCATATAGGTAGTTCGCTAGGATTATGATATACTCTTTATAATTATTGGTGGGAAGAAATTAAACATAAAGGGACCCCTTATTAGGTCCCATTAGTATCTTTTGGGTACGAAACCGCAAAAACTACAGATAAGTATGTAATTGAAAATAAAATAAAAAATACGTACCTCAACGTGATTGTATGTATAATAATCAACAGCGCTATCAAGGAAACCGAAGAATGTATCGAAACCTCTATTAGTAGGCAGGAAGTGCTCCCGAGACTTGCCTAGGCCCCACTTGCCCACCAAATGTGTGCTGTAACCCAACTCCTTCAGGTAGGATGGGAGAAGTCTCTCGTAGACTGGCAGCCCACGGTCCTCGCTGGCCAGTATTGATTCACTTTGCGTACCTAAATACGAGTAAACATTTTATAGTCATAAGGGAAAATGAGACCATAATTTATTGTAAAATGTACATTGATATTGAAATGCAACAATTGAAATTAATCCCTTAATTTTTAACATTAACTTCATCAATAATTTAAATCACCATCATTATCATTCACAAAAAATACACAGACCGTAATTTGCGGAATCGGCGGAATTATTAAAATAAATATATGTATTTATGAACTCGTCTCACGATTAAGGACGTGAAAAAACCAGGCATCATAATTCGACATAGAATTCAGTACCTTACGTACCAAGTCGGAAGGGGTATTTTCCCGTGAAGAAGGCACTTCTGGAGGGGGTTCCGTAGGCGTCTGTGTAGTGCTGTTGAAGCACGACTCCTTGGTAGGCAATCACGTCTATATTAGGCGTTAATATTTGATCAGATCCGTGGTAGCTCAAATCATTCCAGCCCTGAGAAGAAAAGTGGTTTTGTAGAGTAAGTAGAGTTTTAGGATGTATTTGGATGTAAGTATATTCTAGCTTTGTACTCGTAGGTATATTGTTGTACACAAAGGTCTACCCTTGCTGATATATCAAACTCTCTCATCGGAACTTGGTTTGCTGGAAGAGATCTCTTTTTAGAGATAAGCTCGCCTTTGTACACTGTTTTTATTTACTTTTTGAAGTAAAACTTCTTGGGGCACGGGGGTAAAATTTATTTAACCTCTCAACTGTGGGTTATTCATATATTTGCTTTTCAATTGCTAATAGCCGGGTGCTATCACGAGTGGCTAAGAAATGTAACGGAAATTGGAATCGGTGACGTCAGAGTCGGCTGAAGACTTTTAAAACCGCAACTATTTTCAATACGGTTTTTAACTAATCAGATAAGATAATAATACATTCGTACAATAAAGAATGTTAATTAGTGAGAGAAAAACCTGATGAAACGTTAAACAATAAAAATTATTTTAAGCATTCTTCCACGAGTTCGTGATTTCCGGTATGGCCAAAACCAGTGACGTGACCAAAAACTACTTCGTTCAACCTCTTTGTTGGAACCGGAACTTATGTTTGACAGTTGTGCGATGCGATCCATACAGTTTGTAAGAAAAGAGTTTCATCAATGTCACACGGGTCGATATGGATTTCTAAAATGATGAACGAATCGTTTTGTGGCCGGTAACTATGGAATAGGTACCTAAAACGCGCTGCGTAGTCGCGCAACGGGCAGCTAGTAATCGCATAAAGTCACTTAGAATCATCCAAATGTGATATTTAGTTTTCAAGCAAATTCCGATGTGATGGATGGCTGCATGATGGCTGCATTAAGACTTCTTGAAAACAATAAGTAGGTACCTAGAACTGATCTAAAGCCACTTTTTATTATATAGTGCAGTTCAAGTCACAAATTAGCAGTTTAGCTACTAAGTACGTGTTATACCTACCTATTTAATGTTCATCTGTAGTAAACGGCCAAAGCGAGGTCTACAGCTTACAGAGCCATAAGTTTAATGGCTTATTGTTTCGCTTATTTGTTTGTATGTAATTTTTGTAATACATATTTTAAAGTTGAATTGTTGTTATGATAACTGTTGAAATTATACGATTTTGATTTTTTTTAATAAGCTTTTGTAATTAGGTTTAGGTTTAAAGAACTTTATTCTCATAAGAAATTACATTTCACTTAAAATGAGATATGCTTAAAATTACATAGGTAGATTATTTTACGGTACTCGTTGCAATATGTAGCTTTAACTTATTTTTGAAAGTGTTAATACATTCGCAAATCTTTACATCGTTTGGTAAGTTATTGAACATCTGTGCTCCCTCAAATACTATTGTCTTTTTCCCATAATTAGTCCTAGGTTTAGATAGTGTAAGTTTGATTTTATTACGAAGATTTCTGTTATTTGATAGGTGTAGTTCAATGTTAGATTTTATGGCATTTGTAGTAATTTTCCTTATTAAGATACATGTGTTATATTTATATAGTTGGTTAATGTTAAATAGTTTAGTTTTCTCGTACAGTTGTTTTGTTGGCGTGTCAAAGGGGTAGTGTAGTAAAACCTTGACAATTTTGTTTTGGGTTCTCTGTAGCTGGTTAAGGTTGGATGGAGCCGCTGATCCCCAGATTTCAATTAAATATTCGAGATGCGATTTGGCTAAGGAATTGTATATAAGAGGTCTTATTCTACTTGGTATACAATGTGCTACCCTTCGAAGTGCTCCTAGTGTGGATATCAGTTTAGATCTGATTTTTATTAGTTTAGATTTAGATTTAGATTAATTTTAAAGTTAATGCTTCATGCCAGTCAATAATGTTGAAGTAAAATATCAAAATCGAGGTATGTCGTATGGCGGACTAAGGAAATGTCAAGAATAAAATTAAATAAGATAATAATAAATAACCCTAAAAAATCCTAGCAAAGTAGGTATGTATAGGTTAGCGGGGGTAGCATAAGGCACGCCAGTCACCCCAGCCACGCATTTTGTCACAATTTAATGTCATATCATAATGAATGCGCGCTATTTTATGGAGAAACATCATTGAGACGCGAAAGGAGTTGACAATTTGGCAAAATGACTGCCCCAGACATGTACAAAGACTTCTCAACAGCCAATTAATAGCATATAATTAATATTCTCTCATAAATTACTGCGACTTTAGTTAGTTTGTAGAACTTGAAGGAAATGATTAAATAATTAAGAGTTGTCACTTCATACTCTATGATTCCGCCATTGATTAGTGACTTTTGCCATCGTTAAAAATAACATGCAACATAATTGCCAATTGCCAACTAGCAAAACTGTTGAAAACAGGAGGTTTCCAGAGGAGTGGCTAGATGGCGTTATGTTGCATGTTATTGCAAAATGGTGCTTATTTCTAGCGACGGCAAAGGTCACGGAATCATATTGGAATCACGGAGTATTGAGTATCAACTCTTATTTACCTATATTTAATTATTTTTTTCTTCAAGTTCTACAAACTAAATACAGACGCAGTAAATTAAATTTATGAATGAATATTTAAATGCTATTGGCTGTTGAGAAGTCTTTGTACATGTCTGGGGCAGTCGTCCATATATTGATTTAGCCATCTTCTTTGTCATTTATCTGCGCGACTGAGATGAGTGGCAAGCCTTATGGTAGCCCCGCAGGTACACATTAACTTGGAATAGTTGAAAATACGTACTCGATCAATTAAATAAAGGGACTGGGCACAGAGACAAGCAAAGCAATGCATACATTTGAGCGAGACGGCTTAAAGACGTGACGTCAGATGGTATATAATCTGAGCGAGATGCAAATAGTAGTGACAATATTGAATGAGTTAAGTATATCACCACGAGCGCGACAAATTGTAGATAAGGAATGGTGGGAAATAAATGACATGACGTATTAAAAGTAAGTACAAGTATAAAATAATTTCAAATAATCGGACGTCTGAAACATAAAAGTAACTTGAAGCAGAGATTGGATCTCAAAATTGGAAATTTAAATCTCTTTTAGTATAGGTAGGTATAGGTGTATAGTATAGGTACCACTTAATGATCTAGCTACAGAAGTTTTACTTCTGACACGTGTACGGTGCTACACGCGTTTTTTTTGTCATTGCAATTAATTGTGTGCAATAAAGAAATTATGAAATTATGAATTATGAAGTACAGCGCCATAAATTACATAAAAAAATGCTATCGTGCTCGTGAGTATGGTAAGCTCCAATTATAGCAATGGGCAAAAGTAGTTCAGGTACCTAGTGTAAGCAGGCAGACACTTATATTAGTCTACTAAAACATGATTTTTTCTGTATTACTCACCATATCATCGGCCATAATGACAACAATATTGGGTTTTTCGAGAACAGTATTATTTTTCATATTGAACGATTTGTTTTTACTTTCTTCACCAATGTCTTTAATTTTTTGCTTGTTCAAAATGAAGTTGGACTCTTGGTTTTCGAGATCTTCATATTTTTGCTTATCGGTTGTGACAATGGGTTTCAGTTTATTAGAAATTTCTTCATTTAATTCACCAAAAGATTGTGTGGAATTAATTTGTTCCGTAATTTTATTCCTTTGACCAGTAATAAAGTCTGTCAGGTTGTTTTGTTCAACGTTTTGACCTTTTAGTGAAACTTTGGAATTTTGTTGTTCTGTTTTATCATTTAGTTGACCTTTTACAGAGTCTTCAGGACTTAAAGAGTTTTCTAATTTAAGTCCTTCGGTGTTTGTATTGTTTTCTAATTTCACTTCCTGTGTTTGAAGTGAAAGTTGTGATAAATTACTCTTTTCATTGACTGTGTCATTTAGTTTCAGGACATTGGGTTTTGTTAGATCTTTATTTTCATTATTTCCATTAGTATTAGATGTGAGATTCTTGTAATCAGCATGTTCACTGTTTTCACCACTAAACGATTCCTCATTATTTAGTTTTTCAATATTTTCATTATTTTGTTTCAGGTCTTTGTTTTTTGATGGCTCTCGATTTTCCCCACTAATTGACTCACTATTTTTCGGATCTATAGGAGTCAATTTAAAATTGTTTTCTTCACCCTGTTCATTAGACTTGTTTATGGGTTTTTTATCTTCTTTATTTTCAATGTTTTGCTCAATTTTAGCATCCGTGAATTTCATCTGTACATTGTATTTATTATTTTGCTCGTTCGATAAGTTCACGGGTTTTATTTGTTCTTTTTCTGCAATATTTTGTGCAATGGATATATTTGTGGGTTTTGTTTGTTCTTTATTTTGATCATAAGATGTGTTTATTAGATTTGGTAATTCTTTATTTTGAATAATTTGGTCATTAAGTTTGTCATTTGGCTTTTGTTGATTCTTAATTTCAATATTCTGTTCATCTCCAGACTTTCCAATATTTTTTGGTTCAACATTAGATTGCACATTGAATGTATCCTCAGAATTTGTTTGTTCTTTTCTTTCACTATCATTATTCTTTTCAATTGTTTTATTGGTTCCCTTGGATGACTCTGTGAAGTTTTGTTCTTTAATATATATTTTTTCATTGATTGATCCTTCAAAATTGTTTTGCTGTATTTTTTCTTCACTATCTTCACTGGACTCATCAGAAAGTTGATCATCTTCTTCGCTATCTTCAAAAAACTGATCATAGCGTGAATCTTTTCCTGAACTCACCGTCAATATAAAACTGAAATATGGAATGATTGGTCTTTATTTACCTGAACCAGTATTTGTACTTTTGTATATGTGTTGCGGTCAACGCAAACAAAATAAAATAAAAAAAACATGCTGACAAAAATTACCCACAGGAAACAAAGTACGGTCGCCTGCGCCTAAAAGTATTTAAGCAAAATAAGCGGGATTCACTCGTTAATATAACCTGCCCGTACACTTTTAGTCGCAGGCGACCGTACATAATCTAAAGTACTTACCTCATTACTAAAATTATTTTTAAATCCATAATTTGTGAAAGTTATTATAGTTTATCAAAAAATCAACTCCACCTGGTAGTGTAAATTCAATGACTAGATGACCGAAATAGGACGAACAAGGCATTTTAAATAAGAATAAGACCATTTTGATAGCAGTAGCGATAGGCGGTCGCGAAAAGCGAAAATGGGAATCAACATTCTATGACCCTTAAACATTCGTTTTGTGAATACGTTGAATCGACTTTAGAAGGTTTATTTTAAAATAATTCGCAAGAAATCCCCTTTTGAACTCTGTTCAAAATGACATCTTATGTCGAAGTAACAAGTCTTAGAGGTATACGAGTATACCTATGCGAGTCAGCTTTTGACTAGATATTTTATCATATTCCATTACTTTTACTAGTTTATTTTTACACTTGTTTAAATAATAGCATTATATTCGTGGCGGTTGGTGAATTGTTCTAAAAAGTATACGTAGCTGTTTCTGAAAGTATTATCTCAACCTAAATGTAATGTAATCGCACCTTTCTAAGGCCAACTGTGTCTATACCACGTAAGATTACCAGTATTATTCACCAATGTCAGTGAGTTGTTTCCGATTGTTATACAATATAAGTATTATTTCCATGGGTAAATAAGTACGTACCTAATTAAGTGGATCAGGGCTAAATGCACTCAATAGCTATCCCTTAAATAGGAAAGACTAAGTACATCTTTGTTTTCATCACCCACTACAAGCTACATAATTTAATTTGACTGACTATTTATAGCCTCCTGAGACCCGGGTTATTTTTCGAAAATCTTCTTGGCACGGTGCAGCATACTCAGGAGGATAGAGCTTATCGAGATCTTTTCGAACAGTGTTCCAAAAGGTCTCGATGAGTTTGGCCGAAATATTTGGCAGCACAGAGTAGATAAGTCTTAAATTTACCTAATAGATAAGTTGTGCATGGTTATTAATTTTAACGCTTTTATTTTAGTCCGTTCTTTCTTACGACTAATTATGACATCGATTTATTTATTACTATCATCAATAATTGGAAAATTACCAATAATGCAATACTATTTTCATAAGATAACGTTCTTTATTCTTTAGGAAATCTAGCAACATGTTGGCAACCAATCATCTTCAGTCATCCTGACCAAAGGTTTTTTCTCTCGCATCAAACTTTGCTTAAATCGTTACGAAAGTTTCAAAACAAGTATAATAAAGTATGTCTGTACTGAGATTTTTGTTGTAAAACAACAATTTTGAGAAGAATGAGCGCATCTGCTGCATACCGCTTGCTGTTATGGTAATAAGGACATAAATAAAATAAACTGAACTATTTCATAGGATTCCATCTAAGAAATCCATCAAGAATAAAAAAAAAGTTTTGTTGTTTGGATAAGTAATACTTTTGATAATTTTGGCAGTAATGATAGAAATTAAGGTTTTACATCAATACATCATGGCAATACATGGTAGATAACAAATGGTGATAACATATGCACTGACATATTAGCGGATCACTGCGTGTTTTAAAACGCAAACAAAATATTTAATTTAAAATACACACCTAGTCTGCAAATCTTGGCATGATTTATTTATTTTAATGTCTTGCCAAGATATAAATTCCGATGAGAAACTAATTTCTTACAAAAAGTAAACTGTCACTCTCTACCGGAAGAGGGGTCCAATTCTACCTTAATTTCTACCATACCATAACCTAAAGAACCGGTCAAGTGCGAGTCAGACTTGCGCACGAAGGGTTCCGTCCAGATGTTGGAAACATAAAGATGAGCGGAGGCGTCAGTGGCACTGAGCGTTCATTGTGCTCGCAGAATTGCCCTAGGTATAAAGTAACCCTGGGTCGATTTCAGGTCACACGAATGACGCGTCATTATTAATTTGTGTGACATAAAAATCGTAAAATCTACCCTCTTAGAAGATTCGTAACGCTTGCAACGCTATTTTCAGCGTGCCGTAACAACGTTCGTAGCAGATTAGAGACGCTTGCAACTTGCAACGCTATTTGCAGCGTGCGTATAACACCGTTCGTGGATCGATTTTACGTCACACGAATGACAAAATTGTGAAATCGACCCCCCTATATAATAATTTACTCTATGTATGAAGTAAGTATTTATTTGGTACTATACGGGGAATTTGTTTTGGCACGTGTCGGGTCTTGCCTCGCTCTCTCTCTCTCTCGCTAAGTCAAACGCCAAGTATCATACTCGTGCGTGGCACCTCGGGTCTCGTCCCGACGTGCCAAAACAAAGGCCCCGTACTGTACCTACTATTAGGACGGACGGAGGTAATTCAGGTCACATGTGTTAGTAGTCAAGAGCGTAATATTTACCTACTTATAGCCTCATTTGAAAGGTCTTTTAAATCAGCGTATAAACTGCCGATTTGCGGCGATCTCGACTCTCACATTAGCACCCCGTCCCGTTTATTACGACGATAAATCTGTGACGCTACTGTCTGTGCCTCGAGTGTGAAGGAAGACACTTGATATTTTTTGTAAGCTTTTGAGGTACATAAATGAGATCACTTTCACTGTCGAGTTAACGTCTACTTCTACTAATAAGGGTGGTTTAGTTATGTTCTGACTATACTAAACTTAATAATGGTGTTTTATTAAAATCGGTAGAGTGTTTCGAAACTATTCAGATTAATAACGAAATAGTCAGCCAATAATCTGATCTGATTTAATGTTATAATTAAGGATTTCCTAATGTTTTATAGCGCATTTCTTGTAAAAGACTCTATTAAATAAAGAAATAGGTTTAATTTATTGTGTAGAGGGGGTGTTTTTTCATTTAAAATTTATAGTATACTATATTAGCAGGGTTCCATGTTATGTTCTTTTTTAACTTTGTAACACGTTGTTTAATATTTATTAACACGAGTTACAAAACTTAGTGCAAGTATGTGAATAAAAATTTATAACTTGGCATATTACATACATTCTTCACAATAAATTACTTCAACATGACATTCATCATGTTAAAAAGTGTGAAAGCTTGACGAGACATCTGAAAATAAGATTTCCGGTATTAATGTAAAAATAAAAAATATTTATTTATTTTACAAACACTAACCCCAAGTTTCTGAAATAGCCATCAAACCTAACATTTTGCGGTGCAAGGTTGGTTGAAACGACTGTAACATTTGATCATGATCGTCATTCCATACAACACCGACAATCTCTACAATGTAAACTTACGTCAGCGAAAGCGGCGAGGCATATGATGGAGAATACAGAACGAATGAGCGGAGGCTGGGTGGCCCTCACCATGAGGATGAGCAAGATCCTGCGATGAGTGGACTCAGGGTGTTCCTCCCAACTACAAGCGTACAGAGCTTGCCGGACATTCTCGGCCTGTGTGGAATTCAAACATGCTGACCATAACGTTTCCCTATAGCAGAGGTGATGGGATAGAGCCATAAAGGTCTCGGCCTTTATTCTAGCTTGTCCATCAAAGGTTGCAATGCTGACCGCGCTGTATATGTATAGGCCTTAACCTGCGCTATGTTGCGCTTTCCGCCACCAACAGCACGACCAGCAACGCAACCATTCAGACCGCGACAGTAAAGTACTATTAGAAGTACTTTATACACGTACCTTATCTATCAGCATGTCGCTGTAATAGCAAGGTAAGTAGACTTGTATGAAACTGCCAACGATTAACGTCATAAACTCAAAATTGGGCGTATCTTTCCATGTCTGAAACATAATATCCTTCAATTACTACCCTCTCGGTTCAAATCGAGTAAGTATAGAAAGGCATGTAATGTAATAGTACATTACTTCAGAGGGAAGAAAGTGACAGTTCCATACCGAGATTATGGCATTTGCGCCACGAGCTTGCGAGGGGCGCAAACCATTTGAGGTATGGAACTGTACTTTATCCTGAGGTATGTATAGTGCTTTTTATTACACCTACGAGGAAAATTATAGACATAAATGCATAGAAATCTGCAGTACTTATGAAAATTTCATACGTTGGCAAAAGGAAAAGAAAACGACTTCATTTTCTGAAAATGTATTGCTCGAAGTTTTTGCGAAAATGCGCGGGCTTTTCCTTTTTTTATTCGCCCGTTTCTGGAGTAGGCTAAGATCATAAGGTCATGCAGCCACCTCTTCCGTGATTCCGCGCGTTTTATATACAAAAATAATTTCGTTTTTAATTTTCTGTATGCACCAAGGAGGTTGGTAACTGGTAAAAAAATAACTGTATGTGGCCAGTAACAATTTACTTGAAATTTAATTAGTAGACAGTTAAAGTCTCTTTGCAGTATGACTGCTGACAAATAAAAATAAAAAAAACCGGGTATGTAATGGAATTTCATACATACTTCCCACCCTTGGGTCGGAAGGATTTTCATACAAACTTCCATACCTTGGGATGAAAGGATTTGAAGGGCGGGATAAAGGCGTTTCTTCCCTCTAATTGGTATAATTAGCATGTATTTTCAGAGCAGGTGTGATAAAAATAGTCTTACTGTGAGTATTAGAAAAGATCCTACAGGAATCGCGACCGCTGAAAATTTTATGATTGCTTCATAATGGACATTGTAGATAAGGTTGATTTCGTTTATGAATCTGAAATAAAATTTTCACTTAAGGAACACATTAACCACCTTATTAATATAAAGTAATAAGGTTAAAGTATAAAGGGGTTCAAACATTTTTGTATAGTGCCTGGGATACTTGAAACATGCAAAGTAGCCTAAAAGGAGGATGCCCATTTTAGGCCCAAGACTGCCCAACCACTAGATAATAACTTTAATAATGATGATAATTCCCAAGTTCAATTATCAGATGGGAATGAAAATAAAATGAAAATAAAAGGATTTGTTACTTATTCAAAAGTAGTTATTTCATCGACCACATCCTTCCAAGATTCGAGCGAATAGCCATAGCGAAAGTTGCTCAGAATTATGTCCCCCTTGAAACATGTTTCATATTCTCCTGTATAAGCTCCGTTTTCCCATCATTTACCTGTATACTTTTTGGAGTATTTTAATGCATTCTGCCATTTTCTCTTGCACTCCTCCCGGATCGGAGAGCTTCGTATAAAATTGCATAATTTTTGTTTCCACCAAACTCAACTGACCACACGCATGCAATATGAAAATTGGACCGCTTGCTTCAAATCCCATGTACACCACAACACTAAAACCGTCAAACATTAATTGCCAAAACCACGTGAATAAGAAGTCAGCGGTTACACCTAATGATCGAATGAACGGAGGGCTGACGACCGGTACCATCAACGCTGGCTGAAAATTTCCTTGGTAGCTTGAGAAGACCATATAAACGCATGCTTTTAACGCAAACACTATACCAGTGCCGACGCTCATCACAAGCCAAGTCTTACACAGCCATTGACCTTTTTTGGCGTACTCAACTACAATATCCTTTTCTACGGCGGACCTTTGATTGGTCTCCTCGTAATCTTCGTTGACCATTTCCATAAGCAAAGCGAGGTTTTTGTGGAACAAAACCGTGATCAAGTATTTGAACAGAACGCACAAAGATAGAATTATCATGTTCCCAGTTCTGCAAGTCTCCGTAAAATCTCTCGTTTTCGCTGTCTGAATAAGTGAATAAGAATATAAAGATATGTAGATAACCATCGTGGTCACGAGGAAAATAGCCAGTAATGTCGACTTTTGATCTTTTACTGGTCTAGGATACGAGCCGAGGGCCTTTAAAGCAGCCATTGGAATTTTGAAAGCTGTATCAAAATTTAAATCAAATTCAGTCATATTGGTAATAAAAAGTCTAGAGTCGTTGTTATTGTTTACTTGTCTGTTTTGAAATGAAGCGTTTGATACACTATTGATTCAAAAGCAATTGTTTATACTTCGATAAATATTGAAAACAAGGGGTAAATAATGCTGTATTTTAGATAATAGACTTGGGATTGTGCAGGTTGAACTGACGTGTACATGTAATGTAAGATTACCCCGAGAGAACTAAGCATGTTGGCCTAATAAGGTTATTATTTTAAACACACAGCTAAGTCGTAACTAAATTACCTATTATAAGTAGTTTACTTCAATGTGCAACATTATTTTGCAATTTTAATTTCGTTTATTTAAAACTGAACAACCTATCTCAAAAGATATGTAAGTTGTGCCAATTTACTCAGTTATCAAGATATTTCCGAGTTATTTCTACATATTTTCGGTTACAATTTACCTAAGTATTACATTCGTAATTTCGTATCCATAAAAAACTTGACATCTGAAATTCAGACGAATCTTGAAGTAAAGGATCGAAGAGAGAAGCAGACAGCCCAAAGCCGGCGGATTAGCGTAACATTTTATGTCAAAATAATCCCAAAGCCCCATTTAGAGAGTCCTGAGAGGTGAACGGACGAATTTAATAAACGAATGACCCATTTAATAAACGAATTTCTGGTTAGCTGGATTCTCGGCGGCGGAGGCAGGGTTGGTTAGTGTGTTTCCTCATGAAGCGATTCTATCCCTACATCCGAATGAAGTCCTTGGATTGTCATTGATATCCAGCGACTATGAATGACTGAATTATATTATAGGTATACTTTGGCAAGAAATGCTACATTAAATAATGGCAACATATGTGACATATTGGGGCACCACTGCGTATTTTGATTGACAGCCAAATATGTCAATAAAGAAAACACGCAGTAGTCTGCAAATGTTGCCATTATTTCTAGCATTTCTTGCTAAAGTATAAGAGTTAGTAGTATTCACTTTGTTCGTAAAAACACAATGAGTTTAGAATTCTTCGATGAAATCGTAAGTCCTGGACTTTTACTACAAAGCTCTTTCGTTGAACGTGGTGGTGGTGGTGGTGACGTAAGTAATGAATTGTAAGTCCTTTTTAATAAAAAAATATATTTTAATTGATGACAGTGGCGCAGCGGTTGTATGCCTTCTGTGCGGAGTTCTGGGTTAGATTCCCGACTGGGATAAAGAAAACAAAAGAAAAACCCCAGTTATTGCACGTTTACATGTTAGTGATGTCGTTGTTTCTGGTTCCTACGATGCAGGATCCTAGTGTGGGGCTAGAAGCAATGTATGTGCCTGTGTGTAAATGTATATGTTTAGAGGACTTCGGGAAGCTTATGTGACCAAAACAGATGAATTTTTGCGTTCACCTAAATATTGTTTAGTAATATAAATGAAAAACATAAACGACACAAAACATATAAACTATGGCTTTGTTTTGTGTCGTTTATGTTTTTAGCTAAGCTAAGCTCTACAACTTTGCTGACTTATTTCTATGCTGATAACTTGAGAACCACTTATATAGATTTAAACCTTATTTATGAACCATCGCAGGAAAGTCAACTACGATTTACAGATACTAGCATTTAAATAACCGGCCAAGTGCGAGTCGGACTCGCGCACGAAGGGTTCCGTGCCATTATCTATAAAAAACCGCAAAAAAAAATGTATGGGAACCCCCCCTAAATATTAATTTAATTTTAATTTAATTATTTATTTTTTAAGTAAATAATATACTCAATATATTGTGAACATTTTAAGCGTCTACCTGCTACCATTATCAATATCGAGCAAAAATGAGCAAAAAAATCACGTCTGTTGTATGGGAGCCCCCCTTAATATTAAATTTCTTTTGATTTTTAGTATTTGTTGTTATAGCGGCAACAGAAATACATCATCTGTGAAAATTTCAACTGTCTAGCTACCACGGTTCATGAGATACAGCCTGGTGACAGACGGACGGACGGACAGACGGACAGCGAAGTCTCAGTAATAGGGTCCCGTTTGGCACCCTTCGGGTACGGAACCCTAATAAAAACTGATACACAAGATTACACCTCACGGTAGCATTATGAAAATAGGCCCGAAATGTATCTATCCCACACAAGAGTTAGGAAAGGCTATGAAAGTTTATAGGTTATATAGTAAGTAAGCTTTTTAGGTAATCCCATCGGATATACGGCTTGTCCCTTAATGCTTTAGATATAATAAGGAGGACGCATTTTCACATTTTCGCGACATTTTTCTGCGGAGGACTTCCCACATCAGACGAAGTAATCTTATGTCGACGTTGGCTTCTGGCGAGAAAATACGATTTAAGGGCAAGCTGACTCGTCGGCAACGGGTAGTTAATGATAGACCGTCCAGAGTCCTGCCAGCAGGACTTTGCGTACTACCGGTAGGACGCAATGTTTTTGGTTATATGAGGCTTTCTAAGCCTGCTAGCAGGACGCAATTAACTGACATGCATAGTGCGTCTTTTTCTGATTCAGCGAGTTTTTGAATCGTGTTTCTACGATTAGTCTGGCCGAGATGGCGACGAGTATAACACGTGGAGTCCGCGTTCGCGTCAAAGCCACATATTTTGACGAAGTTGATGGCCAGAAAAACTGGAGTCGGAAACATTTTGGTGATGACTACGATATTAGTTATTGTTGGGGTACAGGCCCCCGATTTTCGCGCTATCGCGATCATCTCCCCAGTCGAGATATCGGTTTTGATACGGCCTAAATCCGTAGAAAACAATCTCGACTTATATTTATTTCGATCCAAAACGGGTCGAAATATCTCTGTTGGTCGAAAGGCTAGTCGTAAGAATAGCTTTTTCTTGTCTTTGATAGAAATTTCGGTATCTCAAAATCGATATTTCGACCATGGTCATGATCTCGCTAGCGCCAGAATCGCCCCGCAGGACAGGAAGAAACTGCTTTACCTACCACATCACGAGTGGAATCCCTGCATGACATAATCATTTTCTTGTTTATTTTTCTACCCCGTAACCTCTAGAAGCGCCCGCGTCTATTTCTAGATACCTATACCAAAAAATACAAAATGTTTGTCACCCCTGCCTTATTCTATTACGCTCGAAAGTCAAGTACTGCTGGAAGGACAGCTTCTGATATCCATATACAGTCCACAAAATATTGCGTACTGCTGGCAGGACGCACGTCCCTAGGATTGTCCTTCCACGAGCTCCTTCCAGCAGGACCAGGGCTTGGACGTTCTATCATTAAGGCGCCTCATAAATAAATTAGGGGTGCTTTTTTCATGTGTATTTCAGGAAATACTCGGTAAATCGTGATCAATTTCTGGTATATGTAATTTGACTATATAATCTAGGGTTTTCATGATGGAAAACGTTTTTGGATAAAATTTTCTCGATAGAAAATAAATCTTTTTTCCTATTTTACTGCAGCAGTAGTAAATATAATCTGTATATTAATTGTAATATGTGGGGAATGGTTGTTACAAGCGATTTGAATATTGAAATGTAATTCCCTGAAATAGCTTATTATTTATGTATTTCTTTCCGTTTTGGCGCTTACGTTGATTCAGATTAGGTGCGATGCAAGCGCACGATTGCCATCCCACTTGTTCCTATTCCCGAGTTATATTCGCCTCTCACTTCCGCGATCTTTGTTGACATTTGTTTGTAATTATCATATCTCGCCAGGAGTTAAATCTATATCCAAAGATGGTAAGTATTACAATTAAAGTTCTTCTATATTTGAAATAAGTGTTCTTAAAAAAATATCAAAATCCGACTCATAGAAATCCGAGGATAAAGATAAACATAAACATTTACATACATGCACATACATTGCTTCTGGCTGGCCCCACACTAGGATACCGTGTCATACGATTTTTCAAATACGGGTTGAAGGAGACGCAGTCACGCCTATGCTTGCCGAGCCAGAAAACCGATTTATTAGGAACCGATTTGTGCGAAGCTTCCCAGATATATTTAACTCTTTTCGTCTAAAATCTCCTCATATGATATATATCCATCCCGACTAACGGAGAATTTTGGTGAATACATGCATCGCTTACCGGGTCCGTATCAGAGCAATTAACGCTGGAAACGACTTTCCAATACAAAAAGACTATCATTTGTTGCGGTTACTTGCGATGGACAAGGTACATAGCACACGAAATACAAAGGTGAAAATTTGCTGAAGGTTTTGTCGCGGGGGAACTAATACTATCTACCTATTTGCTATTCTTTAGTAAATCTAAGTGATGTATTTCCCTCGTGAAAATCAAAAGATTAAAGGGCAATCTTTCACTCCTCAGATAGCGTTTATCTGTCTGTTTATCTGACGTATTTGACATTTCACAGGTATTTGAAATATCAAATAAAGTTATCTGACCGTTTAGGTACCTGGGCCTTGAAAGATTGCCCATTAATCGTACAAAGCAGCCTTGCTGTAGAAGTACAGCGGTTCCAGTGTTAATTGTTCTAGGCCGCATCCCGACGATCCGGCAACAGCACGGGAACATCTGGAGTCGGAATATTTTCCGGAAATTCTCGGGATATTTCGTCCGCATTTTCACACTTCCCGTATCTCGGATTTTAATAACCATCTTCATATAATACCAGCTAGTTTAAAAAAACGACGACGCGACGAAGGCGACAACAAGTGGTGATTGAAATTGAAATTGACTTTATCAGCACACATTATATACAACAGACAATATATTAAATTGTTCTGAGGTTTCTTTGTTCCATACTGCCAAAATTATCCGCTGCGACATCAAACTGAAGAAAACCTTACATGGCTTTGGATTTTCAGACACCGATAACGGCTCCATCTTGATTACGACCTACGCTATGCTGGTTTCGTTATTCGACTTGAAATAAGTAGTTATCATCCGACTAACAGGATTGCGCGGTTTTCGACTAACCGGCCCGGTATCGGCAGTCGCCACCGTCACCGTATAAAAAAATATGGGTCGTTTGTCCACTTACCAGGCGCCGGCGACGATGGCCCGGCTTCATATATTTTTCTTGCCTTTCATCGCGTCATTGTCACTGAGCGGTCTATGTTAGCAGAGTTGGACCCCTCAGCGAATGAGTGATGTCGCCGATGGTCTTGGGGTTGCAGTTTTGCTAAACTTTGTTTTGCTCTCAGAGATAACTAGTTATCTCCAGAACTAGAGACAGAGCGCAAGACAATTCAATTTGTTTCATTACAGCCGACGTCCACTTTCCTCTCCTTGTAGTTGAGACGCGCGTCAAACCTTTTACGAAAAATATCACTGACTTTTTATGTTTGAAGGTAGGTTCGTTGTATTGTAGAAACATTCTTCTGCTCACTGGCTGAGCAATGGGCAATGACCTAGCCTAACGACAATGCTGCATTACACCAAAAAACTATTATTTTGTATTTAAATGATGCGTGCACACCATACTATAGTCGCCTTTAGAGCGATGTAAAACTAATTTTCACCAAATTATTGCGGTTCCTCTTCGCCGGAATAGCATTACGTAGAGTCGTAGACTAAAGACAATTTATAAAATGAAACGAAATTTTTGGCACCGCTGAAATTAATTCGATCTATTCAAATACTTAGGTTGCTTGCTCCTAAACCAGTACTATTATCTCTTCTGTGCCTAAACTGAAATCCTGTCACGTTTGTGCTGGCTCTGAAAATCCCTGGAATCAGCTTGGCTTAAACTTGCTTTTTAGCTTGGCATGATATCCTGGATCCTTAGATTTACCTCAGTAATCTTAACCGTAAGTATTTCTACCTCAACCTTTGTTATTTATTCCCATAATGTAAGTACTTGCTTTTATTCTATATATACATTACACTAGTAACACCTAACATTAGCCGGCTAAAACTAGTTTTAGCCGATCACCTAGTATTAGCTTTAACATTTTTTATTTATTTTTTATTTATATAACAACTAATAAAAACTTAACTACTACAGAGAGTGCCAAAAAAACATTAGGGTTTGTCTAGGCACTGGATGTTCTTTACCAAACGATATACCCATCTAAAATATAATTTTGCCTTTTAACATGCATATTGGTCGTAGAGATCATTACTTTTGTATTTGATGAAAGAACAGTGCAGACAACAGTTACAGGACACAGCTTTCTAGACCCAGCCACAAGTTTCATATCACACAGCTCGGGCTCATATAATAATGGGCCAAGTTCCAGTCGGACTCTCACACGGAGGGTTCCGCACTATCGCACCAAAAAAGTACCAAAATTCACTGGACACCTTTATTTTTTAAATATTTCGTGTAGTTCAGTATTTTTTGCTGCAGCGGCAACAGATATAAGGCACACATTCTGTGAAAATTTCAACATAATATATCGTCACGCCTTTTCCCATACGGGGTGGCAGAGGCACCAATGTGCCCACTTTCAGCAGTGATTCAATACTCCATTTTGCGTGACAGGGGGCTAGCCCATCGCCGCAGCTATGGAGTAATGAAGGTTTCCTCACGTTGTTTTCCATCACCGTTAGAACGTCCATATAATGTACCTAAGATAAATGACTTAATCTCATTGGTACAGGTCAGCACCGGGATTCGAACCTGCATCTCCTGCGTGAGAGGCAAGCATGAAACCCACCAGACCACAGCTTCACAGCTTTTTCAACAAAATTTCAACTTTCCAGCTATTACGGTTCGTGCGATAGAGCCCGCTGACGGACAGACAGATAGACAGACAGACAGACAGCGGAGGCATAGGTTCCGTGTAGTAAAAGAACAAAGTGAGGCAAAATTATACAGTAGAACTGTCTGAAATATAATTTCACTTCTGACTTCACTGTCATATTATTCACTTTAGATATGATAAGCAGGTATTAGCATCGTAGCCTACCTTCATTGTATGCAGGGTCTCAAATCAATCATCTAATTTAAAATTACATTTCAATCAACTACGAGGGGTTATTACTGTCAATTCTTACTATTTTTTCTACACGTGTAAATGGAGCTAACTTATTAGAACTACCCGGAACCTATCCAATTTTCGAAATATCTTACCGATGAATTTGTAAATACTTATTTGGTAAATTTTATTATTGCCGATACTTGCTAGCTTACAATTATAATAAAGTTTAGTCGATAATGTTTTAACCCTCTCGTCGACACATCTCCTATTTTGTTCTCCATTGTTCGTTTGTTCGACCGGTGTGCTTCTGAGAGTGAACCAGTTAAAATTACAAACAAAACCTTAAACAAATATATCAAGTACAATGAAAAGCTTGCTTGTATATCAATAAAAATATATAGGTATATATATATATAAATCTTTATTTCAAGTTCTGCAAACTAGAACAATGAGTAGACTCAATTAATTATATGTTAAAGTGTAGATAGAGTAGAGCATAATAGCATAATAAAAGAGTGGTCTTCAAGTGCAACTTATTACTCATAGCAATGATAAAGAAAGGAGGTTAAATAAAGTATATGACGTGCGAACCATCTGAAAAACAAAGAAGAATTTTAGTAGGAATCAATACGTTTACAAATTGTTACCCTTCATAAAAAAAAAATGTTCGTGTTCAAGTGAGGAAGCAAGAGGTATAAACCAAGAGTTACCTCTTGTTTACGACAATAGGAGGTAAATTTTTGGTTGCCCTTCTCCTGGGAAAGAGGCATGAATAATTTAGCATATTAAAAAAAAACATTAAAATTAGGGGAAATAATCAAGTTCTCATCTCCTTGCAATAGACATTAATTGACGTCTTGGTACCCACTGTCAAAGTCAAAGGACTTTTTTTTCCACAAGCGAATGGGCGTGTTAACCGACTTCCCAAAGGAGGAGGTTTACAATTATTCGTCCGGATGTTTTTTTAATGTATGTGCCCCGACCCGATTGCGCCTAGACGAATGGACCGATTTGGAAAAATATTTTTTTGTTTGAAAGGGTTTACCTTCCCATTGGTAGTCGTACCAGGTCAGGATCTGATGATGGGATCCTAGAGAAATCGAGGGACCTCTTCAAATATTATGGCAGACCTATAGTTATTTTTGTGTTTTTAGTAATATCTCTTGCATTTACTCACGGTAAACACAATATTGTGATGCGGAACTGCTGATGAAGACCACATGTGGCCACCAGAACTGCTCAATACTGGGTATAAATACAATGCGTAGCTGACGGGCAGGCAACGCATAGCCTAAACCGGTGGACCTAGAGCTTTTTGACAAAATGAAGTCCCCAGGGGGGGGGGGGGGGTAAGGGGTTACAGTATGTATTAAACTCAATCTAATCAAATAGGGTTTGTGGAAGTCGTTTTTTTCTAAAGTTTACTTTTTGAAACAAAAAGTTCACTAGGTTTTTATTTTAAAACTTTTTTCTGCTGGTTACGTAAACGGTCGTCCTAAAAGAATTCGTCGGGCATGCCCTGTGATGTGACTCGCAGGTATCACGGCGATTTCGCCAACGCTTCTCGCTGAAATTCCTATTTCCACTTCAGGTGGTTTTGCAACGCACAACCTGCGACATTGCGGACAGAGTGCCAGTGCCAGACTGTCAGCTAATGGAAAAACAGCCAGCCATTTCATCGAATACCGAACGCCGACGTGTATACAGGTTGAGAGGGTCAGCAAACAAATAAGGGTAGTGTCCCTAAATATTTAATAATCTGTGATAGTGGCACAGTGAGATTATTTTGCATGTCCAACCATCTGGAAATAATTTTGTGAGGAATGCTGTACCAACGTTGTATAAGAGGAACGTTGAGCGCTGAACTGTCGTTTTGAGATAATCTAGTGACTACTCACATTAGCGAATTCATCCAGGCAAATGATCTTAAACACAGTCCTTATAAGGGCAGGTTGCATGGCTCTCACCATCATTATGAGGAGAGTCTTTCGATGCTTCACCACTGGGTGGTTTTCCCAGCCACAAGCGTACATAGCCTGGCGGACACTTTCACTCTGAAAATATTTAGAAAGAAGCTTAGTAACTCCCATCCCATCCCCATAATATTCGTACTCCCACGATCGGATAATGCTATGTTTGGATAATTTCCTTCCAAATTGTAAAACTAGAACTTCGTAGCAGTCTAATAGCTTCTCGCGTAACCCTTGATTCCCATTTAAACGCCAAACTACAGAGTCAGGTAAAGTTAAATATAATGTTCTTTGATTAATTCCATAGTACAACTTGAAAACTTTATTCCTAATACCATCATAGCGTACCCCTTATAGCCCTTTCCTGAACATAATATGTTTGTGCAACTCTACAATATGCATAAAGTCGATACAAAACGAACACCGGATGTGAGATGTGACAAACCTTTTCCTTCAGCATATCACTGTAGTAGCACGGTATATAAACATGCAAGAAGCAGCCAACGAGACATATTAATTCTTCCGGATTCGGCTCCTTACCTTGGATTCTCTGAAATAATGTGGTATTAAATCTAGTAACCAAGACAACTGGGCTGGGCAATTAGTATAAAAGCAATTTGAAAGTAATTTTACATAACGAATGAGGAATAGTGGAGCCTTGAAGTGTCAGCTTTCACAAAAGAAATCGGCTAAGTGCGACTCGGACTCGCACCAAGGGTTCGGCAGAAATAGCATTTGTTTGTTTTGTGAAGGAAACACAAATAAACGGTTTTGGTCATTTTTCCTTTTCTTAATGCGATATTGAGAAAAGGCCTCTTCTTTCATTACGCCATTTTTTGCGGTCCTGGGCCAACCTGATCCACTGTAGCCCGGCAGTTTTGGCGATGTCATCCGACCATGGGGCGGGTGTTCTGCCTCTCGGTCTACGCGCATCCTTGGGCCACCATCTGTCACCGCCTTGGTCCAACTGCCGTCATCATCCCTCCTAGCCAAGCACTCTATAGGTAGTGTGTGATCAAGCAAAGCGAATATCAGTTTTTATCAAGCAAAATCAGCTGCGGCATTTTAAACAGCCGAAGTAACGTATCTTTTGATCTTGTTGATCTCTAAACTCTTGAAAGACGAACAGACGGACAGAGTGATTTGATAAAGGTCTTTGCTTTTACTATACAGAACTCTAAAAAGTACCTTAATGACTTGGATAGCTATAATCGGAATGGCCACTGACGTGAAGGCGATGTATAACTCGTACAGAACGTTGTAGATAGCATTAATATGATCTACAAATCTGAAAATAAACAAATAAGAATTCAATTTAGATGTGGGTAGTTCCAATTTTGTCACTGGCACATTCCACTTCTAGTTCCAATACCTCTGTAAAGTTGAGAACAATAAATTCTGCAAATATAAATTAATACAAACCCATAAATGTCTTGCATCATGATGGCGATTTCTCTTAAACGCACTCCAATCTCTTCAGAATCAGAAGACTCCTTAAACACTCGCATCAATTTCATTTCAACGATTTCAAGTTGGGAGCAACAGTGTATCAAAAATATTGGACCAAGGGATTCGAATCCAAGAAAAAGGCTCATAAGAAATACATCATACGCCATCGTGAACGTAGTTACCACTATGTAAAGCACAAGTTCGCTTATACCTGATAGATACGAGGGATATACCAAATGGAATACTTGTACGAGATGGAAGTCGTCTTGAGAGGCAAAGTATATCATCATTGCAACAGATCTTATTGGGAAGATCAATCCTGTAGCACTAGCCATAAGGGTCCAAAGTTTGTTTATAAAATAAGCTTTCTGTATGCTCTTCTTAACAATCTCCTTTTCTGAAGGTATCATATCATTCATTTGTTGGTAGTGAGCATTCATTTTATTAATGAGCTCCATAACATGAGACTTGTGCTGCAGCAAAACAAAGTATTTCGCAGCCGTCGCATTTGTGAGTAGAAACATGAAGCCTGTCATGCAAAGCTCGTCAAAATTGCCATTAATGTAGTCTTGTAAAATTGTATTGGCGAGCAAATACCAGATGACGATATTCAGAACAACGATGGACGCAAATAGTGCGTACCACCGCGCATCTTTGCTGATGGTGGGATGAGTTCCATTTCTTCTCAGCCCCTTTGATACGAGTTTGAACAAATTATCAAACTGCATACATTCTTGATCCGACATGCTTGCAGTATGTATTTACGTGACAAACTTTTTGAATAAAAACCCAATTTGGTTTATTTTGTGAATTTTTTAGAGACGTTCGTTTAATCGTATATCTCTTGATATATTATTATGTCTGAGGATTTATGCATACGTGCATCCTAGCCTACAGTTATTTACCACAATTTTTATTTCCTTCGAGTGTAAGGCTGAGGTGAATTCTTTAATTATACTTTTGCCGTTCTTCATTTGACACTTAGAACTGCTTAGGTGTGTAATTTCTCAGGTGTTGCGACATTTTATGGGAATTGTTCCGTGAAGGTGACAAAACAATAGCAGATTTCATAGAGGCACGTAATTATTGTGAACTGCTATTTAAACGGTTATGCGGTACAACAAAGAAGTGTAGCCATATTTTATCACGAAACATTGTGAATACTAAGAAACTTAATAATGAGAACAGGGAGACATTCAATTTCGTCTTTATTTTTCGCTTTCCCTCTCGCTCCGACGTCTATTGTTCTCCACTGTAAGTTTGTTCGGCCTTTGTCCATGTGAGAGTATACCGATTAAATAATAAAATGGCCGACCGACCGACCGAATAGCAGAAATCTCGCATATCCATAGGAGTAGGCAAGGATTTCATTCAACTGAGGTCACATGAGGTCCATCATTTTTTAACGCACATGGTTGTGGCAGCAACGTTCCTCCAGCAGACATTTGCAATTTGGATGGTGCAGCCCAACGTTCGGTGTTAGACGACGAACTCTTGGAAACTCTCTCAGTACAACACTTGTAAACTGCATTACTCCGGAAGCTAGCATTAGCATTTGTAGGTGGGTCCAAACAACACTGGAGGGATATTCGCGATTGTATTTAACCGGCTGTTACATTTAAAATGGAGTTTTCTGAGGTGGAAATTGCGCCACATATATGGTTCACATAGGTGTTCTGTGAAGAAATACCAGAAAGGGCTGTTTCTTCGGATAAATAAAGGAAAAAATATACATATTCTAAGGGAATGTAAGACCATACAACATGTACCTACTCAAATTTTGAAGAACCTGATACTAACAGTACTAATGGTTGCCACTGTTCATCAGTGTTATATCGATCCCGTTAGGAAAAGTGTACGAACATTGAGTGAGCAGGGTCTTTATTTTTTTATTTATTTATTTATTCAGGTAATCAACAGCGTTACAAAACAGATGTATCCTTAAAAATTAACACCAATTACATAGCCAATAATAGATTACCCCAAAAGATCCATTTGTTATTAAATGTGTTTTAGTAAAGCAAAAAGAAGAAACGGACTAGTAGAAGCACAGCTGCTGTATTATTTTTTTATTTTTTTTTCTTTATGTATGTTCATTCTATTACATTTATATATTATGTTTATATAAGTATATAATGTGAATACATATATATATATATACATGTATAAAAATAGATATGCAATAAATATATTTCTATATAATAATATAATATGTTGCTTAGTTTATTGTTCCGGTTGTGTAAAGTGTTTGAGAATGCAGTTTCTGAAGGAGGCCCTGGAGTTATTGAACGGGTCGATGTGTTGGAAGGTGTTATTGTAAGTACGTGTGATCCTGGTGAGCGGCTCGTTGGCGGCGTAGTTAGTGCGTCGCGCTGGCACACGCAGCAGCGGCGTGTGGCGCGTGCGCCGCAGCGGCGCGCAGTACTCCACCGAGCGCACCAGCGCGGGGCAGTCGACTCGCGACACAAGTATGTCGTACAGAAACATTACATCTAACATCACTCGTCTGTCTGCCAGAGAAAGAATACGATGTCCGGAGCAACTGTCTTCGTATGTGGAATGAGAGGAGCGAGCCCTATAGTTAAGATAATTCAGAAACTTTTTCTGTATTCTTTCAATGCGGTCTTTGTAAGTTTGATAACAAGGTGACCATATAATGCTTCCGTATTCTAGTACACTACGTACATACGCAAAATATACATTTTTAATACAACCAAGATCCCCAAATACCGAGCAGGTACGCATCACAAATCCCAAATTTTTATAGGCTTTATTCCATATATTATCAATGTGTTGATCAAGCATAAACTTAGAGTCAAATAAGATACCTAAGTCTCTTACTGACTGCACTCTTTGAATTGGAACAGTATTGATAGTATATGGAAAATTTATTGTATTTCGGCGCCTACTAAAAGAAATTACCTGACATTTTGTGCTGTTAACCGTGATACGGTTTCGTCTATAGTATTCTTCTAAGTTATGTAAATCGGATTGCAAATTTATACTATCGTTTTGATCTTTGATATCCAGATATATTTTCGTATCATCTGCATACATCAAATAATTTGAATGTTTAAGACATTTGTATATATCATATAAGTATGCGTTGTATAACAACGGTCCCAAGTGGGAACCTTGCGGTACTCCAGACGGGATATCCACATAGTTGGATCTATATCCACCAACTACAACTGCTTGTGAACGGTTTGTGAGGTAGGATTCGATCCATCGTAATAAATCACCATGTATTCCCAGTTTATTTAATTTCTGTAGCAGGATGAAGTGGTCTACACGATCGAAAGCCTTCTCAAAATCAGTGTAGACCACATCAACCTGCTTATTTTTTTCCATGTTACTTAGTATGAAGTTTGTGAAGACTGAGAGATTAGTGACAGTCGATCTCCCCCTCAGAAATCCGTGCTGCTCATGCGGTATTCCTATAGATATGTTAGTATAAATTGCATCATAAACCACCTTTTCTAAAATTTTACCAAAGATATTTAAAATGGAGATAGGTCGATAATTCTCAATTTTGTTTTTTAAGCCTTTTTTATGGATGGGGACTATACGTGCTTGTTTCCATATGGTAGGGAATAATCCCTCCTTGATGGATTTATTAATAATAAGGGCGATAGGAAGTGCCAGAGTTTTTGAACATCTTACCATAAAAATCGGAGCTATATTATCACAACCTGCGCCCTTATTAATGTCTAATAAGCTAAGTAGACGTGATACTTTTAGCACAGAAATAGTAGCAGAGCAGATATTATCTGTTGCCCCATTCTGTGGAGGGGGTAGATCCATGACAGGATAATGTACAGCTTTGGATGCGAACATATTATGGAAAAAATTATTAAATCCATCAGCGATGTCAGAGCCCTTTGTAAGTATATTATCTCCTAATGTAAGTGTGGTAGGGTAATTACTATTACTTTTTTTCGATTTAACAAAACTCCATAGTTTCTTAGGGTCAGCTTTAATAGATTTCTGAGCATTTAGGATCATTCTGTTATAGCAAGCTTCATGTAGTCGGTGATAACGAGCCCGTAACAAAGAAAACTCATCATAATCGTCCTTATTACCATACTTTTTCCATTTTTTATGCGCCTTAGTCTTTTCACGGATAACTTTGACCAGACTATTAGAGTACCATACAGGGTATGTATTATTTTTGTGTGTGATCGCGATAGGAATATACAGATCTATATATTTGTATAGGTTTTCATATAAATATTCCACAGCGGTTTCTGTATCCATATTAGAGAGTTCTTTTACCCAGTCGGTACTTAGCAAAGAGTTGTTTATTGCGTTATAGTTACCTTTATGGAATTTATATTTTCGTATAGGAGCGTGAATTAAAGGCGGCAATGTTATATCTGAGGCATCTATACTTAGAGAGGGGTGATATATATCTTCTGACAGTAGTGGATATTGGCATCTGTCTAACACCACGTTAAAGTTACTGAAAACTAAACATAAAATACTACCATCATAACTGTTACCAATGAGATTGTTTTGTATAAAACCAAACAAAGATAAAGAGTCAATTAATTCTTTAGATAGTGTTTGAATATCGGTAGTGCAACCACAATTAAAAATAGGACCATCTAACTGCCAATTAATAAAAGGAAGGTTGAAGTCTCCAAGTAAAATATAGTTATCGGTGTGATTAATACTAAGTTGATCTAATAATACATTTGTGTAGCGTCGTAAGTCTTCCGCTAGAATTTTAAAGTTTTGAGTACCACCCGGCATGTAGGAACCTATGATATGCATATCGTTCTGGGTATGTAAAGCATTTGCTGATATTGTTATCCATAAGGAATCCGTAGGTGGACACGAGAGGTCACAGCGTACGCTGGCGTTCAGTTCACGTCGTGTACAGATCATGATCCCGCCCCCCATTTTCTTTTTGGTGGCCACTGGATCCCTATCACATCTAAAAACGTCATAACGGCCATCACAGTACTCACTACTTAAAATGCCATCGCATAACCAAGTCTCAACAAATACAATGATATCATAGTCATTAGCTAAAATACTTTGGTAACAATTGTGTGATTTCGTTCGTAGCCCACGAACGTTTTGAAAATATATTTTTAATTTATTCATTGGTTAAGTATTGGATACATTTGAAGTAGATTAAATATTGTTGAAATAACAGCTGTTGTGAGGAAGGCACATATGAGCGCATACCTATTATCGTGATAAAAAAGTATGCACCCAAATGCATTGGCTAACTTATTTATCACTCGCTACGAGACTCCATGCGATCCGACGTTTGCAACGACGACGACGTCTGTGGCAGGAGTTAGTTCGGCACCAAGTCCTTTTTCCGTGGAGTAGTGAATTTGTCACTTGGCGCGGCAGCGGCGCATCAGGGCGCGTTCGTGCGGAATGCGGCTGAAATAACGGGGATCTTAACGAGCTCTCTGCGCGACTGAACGTGACGTGACTGCGGGCTGCTCCGCTCTGACACACCGGCCGGTTTCTCGTACGATTTTAATTTGACGTATCAGTCAGCAAGTTGACAAGCTTTGAGTTTCTAGAACGCAAATGATTGGAAAAATAGGTTGACAGCTGATTTTATATTGTATGTGGTAACCTAGCACATTCACTCATTTTCATTCGGTCACTGTTTCCCTCTAGCACATAGCTTTGTCTCCATCCGTAGGCCAAACGTCGAATTCACGTTGGTCTGTTGAGTTGTTGACATTGACAGTTTGTTGAAAACTTGGAGGAAGGAGGAACAAAGAGTTTCATTGATCTGAGGTTTGAATTGGAGATCTTGACAAACTGCTGACAGTCTGGTAGTTTTACTTCCAGCAACCCAAATTAGGTAGGTACATTTTGTGGTACATTTAAACGGAGTTTGACAATATGTCGCGCAATTTTGAGGAAAAAAGGTCTACGAGAAACCGGGCACATACTATCATGTAATGCAACATATTTGAATAAGATTTTTTGTGAAATAAAAGGAAGGTTTCGTTTGCTAGAAGAATGTCTTTCCAAGAGATAAGCTTGCTTGAATGTGTCACAGAAGAACAGACAGACGGACCCAAGTCCCAAAGTCGAACAGATGAAGAACAAAGTAATCCTAAAAGGGTTTTTTCTTTCCTGTTAAGGTAGAGCCCTAAAAAGGGACTTTCAGTCCGAAAGTTATGAAACGACTAGATTTCAGGCGGTGTTTAGGTTGCAGTAACCATTGTCGCCGTGTCCAAAAAGCGGATAAGCACAAAACGGAACAGGTACATTTGTCTGCGGCTTTCCGCGACTAATTATTATTACACATATGCCGGCAAGGGAATTCAAATTAAGGCCGAAATGTTACCTGCGCTTCAGCTAGGTAGGCCATTCCGTGACATTGCTTTTGGGCCATTTCAAGAGTTAGGTGTTGGCGTTTTGTATTTCACTCTCCATTTCATCACAGCTCCAGACATAAGCAAGGGGCTAAGGGGCTGGGCAGTAAAAAGTAAAGCTACTAGCACGTAAATAAAGTTTAAATTAAGTAAGTAATACTTACCAGGTAATTGTGTAGCTGCCATCTTGCGCTCCTAACCCTGAGTTGCCACGAAACAAAAGACACTGGGAACATTACTATGGAATAAACGGTCAAGTGCGAGTAGGACTCGCGCACCAAGGGTTCGGATCACACTTGGAGAGCGTCACATGTGTAATACATAAGGTTTCCACATAAAAAACTAAAGTATTATGTCATCCATGTAAACCGAATTAAATATTTCACAAAAAAAATGTACAATTTTAAAGGACGAAATTATCTAACAACTACCACAGGTTTCATTAGTGTACGCAAAATTCAGGTTTTGTGTCAGAAACTTCCCAGTGTCATTTGATAGCATATTCTAGCATCAGAAACAAATGACAATCCTATGAGATTCTCGTAGTGACAACCTTAATTAAAAATCGTTTCGTGCAACTCTAGAATATTATATAATCTGTGGTGTTAGTCAAATAAATTTAAGTTAACGTCAGAACTATGCTGATAGAAATTAAATGAAATGAAGGTAAGTAAGAATGTTAGGTAGGCTTGGTTTGCTGGAATAGATCTCTTATTAGAGATAAGCTCGTCTTTGTACATTGCTTTTATTTACTTTTTGTTACTTATATTGATTGCAATAAAGAAATTATGAAGTTTATTGTAATGAAGGTAGAACGTAGAACGATAGGTAAAGGCTTGATTTAGTCTCGTGGCATGATATGATTTACCTTACACAAATAAAATTATTCAAACTAAATAGAGGTTATAAATTATAAATTAAGTAACAAGTGAGATAACTTATTGTATTGTAATGTACACCTTTCCCAGTCTTCTGGTTAAGTAACTCAATTAGGGAAGCTCTCTCGAGTTCCCGCAATATCTCTTTTAACCATAGTTCTGTTTACCAAGGTTTTCCTCAACCATGCAGCTACGATGGACAGTCTGACAGAAAACAATACATCACAGTGTTACGAAGGAAAACGAAACAGGCAAGAAATGTGTAGCTTAATATGCTGCATGGAGGGTGTATGCGTAGTATGTATGTGCCTAAGTGTCCGTACATATCTACGGTTTTTACTTACCTTCATATACATATACGTAACCAACGCCATAATTATTACCAGAATCGTGTGTAACTGACAGATCTGGGCCCGAATTCTACTGTACACAAGCATACCACAAGCCTGGCACAAGGTTCAATACGACGCGACGCATTTGGTATATACTGTAGAATACAGTAGAATACGAAGTAGGCTGGCGTCAGGCTGGCGCTTGTGAATTGTGATTCCGGTTTTAGTAGAATACCAAATGCGTCGTATTGAAGCTTGTGCCAGGCCTGTGGTATGCTTGTGTACAGTAGAAATCGGGCCCTGTAACCAAAACGGTTCTTCTGCTAAAAATGTTGCTTACCTACATTCATCGCAGTTTCATACAACAACATTAATTGGATTTTAGTTCAAGGGTAAACGTCTGTTAAACGTTAAGGTCGAAGGTTGGGATAGACAGGAAAACGGGACTGGTAAAGGGTGCGGGCAGAAGTACAGTCAACAGCCTTTTCATTACATGCGGAAACCTTTCTACTTCCGTTAAATTGCTTTGCAAACAGATTATAAGCAGGTAAAGGGTTTTCTTGAGTGCAAAAGCTATCTAAAGTCTTCTACAAGAGGTGACAGTTAACTTCAGATACTCTTCGTTTACCCATTGATTCAGTGTGAAGGTGCTGTTGACTGTACGATAGCAGCTGGAGGCCTAACGATGAGTCAGCAGTGTTGCACGTCAGAAGACCGGTGTCATCCATCACAGTTTGCGGGCTTGCCGCCTGCTCAGGCAAATTGTTTGGTGGAATTTAGGACAAATCGCCTATTATGCCTTTTTTGAAGACGCAGTCGATAGGTACTCAAAGTCAATCTCGTGTCGTTAGATCTTAGTAAATTTGATCGCGAAATATCATATGTAATAGAGGAATTTAAAGGATTTAAAGCTTAATTGTTTACTTGCAGTCCTACTAACTCTCATTCGTTCCAAAACTCCATTTCAACCAAACAAGAGCGATGAAAATCAACCAGTTTCGCAAAGTAAACAGCCAAATACATTTCGTAATTCAGTTGGGTTTGTTTCCAACAAAATCTGGCGCAGGCACGAGTTTCTCGCCTATTTAAAAATTCTGGAACACGAAAAGCTGATCCGTTTACTTTTACGCACGAATTTATCAAACGCCCCAAATGGGTGTTAAACTTTACAGAACTTCAAACATTAACCGCGCGACGACGCGTGGCCTGAACCTTAATGAAAACATTTTAGCTCCCCACCGCAAATGGACCATAATAATTACGTGTTTAGCCAAATGTGGTTGAATGTCACGTAGGTTTATAAGAGAGCAAGATAATTTAACGAATAAGGAATAATTATTTCGTGGAATCAGTAGTATTCGTAGGTTCCACCTTATGGGAACTGCTATTTTTTCTATATGGCCTTCGATCATATATATATGGCAGTCTAATCTTGAAATAATGTTTTGCAAAACGAAGTGAAGAAATCAGTCATCGTGTTACGAAATATACATATATTGTGTGTATCCCTTCATTTGGCAAGATACAAAAAGTTTTAGTAGGATGTTGTGGTTCACGTATTATATTAAGTATTATGTTATTAGGAGTCCAAACTTTACTAGAAAAATATAAAAAAACATGTCGTATTTCAGGTTTCCTAAAAAAAAGTGTAAAGTATAAAACTACTATAAAAGTACTATGTAAAATAAATTTAGGGTTGTAATTTGAAGAAACTAAAATATCCTCGTTTATAAAACACTTTTAATCGAAATTAGACAAATAATTACCTTAATTATCGTGCCTATTAAATGTCTGATGTTATTTATTTATATATTATTATTATTTTTTGAGCCCGTGGTCTACCACTGCTGGGTAAAGGCCTCGCTTCCGTTTTTCCTATTTCGGCGATCCTGAGCAGGCATCCACCAGTTGTCATCCCAAAGTTTCAGCTCTTCCCCCATCTCATCCTGGGTCGACCACACACAACCTCACCTCATATCAATTTGCTAACTGGCTTTCACAGGTGGGTATCACAGACTGACAGGACGGTGAAACCAACATATATATTTTTGTTATTTATATAATTTACCTAATATTTTATAGCTTTATGGGTATATGTATAAATTTACATAATAACACATATCTATATTTACAATATGTAGCACCTGATGAACATTACCAAATCCAATTCTTAAAATGCTGACCATTGAATTTTGCATAGTATACGTTATGTTTATAGACCTGTTGTGTTGAGGCCCAGTCCTATTAATCCTTGAAAATGAATAGTAGTCGATAATCAATATCTGCTTCAAAATTCAATCCGTCCAGCGCAAAATATATATTTTTATAACTTTCATATTTGCAAAGCGCGTCGTCCGTTCGGTGCGTCTTCATTGTTGCTCGCTAATATCAAATTCTGTATCCACTGAATTGAAATATTTTTCTATTATTTTCAAGTATACAAGGAATTATGGCAAGATGAAAAATAGGTGTGTGTCAAAGAAAAATAAGGCTCTGGATGTAGTTGATTGAATATTTATTATACTATGTCATATCAAATTATATATTGTGTGCAATAAAGAAATTATGAATTATTATTATGAAATAAGGTCCGGGTGTGGTCGGATATTATAATAAATATAACAAATTCTGTGAAGGCTGTCGCCCTTGCTGTACCTGCTAAAACTTGAATGGAATAATGATTACTGAATAAAACAAGACTTGTTTTGAAACTCGCCAGAAAGGAGCAGGGGCCAGCAGAGGCTTCTTCAAAGTTATACTGATGACTTAATAATGTTACTGAAATTCATTTATAACTTATCTTAGATTATTTGTTAGTGCTTAATTCAGTTTTTTACTCTACTATTTATTGCTACTAAGTATACAAACAAAGGCGTTTACTTAGCTCTCTGTCAAGTTATTAGGTACCATATTTTAAATACTTGCGACCACTACGTTCACTTCACACATTAGTTTTGCCCAGAAACAAAATGTCAGTCTGTAAGGGTGTGTGTGTGTGTGTGTGTGTGTGCGTGTGAGGCTCGGAGGAATCAAGTGTGAGGGTGTATGTGTGGGTGTGAGGGTATGTGAGGGTGGGTGTGTGTGAGGGTGTGTGTATGTGTGAAGGTGTTTGTCGTAACTTCCAAACGGATGGACCAATTTTTATTTTAAATTTATCAAATGGCACCTGCTACAGTGTTCATAGCTTTTATTATTCTTCGTTTCAGTCGTTTGAAATACATCAAAATTCTGGGGCCTAATGCTGCTCTGAGAATTTCACTTATATTTCATTACTATTCCATTGCAAACACCCAAAATGGCGTCATTTGGTATTCTCCTGAATTATTATCCTCCTTGATTGGGTGTTGCAATGGAATAGTAATGAAATAGTAATGAAATATAAGTGAAATTCTCAGAGCAGCATTAGGGCCCTGTTCTTATTGTTAGGATCTGAACATGGACACACATTATTTGTGACGTCGTCGGAGTTTTATAAGCCGAGGTCCATTTTACGACTGCTCGTAAACCCCTATGAGGATGGACCGGACTATTGACTGTTGACTGGGGGTCAATCTCCCGCAGAATGAATATTTGGCGACCCCCTTGACAAACATTCTGGCGGAATCGTGTCGGTAAGTATGTCTCAAGACAGAATCTAACAGAAAAGGATAGCCTTAATTTATGAACAATATGCACTAAACCCTGATTTTTCATTCCGTAGAATTCTGACAGCTATCATTTTTTAACATGTCAGAGATTACAAACCTTTTTGGCCTGGCACGTTTTTCAATTTCAATACGAGTCTGAACATCTGAGTCTATACACTTTATTTGTTAGTGAATGTATCCATTTTATTAAGTGCAGCGCACCAAATTAAAAGGGGATTTACTGCGAGTGATAATTCGTCCCTTTTCATCACAAAACAGTAAAAAAGTAGATGTAAAGAAAACATATTTTTATTAAAATCTCTAATCATCATTGATACTATTATCACTTTCATAATCATCATCATGTATTCTATTCTTCTTTAAGGGGGTTTAACTGAAGGGGTTAAAAGGACGGACGGACGGACGGACAGACGGACAGCGGAGCCTTAGTAATAGGGTCCCATTTGGCACCCTTCGGGTACGGTACCCTAGAAATCAACAAACGATCACAACACGAAAAGTCAACAAGAAAAAAATCAACAGAATAACAGAAACTTAACAAATATAACAAGATAATAACAACAAATGGCAGCAAACACAACAGTAATGTAACAGACGCGACGTGACAGCTAAAAGCGGCTTATTACGGCAAAAAACTAAAACAACTCTTTCTCACACTATATATTTGCTGAAATCTACCAATATAATTTGTTTGGTAGAATCACGTTCCAAATGTTAATTAATTCTGCATATTTACAATACAACCTTTTATTTTTTTACTAAAATTATAAAGTCTGTGTCACTTTCACGGTATCCACGAATCCAACGACACCTCAACTGTTAATATTCGTCGAACCATGTAGCGATTTTTTTTACATTTTAAAACCCCATATCTTCGCCATTTTGAAAAGAAATCCAGAAACTGAATGGACAAAACAAATACATTTAATGATCCAACCTACTCACAAAATTTCACGAGAGTCGGTAGAGAAATGCGACCTGTAGAGGAGAACATACAGATGGGCAGACAGATAGACAGACATACGAAAGCATTTTGCCCAATCCAGAAACGGAGACGCTTCGCTCGCTCGTTCAATAAGTTTAATGTAACAAAAGGTAAAATCGAAATTTACTGAAACTTCGTATTTGATTTATCAAATCAAAGTTCGGATCTACTTCATGCTAAATTTAATCCAACTTTCGTCATAATTCCCTTTGAATTGGCTTTGAAAGCAAGTTCTAGTAGATTTTGTTACACTTATCGTAATTAAATAGAAGATAGGGTATGAGGTCTAAGAATGAGTTAGTAACTTCCAGTAAGAAGGAAAAAAAAACATACAAGGTGGCTTTGTGTTATCATTGAAAATATCTGTATCTTACAGCATAAATTCACAATAAATTATGGAGAAGCGACTGTAGAGATCTACCAACTTAGATCTACCAAATTATTGGTGTCACTAGTGGCTTCTAGAATTCCATATCTGGAATTGCTTCCGAGCATAGAATGGCATTTTAAAGAGGGCGGTCGTAGTTCTGAATTCTGACATTTCATAGACAACTTCCGTTATTATATCAGTGACGAGCAGTATTTAATTTTTAACCGACTTCCCAAAGGAGGAGGTTTACAATTCGTCCGGATATTTTTTTTTTTTATGTCTATCCCCCGATAGCGCCTAAACGGATGGACCGATTTAGAAAATTATTTTTTTGTTTGAAAGGGTTTACCTTCCCATTGGTCCCATTGACACCAGGTCAGGATCTGATGATGGGATCCTGGAGAAATCAAGGGAACTCTTCAAATATTATAGGCAGACATATAGTGATTTTTGTGTTTTTCATAATAACTCGTGCAAATGCACACGGTAAGCATAATATTGTGATGTGGAACTGCTGATGAAGACCACATAATATGGCCACCAGATCTGCTCAATACTAGGTACAAATACAATGCGCGGCTGACGGGCAGGCAACGCATTGCCTAAACCGGTGGACCTAGAGCCATGAAACTTTGTACAGGGGTTCCTTAGTAGCGTGGGGTAGCACTGATATGGGATTTGACAAAATTAATTCCCCAAGGGGGGGGGGGGGATAAGGGGTTACAGTTTGTATTAAACTCAATCTAATCAAATAGGGTTTGTGGAAGTCGGTTTTTTCTAAAGTTTACTTTTTGTTTCAATTATATGTAATTGTAGGCCATTTATGATGGCCTGTTTCAAAAAGTTACAATGATCTCTATGTGACAAGATTCATGACACAAAAGATATGCTGTAAAGTTTGTTTATCGGAATTTCTTGAAACAATTCCGTATATTTACGTGCATAACATCTAAGATCAGTCATAAGAACAGAAAACATGATGGCCCGCATCACCGACTGTTGTTGTATTGTATTATTCAGAAACATAGACACATTCCGCATGTCCCGCGGGAAGCTTCATTCAAGTTGCCTAACTTGTTCGTCTCTATTAATGAAAATGTTTAGACTATAGATAGGACAACCGCGAGTTAAAACTAAACTCCCTGCTTTGAAAACTCCATACAAAATACAGTTGTCAACAGGAAATTCATATTCGTATTCCCTGCTAAACAGGAATTCTTCCCAATTATTTACTAATTAGTAAGTACCAAATATAAAGTACCTGCCGTTTTCATTACTTGATGTACCTATTAACCCTTAAGAAGGCAAGGGGAAACACAATCCCACTGAATTTTTAACCCTATGACTTTGGCAATACATTCGAAAAACAATGAAAAATTTTGAAAGCCCATGCAGGCCTGATTAAGGGTTAAATACAAATTCCGTACTTCTGGAAAACTTGTCGTGGAACAAAGATTTCCAAAAGGTTATTCAATCACGCAAATCACTTTTGTGAAATAAGTAATTTCAAATAACGTTGCTACGGAACTCACTAAGGGGCCTCGGGCCTCGGGCCCTGGGGAAAGCAAGCAAAAGTACGTTGTGCTACAAAAGAACTTTTGTTGTGAAACGTTACCCTTCAGCGAACAATTCAGCCTCAGTAAGTTATGTACAATGTGAATTTTTGAGACAAGAAAGTCATAAAATAATATTTGACCGAGTAGCGCTAGAGTTCAGTAATATTATTTTTGTAAAGGGCTAGACGAATACTGATTTAGTTTGTTGTCCGTAAATCATATTAAATCAAGGGAGCGGGAATTAGCATTTTCAGGAAGTTTACTCGTGTTGGATAACAATACAATTCGGAACTTAAAAAACAATCATCAGTAAATATGCAAAAATTCCAATAAATCATTCTAAAACTTACCAGATATGTCAGAAAATCCCCTATTAACCACTTCAACTTTCAACTTACACCTTGGCAAGAAATACTATGAGACATTAAATGATGACAACATTTACAGACTACTGCGTGTTTTCTTTAATGACATATTTGGTACCTATTCAATCAAATCACGTTATGGTGGTCCAATATGTCACATATGTTGCCATTTTTTTTTCTAGTACTTATTTCTTGCCAAAGTTTATGTCACATTATGTTATGTGACGTGTGTCGTGCGTGCCGTGCCGTTTTGGTCAAGACAAGAACCGTCCAAATGAGTAACTTATGTCAATCCCACGGACAAAATTTACTAGATAATTTATACCTGTGGTTATACCACGGTTATACGATATACCTACTAAGTTAAAGTAGTTTATTCAGCGCTGGATCAAAGCTTCAAAAACAAGCTGGAGGTAAAAGAGAATCTCAAAACGAAGTTTCGTCGAGTCTGAAATAGAAACTGTGTGTTGAGTCAAGGTATTAATACTTAATTAACATCTCAAGCGGTCTCGCTGCTGGAAAGTGGGTCTGAAATATTCATTACTGAAGGGCAGGACCCTAAGCTCTGGTACATGTACATTGTACAATATATGTTGTACAAATAGAAGACTTGCTTTAATTACACACGAAGATGGGTTGTTTTATTTACTAACCTCACTCCGAAATGTCGGTGCTGCTTCCTAAAATTAAGATAAATATTTATGCGTCATACTTTCAGAATTAATAATCCACTTTTCAAATTCCATTACATACGTCTATTTTGTGATCGTACTTGTCTGATAAATTATTGTGTACAATAAAGAATTATGAATTGTGAATTATGAATTATAAATTTGAATTATCTCAGGTCGCCAGATATTAGCCTTGACCTGCTTTCACCAATATCAATAAACGAAGTCCAAGTATAGTTAAATAGTTTTGGCGTAGCTCTGGGATCTCTGAACAATGGAACTTGTCGAGGTATCCTCTTGCTATCTTCTAACCAATATTTTTCTAACATAACAGCTCCTATTTCTGGGTACTTTGCTGATAGATCTTCTTTCTCACAGGGGTCTTCCAGAATGTTGTATAAACACCATTTATCTGAAACGTACAGAATTCTAAAGAATAGTTTCTAGCATGCCAGAGAGACTATGGCTCTACTATTTTGCAGTCAAATATCTTTACAACACAATTACACAAGTAAATTATACTTCGAAGCACTTATAACTATAGTACTTATTAGTAGTCGACTTTTGCTTTATCAATATTTTTACAGTATAAACTCACCTTTTGAAGTAAAACAGCTATCAAATTCCTTATCGTAACAGTGAATCGTGCTATCGTTCATGAGATTCATTCCATTTAAATGAAATTCTTTGCGCCATTTCCTAAGGACTTGGTATATTTTACTCTTATTTACTGCTTCGATGTACTGCGGTGGTGATCCAATAATTCCCCGGAGATCACCTCCTGAATGAACACTTCTATCTTCTATCACTTCTCCAATTACCAGTTTATAGTCACCAGATATAATTGCACCAAACCCTGTGTAGTCATCGATTTCGTATATTTCGTCTCTATCTGACATTCGGTTTTCTATGATGTTGTTCCATTGATTTTTGCCATCAAGTCCCTCTTGCGGGTCTCCACCTATAGCTCCTAGTAATGTGGGTAACCAGTCACTTGCATGCATGTAGCCATCCCACACGTTTTTCTTGAAGTTTTCATTTAGGGACCAGACTAGGCCGACAGTTCTTATACCCCCGTCCCAAGCCGACATTTTGCTGCCCCTGAGTGGCCAATTAGATCCGTAGTTTGGGGAATCCTTAGATAATCCCGTTGGCGCACCATTATCTGAAATAAATACGATTATTGTGTTGTTTAGTAATTGCTTGTCATTGAGTACTTCAACTATTTCACCAACACTCTCATCCAACTTTTTCGTCATGGCTGAAAATAGACATTGTGATAAAAAGAACTTTTCACCTCTGTGGGTGACGCTTAATAGTTCGATGTTTATTTATAGTCTAAGAAATTTCGAGAGAAACAACAAGGAAAGGCACATTGATTTTCATTAATTTATTCTCTTAGGCTGGTCGTTAAAAATGTATGTGGGATTTCATAGTAGGTACTTAGTTCTGAGCATTCATGCCCGATTTTCACGCAGGAGATGCAGGCTCTAATCCAGGGCTGAAAGTGTGCCAATGTGAAAGATAAGTAGTATAGTTAATCTTAAGTACCGTCTACGAACTTAAGATTAACTACTTACTTATCCCGCCCGGAGAGATAAAAGAGGGTACAACTGTGCCTCGGCCACCCCGTATGAAAAAAGACGTGATAAATGATTATCAATAAATATGCAGGTATGATTAAATCTTAGCAGCGAGTTCTGTTTTGCGGTTGGTTCAGCCGCGCTTAGAGTTTGTTCAAACTGAAATGACGCGAAACTGAAATGACGCGCCCACTCCTTCTGCTTCTTGCGTTAAGCTTATGTGTGTCAATGCGATAGGGGGGCGCGTCATTTCAGTATGGACCAGCTCTACCTCCAAAGACCCGTCTCTCCGGTGACTCCACGTGTCTCATGGCGCGTACGTCCGCTGGCGCCGCCTGGAGGAGCGCTCCGTCGAGCCCGGCGTGGGGGGCGTTGTGACACACCATCAGAAACAGGGGGGACGACGGCTCATGCCGGGATATTACTGTGGAAGTTACACGACATGCTGAGTTGAGTTTTTGGGTTATGGCTTCTATGTCACAATATGCTCGCCAATTTCTCGTATTGAAAACTGCAGAATGTGGGACACGACACACTTGTCTACTACAATGTAGACAAGCAAGAATGCCATGTGCCACATCAAAAGGGTTGATTTCTAAATAAGTTCAGTTGTTGGTCAGGATTTTGAAAATCGCATGGACGCGCACGCGCAAGCGATAATTTATTTTCTTACTATCTTTTGCCTCCTCCGTATAAATGTCGGTGATGTAACCCTCTGCAGCCCAATCAGCTGTCAAGTTTCTGTAGAGATCCAGTCCTGAGACCTGGCCGGTGACCCACTAGAATACGAATGCTAATGTTATGGTAATTCATGGATAATATATATTATAGTATTTAATATCAAGAAGGAAAAGGCGAAAAATAAACTGAAAAACAATATACTAACCGTTTCTTCTATAGTGTACTCGTAATAATCCACATATCCTCCCCTATGACCATAGTGGGTGTCGAACCCACGGAAAGTTGGTAGATATGCGAACCGAGAATGCCCCTGATGCCATTTGCCAACCAAGTGCGTCGAATAACCCAGCTCCTTTAGGTATTCAGGGAGTATCTTCTCAGTTAGTGGGAGACCTCTGTCTTCGCCATTTGTTAGAGGGTATCCTTGCATCCCTATAAATATACAAAGAGATGTTACACTGCATGTTGTTTATGAGATGTTACAGACAACGACCCTTCCCCAATGTGTAATGCAGCACGCGTTCAGGGGCCCGATGCTGCTCTGAGAAACGCACTTATATTGGAACGCTACCGCTTCTAAAACACCCAAAAGGCGTCATTTGGTATGCTCCTAAAGAATCGCAAATAGATCGTACATAGGGTATGTCGTCAAAGGACAAACTTTTTCGTATCTAAAGACAATTAATAGAGTAGCGTAAAAATCAACATAATTTAAATCCTCTGGCATGGATTTTGATAATCTTTTGTATCTTACGTAAATAGAGAAAAACTAGCTCTATCGATTGCCATATCTTTTATGTGATATAAACATTGCCAAGCCTGTTTTGTTGTGATTTAGGATGACTTCAGTTGTGGTGGTTGTAGGTAGGTATCTAGTTATTTTAGCAAGTCGGTATATACCATACCAGTTCTGTGCGCGTATTTCCCTGTCAATATAGCAGCACGAGACGGAGTGCACTGACAGTGAGTGTAGTACCGGTTCAGAGCAACCCCGGACATCGCCAGCGAGTCTATGTTAGGAGTCTGGATTTGATCTGATCCGTGGAAACTGACGTCATTCCATCCCTGAAACGTAATCGCATGGACTAATTATGAAAAGGGAGTAAAATCATCGGACATCGTTCTTGAGTTGAAATCTAGCACATCAGCAAATACTTACATGGGTTGGACGGTACATGGGCCTACAATATTCCAAAGAAAGAAAGGCTATCATTTAATATCTTCCAAATAAATCAGAGATGATCATCTCTGATTTATTTTCTGCCGAAAACTTGTGCATTACATAAATAAGTATAATGTACGATAAGTCGTCCGATAAGTCGTCTAAACGTCTCAAATATCATCCTTTGAACGACTTCTTCATCGTATTAAGGACAGGGAAGGATAAATGTAGCTTTTATGATTGATGAAAAAAATAAGCCTAAATAATTGCACGGATTAGTTGCGTTGTCCTAGACATCATTAATTTGTTAACACGAACCTAAACCATAAAACTATGGTAAATCACAATATTGTACGGTCACGCCGCACAATATTGTGATCAGCAACACGCATCATGCGAACTTACTTGTATGATATTTAACTATAGCTATACAACTGTATACCTAGTAACATCAATAAATAGCAATCCAGCAATAATTCTGGTTTAACTCATAACTTCAACAACTACTTCGAGTGTGTGGGATAATCTCGTAAACTACGGGTTAGACCATACAGATAGCATTTTGACAAAATCAAAATGAAAAACAGTTATATCCGTTTTCCAGAAACTAGACTATCTTGTGATAGATGGTTGGAGTCTGCAAAACTGAAAATAATAGCGTTGTCTTCAATATTGGGACAGACGGATAACGATGTGGTCCTACAAGGGTTCCTTTTTAGGGTTCCAATCCCTAAAAGGAAAAAGGAACCCTAATAGGATTACTTTGTTGTCTCTCCGTCCGTCCGCCCATCTATCCGTCCGTCCGTCTGTCCAGACCTTTTAATCAAGCTGAAAATTATATCAATTGCTCAGGTCTGTGGTCCCTTAAAGGTGTGAAAAAATCAACCTCCTAGGTCAACGCAATCGAACGTTACGGACCATTTTATGCTGTAAAATTGTTGGATGTTCATATACCTAGTAATCGCATTGGACCCAAAACCTAGAGGGTACTTCCCGTTGGCCTACAATCATGAAAGGCACAAATCAAGATCATAAAGCACAAGTAATGGGGAAAAATCTGATTATAGGTTTTGGTCCGTTGCGATTACTTACCATGAAAATTGAACATTTTTACAGCATACGTTGGCAGAGTTCGATTATCGTGTTATGCGAGCGTGAGCAATTGATATAAATTTCATCTTGATACGTCCACGCGTTCTCGATATAAAGGTCTTGCTTGACACACGGTCGGACGGACAGACAGACTAGACGGACGGACAACAAAGTGATCCTATAAGGGTTCCTTTTTCCTTTTAAGGATCAGAACCCTAAACATCTGAAAACTGCTTTCTTCCTTTCTGCAAAAATATTCAATTTGGTTTACATGGATGCCAGCATACTTATGTAGATATTACATACATATTTATATAGACACCTAATTATACCATTTACGAGGTAACATATCTAAGTGTGATCGGAACCCTTGGTCCACGAGTCCTACTCGCACTCGGAGGAATTAATGCATTCAAGACACATTTCTGCAAAAAAAACTCGAGTCGCATTCGACTGAGCAGCAGCGGCATAAGGTAGACTCCGTCTAATAGAAAATATATTACTTACCAAATCATCTGCCACAATAAACACAACATTTGGTCTAGTTGAAGTCACACTAGAAACTATTATCACATGAAGAGCTATAACAATTGCACCAATATTAACACCCATATTAGCGTAGCGTCAGCGACAAAGGTGTTACAGGACTGATGCAAAATCTGCGGACAACTAAATCTGTTAGTTATCAAAATAAGATATGTTATTCTGTCTATGCTATGTCTGTGTTCTAAATAAATCCTATCGGTAAACTGCCCACAAACATGTGAAAGTAATCCTCATTTTATCTCACAGACACATTCATAGTTCATACACATACATGTATAATTTGGTACAGTAGAAAAGAGATAACAGGTCGCATGACAGAATTGACAGATGTCAGCGTTATTGCCAATTTTACCAACAATATTAAGTGTCCTCTATCTTTTAGGGGACACTTTGTTTCCTTTCAAGAATAGATAATTTCGTTAGAATAATAACAATTAGGAGATTAAATAGTCAACCCACCGGAACTAAATAATAAATCAAAATATCATAAGTACAGTATTAAAATTTATAACTAAAGAATTCATTCAAATTATAGGGACATATTTTTATTAAATGCTGTCTAAGAGTATTAAAAAAAGTTGTGTCGGACAAAGTTTTTATTTCATCGGGGAGCTTAATATATACCCTTATGGCAACCATCTTTGCGCATCGTGAGTATGCGACAGTCGTACAAGCCGGCACCTCCAGATCGCCCTTATTCGCTTGTTGAGGCGTTCACTGACTCCAAGGGGTCTCATTGGAAACTTCAGTGGATATCGCCTCACTAGTTTGCAGAGTTCTATTATTTACAGAGCTGTGTTGTGTGGATTTTCAGTTTTACAAAGGAATGAGATCTTGTTTGACCTAGGTCCATCAATTATCCGCACACATCTCTTTTGCAAAACCAATACTTTTTGTATGTCTACGCTATTGAACCATATTGCCAAACCGTACAGCACCCTAGACTGGGGCCCGATGCTGCTCTGAGAAACGCACTTATATTGGATCGCTACCGCTTCTAAAACACCCAAAATGGCGTCATTTGGTATGCTCCTAAAGAATCGCAAATAGATCGTAAATAGATTGCAAGCAAATCGTATAGGCTTTGCAAGCATTTAGTATGCACGCTTCCTTGCAATCTATTTACGATCTATTTGCGATTCTTTAGGAGCATACCAAATGACGCCATTTTGGGTGTTTTAGAAGCGGTAGCGATCCAATATAAGTGCGTTTCTCAGAGCAGCATCGGGCCCCTGGGTGTTATAGTTCCTGAAATCTCATCTTTTAAATATACGTAGGTACAACGAAACGTACGAAACGAAACGATTTGGCATAATTTGCGTTTTGTTACATAATTTCACAAAATATTTTCTTTGAAACTTTCAGGAATATGATTATACCCTACCCAACATAGGATGATCTCTAACAGCTTGTCACTGTGACTTTACTAGGCATGGGGATAATCGGTACAAATTATCGATATTCTAACTTAAAGTTTCTGAATGTTTCATTCAAGCAAATCAAACAAAAGTATGTTGTAACATGTTTTTATTCTTGTTAAATCGATTCACAGTCTAAATCACCATCATCAAAGTCTGATTCGGACTCGCTTGAGCAGTCTTGTAGATTTATTGACCGAGCGAGCGAAGCGAGCGAAGCGTCTCCGTTTCAGGTTTGGGCAAAAATGCTTTCGTATGTCCGGTTGTTCTCCTCTACAGGTCGCATTTATGAACCGATTCTCGTGAAATTTTGTGAGCAGGTTGGAAAAATAAATAAAATTTTTTACTCGAGCCAGTTTTTTGATTTTTTTCAAAATGGCGGAGATATGGGGTTTTAAAATGTAAAAAAATCGCTACAACCCAAACGGCTCGATGGATATTAACAAATGAGGTGTCGTTGTATTTGTAAAGACCATGAGAGTGAAACAGATGAGCGAACGAAGCGAGCGAAGCGTCTCCGTTTCAGGTTTGGGCAAAAATGCTTTTGTATGTCCGGTTGTTCTCCTCTACAGGTCGCATTTATGAACCGATTCTCGTGAAATTTTGTGAGCAGGTTGAAAAAATAAATATAATTTTTTACTCGAGCCAGTTTTTTGATTTTTTTCAAAATGGCGGAGATATGGGGTTTTAAAATGTAAAAAAATCGCTACAACCCAAACGGCTCGATGGATATTAACAAATGAGGTGTCGTTGGATTTGTAAAGACTATGAGAGTGAAACAGATTATATAATTTTAGTAAAAAGTCAATAGGTTGTATAAAAGATCGCGAAATGTAGTTTACAAAGTTATTGGTGCGGCTACTTTCATACTTGCATGTACGTAACCAGGTACATTCATAAGTTTGTATGTGTTATTGAAAGAAAATTATTTGGGTTATTTTTTTTATGTGTGTTAGCAGTTCAGCTTTCCCACCAACATACTCGCGAGGTCTATAGCTCACAGAGCCACTAGTAATCAGTTCCTGGGTAGATTGGTCGAATCGTACGTCACGCTCCCAATCTTCATCCACAATGTTTCTTGTTCTGTCGATGTCTTTCAATAAGTATTCTATTATTTGTTTCGAGTCAAGATCGATAACTTGTCTACGGTAAGTGTAGCACGTCACTATTTGCCAATAAAGTATGTTCATTGTCTCTATACATTTTACCGTCGTAAAATACGATACTTAAGGCGTGTTTTGACACTGACAGCTGTCAGAGATCATCCTATGTTGGATAGGGTATAAATGACCCCAACTTTACGCTAAAAACTCAAAAAAGTTTGGTGACCTAGCGAGTAGGTCAGGAACTAAAGATGAGCCCCTCACCTCAGAAATCTTGATCATATTATTCAATAAAATTCTTTCCGTTATATATACAAAATATAAATGGGGCCTTGTACTAGATTTATACAGGGTGTAACAGAAAGGGGTGTACAAGCCGAAAGAGGTTTGTTGTTATCCCCATCATTCTAAACAACTTTCACTATATGGGACCGACTTGCGGTTCGTTCCGCGACATCGCTGTCAGCGCTGTAATCGATTACCATACAGCGTCTAAAATATGCCGTTCCGAATCAGTTTTGACGTGACAACGATATCTCAAAATGGACGCAATGACGTCATGAATGACATCATCAACTCCGCCATGTTGGGATATCACTGACCATCGTCGAGAACGTGAGCACTGATAGATCGTGACAGCTGTCACTCTGACAGCTGACAATCGAACTAAGAACAGCAACCAGCAGACACTCACTCCTGAAGCTCCATAATTATTGATTTCCTCACTTAATACAAAGAAAATTTAACTACTACGCGACTGTCTACGACTCAAAATTAAAAAAAATAACAAAAGTTTGGTTATAATAGTTTGACATCTGTCAGTGTCGAAATTTACCGTCGCGTTATATATATCGTTCCGAATGGATATCTGTGATAGACGCTGGTGGTCGTGATTTCCCATTCGGAACGGTCATGATGGTCGTGACGTCACGTGAGCGATGATAGCGCTGATAGCCCGTCGCGGAACGGAAGGTTGATCAGAGCAACTTTATTTTTCACTCCACACCATTCAGATAAGCTGAGCGCTAGGCCCGAAATGTATTGAGTTAATAAAAATAAAGTTGCTCTGATCAAGTCGGTCTCATAGTGAAAGTTGTTCAGAATGATGTCCCTAACATCCCTCTTTCGACTTGTACACCCCTTTCTGTAACATCCTGTTACAAATCTGTATTACAAGAACCCCGCAATGGGCATCGTAACACCCATTTTTTTTATTCTATAAATCGAAAATATAGACAAATATAAGAAACTAATTTGAATATTTTTTAATTTTTTGATGTCATTATTTTTTTATTAATTATTTAAAATTTCTGAATTTTGTTAGTATGACGTCACCACTGGCATAATTAGGTATGTTCCTTTGCATTCAATCATGCTTTTAAAAAGTAAAAATACGTTGACGTTTGACAAATGTTTGATTGTTGACACTGTTTGACACTTTTGACAGTTGTTGTTGTTGACAAATGTATTTTTTTAAATATTTGTAGGCAATGGAACTACCGCATTAGAGCCAACGATGACGTATTTGAAAGAAAATGAAATTAACAGTTTTTGCGATAAATATTAATAATCCGTTTTAATTTTATTTATTTAAACCCCTTATAGTAATCAGTATCCCTATTCCTCTAAATGGTTTTCACTTTACGACAATCGATGCCTCCCTGATCAATGCCCATTGCCTGTGTGAATATTTATATCTAAATGACAAGTAAAGGTTGGCAAGAAAGTCTAGAAATTAAATGATGGCAACATTCACAGACTACTGCGTGTTTTCTTTATTGCCATATTTGGATTGTCTATCAAAATACGCAATAGTGCTCTAATATGTCACTTATGTTGCCATCATTTAATTTCTAGACTTTCTTGCCAACCTGACTTAAGACTTTTTAAATTAATAAAATAAATAGAGAAAGTTAAACGCTAACGCTAGCGAAACGAAACGATAACTTTTTATGTATGCGATTTGACATTTGGAATCGCTACGTGAGTATTATAAATCGATCGAGCATCCGTCCGTATTCAAAAAAATGCAAATGTCTACCAAATAATCTCAGTTTCAGAACGATACATAGAATATATATATAGATAGAGAATAAGAAGACGTAAACACTGAAGACATGGCTGTACGGCTTTGATGGCCATTGCCTTTCCATTCATTTGGATAAAGACGGAGAAAAAAAAATAAAAAATGAATGAATTCGTATCCTAACCTTAAAACTTCTTTCAAGTGTTTGTAGTGAATAAAATTATCCAAATCTTTGTACTAAACATCACTAAAATGATGTGTCCTGATATAATGGAATTTCAGGTAAGAGCTGCTTCCCAAAAACTGGTTAGTGAGTCAAGTTGGGGGCGGTAACGCATGTAATGTTGTTGATATTGGTTCCAGGACGTCCTGAAGAAGATGCGGGTTTTGGATGACAAAATAATATATACTCTCAACACTTGCATGCCAACTGAATCATTCAAAACCAAGTTTGATCCGACAGCCACCTGCCAAGACCTCCACAGCCAGATACAGAAGGGCCACTCAGAAAGGGAGATTTATATCAAGAACTGCATTTTAGCAACGGCTGATACTGTTAAGAAACTAAGGGCATCTAAGGAAGAGAACCCTAATGATTTTAATGTGTTGAAAGGTTTAAAATCTGAACAGAGAAAGGTTAGTCTTCTCCCTTGAATTGAAAATTTCAAAACTATCCAATAACACTATGTCAACTATCCCGGGGATAACTTGTATGACAATGACAGTTCAAAATGAGGTGATCTGATCTAGTGTCTATGAAAAAGTAGAAGATACTCTCGAGTAAGGCTGCGCTCAGTTTGGACGCATTTTTGTACGAATTTGACTCATGCATGCATACAAACAAGCACAAATAATCCCGACCTTGAAAGTACTATGGAAGCGCTCAGACTGCGTGCGAGTTAGTCGTACGAATACGTACATATAGTTGCGACGTCAGAAACCAATCCGAAATTGTTGGGATTTTAAAGTTTATTCATACATTTTTCTTAGGTAAAATGGATGTAGAAAAATTAATTAATTTAGTTCACAGTAAAAAATGTTTGTGGGATCAGAGTGAATCAAGTTATCACTTACCTGACGTTCAGCGCAAAGCATGTCTTTCTTGTAATAAGAGAATTATCTTTACCTTCAAGATATGATGAATTATCTTTACCTTCAAGATAGTTCTCTTGTTAGTCTTCGAGTAATAAGAGAATTATCTTGAAGGTAAAGATAATTCATCACTCACCAACAGAGGACTTAACAAATGCAATATCACCGAAATAATGACTTGTGTCAGACAAACACATATTCAGTGTGAATACTCGATTCGTACGACCACATTCGTATGTTTAGGTACTATATGAATTTGTGTCCAAAGTGAGCGTAGCCTAAAAGTTACTCTTTCGTTGGTAAAATTCAGGCTAAGAAGATCTTTATTGTATGTAAGTTGCATTAAGTACTTACCTACATATTTGGTGCATATTTGACACTCTACAAGCCAAAGGTAAAGGAAGACCAGTTGGTCAGTGGAGCTATGCATACCATGTTTATCTGCAACTGATTAGCTAAAAGATTTAGGAGAGATTATCTTATTCCTAATCAGCCCTCTTTTAGTGGGGGATTCCATCACACAAGCGTGCGGGATTTACCTTTAGCATCATAACCCAAATCACACCTGACAACATTCAAAGACCGCTATAAGTCCTCAATATATTTTTGTCATAGCTATGCCAACTTCACTAAGATTGCTAAGTCCTAAATTTGTTTTTATCACAGCTACACCAACTGCAAACAGAACTGAGTGTTGAAGAAATCGTAAAAGAGAAAACTTCAAAACTATTCACAGAAAAGTGCAGAAGCTATTACAAGCCAGGTGGTTTATGAAGACTGAAAAAATTGCAATTGTTTGCTGTTTATGTTTTTTTTTATGTAAATATTATAAATAGAAACCAATAGTTGTTAGATTGTGTTCATTACATTTGTATGATTTATCAGTTCTTATTTCCTTTATCATAAGTAAAACAATAAACCATATAGCATAGAGTAGGTAACTTATATATAGGTACAAAAGTTGACAGAAGGGTTCATAATAAACTAGTGGCTCTGTGAGCTGTAGACCTCGCGAGTATGTCGGTGGGAAAGCTGAACTGCTAACACACATAAAAAAAATAACCCAAATAATTTTCTTTCAATAACACATACAAACTTATGAATGTACCTGGTTACGTACATGCAGTATGAAAGTAGCCGCACCAATAACTTTGTAAACTACATTTCGCGATCTTTTATACAACCTATTGACTTTTTACTAAAATTATATAATCTGTTTCACTCTCATAGTCTTTACAAACCAACGACACCTCATTTGTTAATATCCATCGAGCCGTTTGGGTTGTAGCGATTTTTTTACATTTTAAAACCCCATATCTCCGCCATTTTGAAAAAAATCAAAAAACTGGCTCGAGTAAAAAATTCTGTTTATTTTTTCAACCTGCTCACAAAATTTCACGAGAATCGGTTCATAAATGCGACCTGTAGAGGAGAACAACCGGACATACAAAAGCATTTTTGCCCAAACCTGAAACGGAGACGCTTCGCTCGCTCATCTGTTTCACTCTCATGGTCTTTACAAATCCAACGACACCTCATTTGTTAATATCCATCGAGCCGTTTGGGTTGTAGCGATTTTTTTACATTTTAAAACCCCATATCTCCGCCATTTTGAAAAAAATCAAAAAACTGGCTCGAGTAAAAAATTCTATTTATTTTTCCAACCTGCTCACAAAATTTCACGAGAATCGGTTCATAAATGCGACCTGTAGAGGAGAACAACCGGACATACGAAAGCATTTTTGCCCAAACCTGAAACGGAGACGCTTCGCTCGCTCGGTCAATAAATGGTCAAGTGCAAGTAGGACTCCCAGACCAAGGGTTCCGATCACACTTGGAGATTGTTACTTTTATATTAGGTAACTAGTGTAATTAGGTTTCTTTTCTACATAAAAAAGTAAAGTATGATGTCATCCATGTAAACAAAATTACATAGTTTTGTGGAAAGATATAAATTTGCATTTTTTAGATTTTCCCTTTAATAGTGCTGTAAGGCCTTGCTTTGTGCCAAATTTCACGATTGTAGGCCAACGGGAAGTACCCTATAGGTTTTGGGTCCATTGCAATTACTATGAAAATCCAACAATTTTACAGCATAATGTAAACGTTCAGTGTTTGATTGCTACATGCTACAAGTGTTATTTTAGATTTAGAAGTGTCATCTTGATACATCCACATGTTCTCAATATCATTGACACAAGGACGGACAGACAGACAGACAAACGGACGGACAACATGATCCTATGAGGGTTCCTTTTTTCCTTGGATCAAAACCCTAAAAAATATACAGAGCCACAAGTAATACAATCAACACCTCTTGGAGTTATCAATGCTTTATTTGTATAGAAAGTCTAGAATTCTACATAGGTATTTTATACAATTAGAAAATTAAATAGCAATATGTATAGATTTTACCAGTTTTGTACACTTATCATCTATGTCAGACATTACTTGTATGTACAATTAAAACAAAATAAACAATATACTTGTTAACAAAAATATGACTCAAAAACTTAATGTAGTTACATCTACTTTAAAGCAGCTGCTGCTGCTGCTGCTTCCTCCTGCTTCTTGTAGTTTTCTCGGTACTGTTGGTGGAATTCCTGATTTATTGTTTCAATTGATTCCCCTCGTTTAGCCGCAGCCTTCCCGGACATAATTGCCCCAATGCTGGCAAGGGCAGTCAGGATCATCATGTAGTTCGCTATTTTGATCCTTGCTTCACTACGCGCTCTGTCAATTAACTCGGGCCTAAAAACGAAGGTCACATTGGTCATAAATTTATAGGTGTGTCTGATGTAAACAAGTTGCATAACTGATATGATAACAGAACTCACGAGACCAGATCCGGGATTTCCTCTTTTGTTTTGAACTTCTTAGTCCATACAAGCAGCGTTCTCTGGAAGTTTGTTGGGCTATACTTCACTGCCATTGAGCCAGGGCGCGCGGCTTTGGCTGCAGGTGCAGATGCAGCCCCTGGTTGGTTAGTCGGAACTGGCTTCGAACACATACGTCTCCCAAAAATAGAGACGCATGTTCTGGGGAACAATATCCTAGTCATCTTATCCGCACTCAAACAATCCAGTAGGTAGGTACCTAATTAATTGTAATTATTTCGTTCTAACTAAATTCCGACAAAACAAATCACTGACTGTTTCGTTTCGTTCGTCGTCCTTCAAATCCATCCATAGACAATTCACCGACTGTTTCGTTTCGTTCATTGTGTTGTAGTTGTACTACCAGCAGTTTACCACCATTACCTACGGGCTTATTCGCTAACTGTGATGATCACTCAATCAATGATGATCCGTAAAGAAGATGTGTACTTTTTATTAGGAGCCGTAAAATTAAAAGAATATTTCATTCAAATAGGTCACTCGATAGTTTATCGTACTTAAATGAACGTTCTAACTGCTTTAGTTATTGTTCTGAGGTTCTAACCGTGATGAAAAACGTGAGGAAACCTTATTACTCCATAGCTGCGACGATGGGCTAGCCCTCTGTCAAGATAAATTGATTATTGAATTGGACTGGCTAAATGTGGGCACCGTTGTGCCTGTGCCACCCCGTATAGGAAAAGGCGTGACGCTATGTTTATGATGTTACTAACCCGTACCCGTTAAAATGTGTGCATATAGTAATGCTTACCATAATTTCCCGAAATTCTAAATTATTCGACATCAGCTGGACGTACATTAACCGATACGCAACGCAGGCAGCCAACGGATTTTGCTTTGTTTCTCTCTCTCTCTTCCGCTCTATTTCTCTCGCAGACTGTCGAAATTCTCTGTAGAACAGCGATTAGTCGCTGTGTGTCAACCGTGTCAACAGGTGTCAACAGAGATTAATCGCTGCGAGTGCATTCGCTGCGAATTGTAATCGCAACGAATAATCGCTGCCTTCCTGTCACACACTGCGACTAATCGCTGCGAGCGCATTCGCTGCGAATCGTAATCGCAACGCTGCCTGCCTGTCTCACACAGCAACTAATCGCTGCGAGTACCTACCTATTCGCCGCGAGTATTCGCTGTAGCCTCGGTCACACACAGCGACGCATCGCTGCGAGTGCCTATTCGCCGCTAGTATTCGCTGTAGCCTTGGTCACACACAGAGACTAATCGCTGCGAGTGCCTATTCGCCGCTAGTATTCGCTGTAGCCTCGTTCACACACAGCTACTAATCGCTGCGAGTGCCTATTCGCCGCTAGTATTCGCTGTAGCCTCGGTCACACACTGCGACTAATCTCTGCGAGTGCCTATTCGCCGCTAGTATTCGCTGTAGCCTCGGTCACACACTGCGACTAATCGCTGCGAGTGCCTATTCGCCGCTATTATTTACTGTAGCCTCGGTCACACAGTCACAGCGACTAATCGCTGCGAGTGCCTATACGCCGCTAGTATTCGCTGTAGCCTCGGTCACACACTACGACTAATCGCTGCGACTGCCTATTCGCCGCTAGTATTTGCTGTAGCCTCGGTCACACACAGCGACTAATCGCTGCGAGTGCCTATTCGCCGCGAGTATTCGCTGTAGCCTCGATCATACACAGCGACTAATCGCTGCGAGTACCTATTCGCCGCTAGTATTCGCTGTAGCCTCGGTCACACACAGCTACTAATCGCTGCGAGTGCCTATTCGCCGCTAGTATTCGCTGTAGCCTCGGTCACACACCGCGATGCATCGCTGCGAGTGCCTATTCGCCGCTAGTATTCACTGTAGCCTCGGTCACACACAGCGACTAATCGCTGCGAGCGCCTATTCGCCGCTAGAATTCGCTGTAGCCTCGGTCACACACAGCGACTAATCGCTGCGAGTGCCTATTCGCCGCTAGTATTCGCTGTAGCCTCTGTCACACACAGCGACTAATCGCTGCGAGTGCCTATTCGCCGCTAGTAATCGTTGTAGCCTCAGTCACACACAGCGACTGATCAGTGCACATTTGCCGCGAGTATTCGCTGTAGCCTCGGTCACACACAGCGACTAATCGCGGTGAATGCGTATTCGCCGCGAGTAAAATTGAACATGCTTAATTCAAATCGCGGCGACTGAATCTATTCGCAGCGAATAGCCTGGGCTGTCACACACAGCGAATACATACTTGCGGCGAGTAGGCCCTCCCCCGCTTCTTCACCCGCACCCTCTCCCCTGCTCCATCAAATCGCCAGCAAGTTCCGGACTTTTTCATCAGATGGCCAGTAATCGAAATTTTGAGTGTGGCCTTATGTGTCTAAACACACTATACCGAAGTTACGCGACCGAAGTTCGGCATGATTGATTACGCCTGCAATGCTATTTGAATTACTGACGACATAATGCCGAAATTACGGTGCGCTAAAGCGTACAGCGTAACTTCGGTCGAGCGTAAGTTCAGCGGCAACTAAGTAAGGTAACTACTACGAGTAGGTAAGTTCGGAACTTAAGGTGTGTCATATTATCAGCCTTACCTCGGAACGTAAAATCAGCCGTGGAACTTCGGTCGCGTAACTTCCGCATAGTGTGTTTAGACACTATATTCCTATATTTATCATTTACTTTAAGGTGTAGTAGCAAAGGTCACCTGTGGGAAAAGGCGACACACATACATCCATAGTAATAGTAGATTGTTTACCAAGGGAGTAAAGAACTATTTTTAGGGCGAGAGTGTTTTTTGAATCCTGAGCGACCGAGGGATTCAAAGTACATCACTCGAGCCAAAAATTGTTTTTACTCCTGAGGTGGACAATCTACTTTTGATCACCCTCTATGAGAAAAGTAGTAAGGAATCAATAAAATAACATACTATGTACCTGTAGAGGGTAGGTATAACAGAAAGGGGTGTACAAGCGGAAAGAGGGACATCATTCTGAACAACTTTCACTTGGGACCGACTTGATCAGAGCAACTTTATTTTTATTAACTCAGTACATTTCGGGCCTAGCGCTCAGCTGATCTGTATGGTGGAGTGAAAAATAATGTTGCTCTGATCAAGTTGGTCCCTAGTGAAAGTTGTCCAGAATGATGTCCCTAACAACCTTCTTTCGGCTTGTGCGCCCCTTTCTGTTACACCCTGTATTTATTTACACAATTTTCGTGATTTGTTGTGTGTGATGGTTTGTTGGAAGAAATCTCTTGCTAGAGATAAGCTCGCCTATAACATTGTCTATCTATTATAAGTTTTCTGTATTTCATTCTTGTGTTAGTACAATAAAGAAATTACGAATTACGAATATGTCCTCCACATAGTTAAAGCTTGTTTAGTATTGGATAAATCTTGAAAATTGGTTCAATTTTGTTTAAGTCCACTAGATTGCGCATGGCTCAATTTGACGCGAAACAGCGAAATCCAGGATTGCGCAGAGGCCAAATTGACGCACGGTGAGTTTGAGTATCTATTTTCGATCATCATTTGAAAATCTCAGCTCCTATGGTCGTAATTTTTTTTATGAACACAGCCAATGAGTTCAGGCTCTGAAAAAACCTTGAAATACTCATCCATGGAGCCAAAAAAAAACCATTCATCAAAAATCAAAACGAGATCAAAACCGTTCATAACTTTTTTTTGCCGGTGGGGTGGGTGTGTGTGATCGGAGGAGATTAGATCGTGCCGTGATTAAAATCTGTAAAGACTGAATTAAAGTCTGTAAAGACTGAAAAACTGATTGTTAGTACTATTCATAGCATATTTCTTAGTTTATCTTAGTTAATACCGTGTTTTTACTGAAAATATCAAAATAAATAAATATTCTCCTTTGAATACTTTTAAATCATACTACAGTACTTTATTTCACTTACCTACACTTATTTAACAACGGTTACAAACAACTCTTTGGGTTAGCAATACAGTTGTCATCTTAATCGTATGATAAGCAGTGATCGGAATAGGTAGAGTGATTTTTGGTACTTACGTCATGAAATTCATAACATGGATATGCCTTTTTTCCGGAAGGTTCGGGAGTAAACGAATTATAGAATTAAAATAGTGTTCTAGTAGCTTGAAAAAAAATACGCGTGTAGCACCGTACACGTGTTAGAAGTAAAACTTCTGTAGCTAGATCATTAAGTGGTACCTATACTATACACCTATACCTACCTATACTAAAAGAGATTTAAATTTCCAATTTTGAGATCCAATCTCTGCTTCAAGTTACTTTTAAGTTTCAGACGTCCGATTATTTGAAATTATTTTATACTTGTACTTACTTTTAATACGTCATGTCATTTATTTCCCACCATTCCTTATCTACAATTTGTCGCGCTCGTGGTGATATACTTAACTCATTCAATAGTGTCACTACTATTTGCATCTCGCTCAGATTATATACCATCTGACGTCACGTCTTTAAGCCGTCTCGCTCAAATGTATGCATTGCTTTGCTTGTTTTAGAAATCCATATCGACCCGTGTGACATTGATGAAACTCTTTTCTTACAAACTGTATGGATCGCATCGCACAGCTGTCAAACATAAGTTCCGGTTCCAACAAAGAGGTTGAACGAAGTAGTTTGAGTCATGCTAGTTGGTTTTGTAGGTTTGTCCCAGCCAGCGGCGGCGGCGGCGGCGGCGCCATCTTGGCCATACCGGAAATCAAGAACTCGTGGAAGAATGCTTAAAATAATTTTTATTTGTTAACGTTTCATCAGGTTTTTCTCTCACTAATTAACATTCTTTATTGTACGAATGTATTATTATCTTATCTGATTAGTTAAAAACCGTATTGAAAATAGTTGCGGTTTTAAAAGTCTTCAGCCGACCCTGACGTCACCGATTCCAATTTCCGTTACATTTCTTAGCCACTCGTGATAGCACCCGGCTAGTAGCAATTGAAAAGCAAATATATGAATAACCCACAGTTGAGAGGTTAAATAAATTTTACCCCCGTGCCCTAAGAAGTTTTACTTCAAAAAAAACATTGTTCACACATACAGGTTAACGATGACACATCTTGGAGACTGTACTCTGATTGGTCGCGAAGTCGCAAAATTTTGCATTGTGCCGATGCCGATGGTGCTGCTTTTATGTTGTAAATCTTGCTCATATTGATTCGTTTCGATTCTCATTATATACCTCGTTTCACGTAATCATTATGAAATTCCGAAAAAAAAAACATTTAAAAAGCCCGGAATCTCTGAGGCACATCCATGATAATATTGATAATATTATCTCTCTATACGTTTGAGGTCACTCAACCCAAATCACTCTACCTACTCCGATCACTGATGATAAGTCTAAAGGGGTCAAATTTAAGTTTTAAGGCCGGGACTCCACCAAAGCGGAGATGTGGAATATTTGTATGCGAGATGGAAACAGCTCACATCTCCGCTTCCATCGCACCATAAAAATATTCCACATCTCCGCACATCTCCGCTTTGGTGGAGTCCCGGCCTAAGACGCAAGGTCAGCGTGGCTGGCCGCCATCTTGCCGCGTTGCGAAATTACGCCAAAGCGCGGTGGACGGCGCGCTTCGGTGGATAACCACTTTGTTCCTCTTGAATTTTTCTACAGGATTACAGTTTTTACATACCTATAATCCTCGTGATGTTATTGGTATCAGATCTTGTGTTTTGTCATTCGCGTTTGTTGTTATATTAATATCTGAATTTTTCACAACTTTTTAATTATTTGGTCCGTGTTTCGATATCAACTCTGTAAGGTTGTTTCTCTGTTGTCACCCATCGGTGTCAATCGTAAAGGGCGTAGACAGAGAAAGGAATAGACGGAGTGCATGCGTACACCTTTGAGATGGAGATAGAGTTGGTTCTCAATAAGCATAAGGTTCAAAATCAGAGATTTGTCTGCCACACATCTGTCAAAACAAGTGCAAACAAGCATTTGACGATTCTGTGGCCAACAACAAAAACGCATACGCGGGTAAGGGACAGGTGATCGTTATTGTTTCTCCCTATAGGGAGTATAGTATAGAGATGGCACATCGTCAGAAAAAAAAGAAAAGAAAGAGATGACATAATACGAATCATTATTGTGTAAGCGAGAAACAATAACGATCACCTGTCCCTTACCCGCGTATGTGTTTTTGTTGTTGGCCACAGAATTGTCAAATGCTTGTTTGCTCTTGTTTTGACAGATGAGTGGCAGAAAATCTCTGATTTTAGTCCGTTTGCCGGGACTAAAGTAACTCTTTTTGAATAGATGTGATGAAAAAAGTTATACTTCGGGACTAAAGTTTCCGGGGACAGAGCCAGACAGCTGTCAAGTTTAGTCCATGTTTTTCTATGTTTTTTAATAAGACGGACAGATAGAGTAAAACTTTTTATTAATATGGGGTTAATATTTATTACCTTTTAAAATTATTACATAGGTATTGTTTTAAGAGGACGCAAGGCTTTTCTGACTAGTGTTGCCGGATAATCGATCGTATATCGATTATTAATCGATTATCCTAAGTACATATAAATAATTTAACAAATCGATATAGTATCGATTCTATCGATATAATCGATTGGATCGATACTATCGATTCTCATAATTGTACCAATACAATCGATTATAATCGATTAATTGATTATAATTGCTGTTTCTGAAAATTAAATCGATTATATCGATAGTATCGATGGTGAGAAGCAATACGATAGAATCGATTAAATCGATACTATCGACAAAATCGATTTAATCGAGGTATCGTTTAGATTATAATGTTGTGTAATCTGTAACGTAACAATTTAATCTAAACCGATACCTCGATTTAATCGATTGTGTCGATAGTATCGATTTTATCGATTATATTATTTTGCTTCTCACCATCGATTATAATCGATTAATTGACTATAATCGATTATATTGGTACAAGTATAAGAATCGTTAGTATCGATCGAATCGATTATATCGATAGAATCGATACTAGATCGATTTGTTAGATTATTTAGGTACCTACTAATCGATTAATTGATAATCGATTATCCGGCAACGCTATTTCTGACATAATATAATTTTATTATAATGTAGGTAGGTACTCTGTGTTTCTCACAACAACGCCATTGCATTGCAAATTTGCAACTCTGCTATTTAAAGGAAAGAAATAAACATTAAAAGTACTTACTTACAGTCGGGCTACTAGGCGATTGTTTTGGCACGTTGGGTCTCATCTCGCTCTCTGTCTCTCTCCCGCCAAGTCAAATGCCGAATATCATACTCGGGGCAAGTTTGGTCGTCATCGTCGTCGGGTCCCGCCCGCCTGACGTGCCATAACAATGGCCTAGTACTGTACAACATATAGGTGTATATTTTTAGAGTAGGTACTTTCAAAACTAGCTAGCTGGCCGCTACATAAAAATGCACAGTTAGTTATACGAGTTACGACACAGTACAGCATGCAGGAACATAAAGCACATAAGCACAAATTGATATAAATATAAGCTTATTTCACAGGATCAGGGCTCGATCCATGCTTTCTGTCATATGCTTCTCGGTACTGCGTGTGAAATTCCTGATTTATTGTATTAATTGATTTTCTTCGTTTTGCCGCAGATTTTCCAGATAAAATTGTTCCAATACAAGCTAGCACACTAAAAATTATCATGTAGTTCGCTATTTTGATCCTTAATTTACTGCGCGCTCTGTCAATGAGGCTAGGCCTATAATGATAAAATAATATAATATTATTAAGATGTAAGGAAACGACACATTAGAAAACATAAAAGGTTATCTATCACAATAAATAGATACGTACTTGACCTTTTAAATGCAGAGACATTAAAATTAGGGCAAATTAAGTTTTCATCCCCTTGTAGACTTTGAGAAGAAGTTATTCTCTGACTGAGTATCAACTTTATTATTAAAATGATAACCCATCAATGGCGCGTCATAAAAACTTTTCGTCCGCTCGATAATAAATATCTAGGTGTATAGGTGTCGCAAAATATGTTGATGTGAATGATTTCGCACAATATACTGACTGACTGTAAATAAAACCGGCCAAGTGAGAGTCAGACTCGCGCACGAAGGGTTCCGTACCATTATCTATATAATTGAAACAAAAAGTAAACTATAGAAAAAACCGACTTCCACAAACCCTATTTGATTAGATTGAGTTTAATACAAACTGTAACCCCTTATCCCCCCCCCAGGGGAATTAATTTTGTCAAATCCCATATCAGTGCTACCCCACGCTACTAAGGAACCCCTGTACAAAGTTTCATGGCTCTAGGTCCATCGGTTTAGGCTATGCGTTGCCTGCCCGTCAGCCACGCATTGTATTTGTACCTAGTATTGAGCAGATCTGGTGGCCATATGTGGTCTTCATCAGCAGTTCCGCATCACAATATTATGCTTACCATGTGCATTTGCGCGAGTTATTATGAAAAACACAAAAATCACTATAGGTCTAATCGGTCTAATTTTCCAAATCGGTCCATCCGTTTAGGCGCTATCGAGGCACATACATAAAAATAAAATAAAAAAAAACAAACATCCGGACGAATTGTAAACCTCCTCCTTTGGGAAGTCGGTTAAAAAAACCGCAAAAAAACACGTTAATTGTATGGGAGCCCCCTTTATATTAAATTTATTTTGTTTTTAGTATTTGTTGTTATAGCGGGAACAGAAATACGTCATCTGTGAAAATATCAACTGTCTAGCTACCACGGTTCATGAGATACGGCCTGGTGACAGACAGACGGATGGACGGATATCTTGAGATTTTAAGGTACTTTCCCTCCAGGGCCCATTCGTTTTTTCCACCCTGTATATGTGTGATCTGTAACTGTATTTTTCATGAAATACCCAAAAAGTTTTGTTCAAATTATCATCTTATGTCAGAATAACTTTGTAGCTAGTTGAAAAATAACATTTGAATTGATTCAAAGCTTGCCGCGCTTTTAGGGCCTTTAGTACCTACTAAACGCCGCCGTAAGCAGCACTGTCTACAACCTACTCCTACAGTTACTAGTTATTATTCTGTGCTCCTACTGGAAAACGTGAGACACCCATCTACAATTTCCGTACAATGAGGTTCACTCACTCATTATGTCAATGTCATGCAGACTGCAAAACATCATTTCAACGCACCAAAGAGTATTTAATTAAAACATCACTGGCAGCCAAACTTGAAGTGGCCAAAAGGAAAAAATTAATTTCTGAGCTCTGAGATTTGTATGAAAACAAAAGTAATTAAAAACTATTAATTTTATAATTATTTTCTAAAAGTTCTACAGACTAAATAGAGACGTCGTAATTCATCAATTAATATTTAAAGTCTTTGTAGAAGTCCGGGGACGACATTGCCATATCATTTAAATTTAGTTTCATTAAAAGAAGGCTTACCTACCAAAACAAAATGGCCTTGGTATAAACTTTTCAAGCGTGTTGTGAAGACGTATCTTGTACCGAGACCACTTTCAATTTGTAATATCTCTCGTATTTCAGTATTTGTGGTTGGTGCGGCAACAGATATACACATTCTGTGAAAATTTCAGCTTTCTAGCTATTACGGTTCGTGCAGGCGGACCCGGTGACAGACGGACAGACGGACGGACGGACGGACGGACGGACGGACGGACGGACGGACAGTGAAGTCTCAGTAATAGGGTCCCGTTTGGCACCCTTCGGGTACGGAACCCTAAAAAGTTGATTAATGATAATGAACGAATGAATTATAATATAACACTGGTTAACAGTGGTTTTGTTTTATGGGCTTTCATAGCTGATTCTGAATGATTTTGTCAAGCTGATTACAAATCTGAAGTCCGTTTTCCAATAGCAGCTCAACTTTTTCAAATACCGATGCTAAGAGATTTTAGCAAAAATACATGGATTTTGATACCTACTAAAAATATTTTTTAATGCAAAACCACATTGATAATAGTAGTGTATGAAACTGTGGTATAATGAGGGTTATTAAAACACGAGCGGGTGTTTAAAAACCGAGCCGTAGGCGAGGTTTTTAATAATATCCCACGAGAGTTTTAATGCCTAGTTATGTGCAGTTTCATATACTAATTTATCTACTCTCATACTTAAGTGTCTCTCCTACAAAAATAAAAGTTAAAACACAACAATATTTCCACATAAATCAGTGCTTAGACACAACAAAACGTTGTCACGTCACGTTGACTTTTTGTTGCCGCCAAAACCAGGCATATCACAGCGCATGCGCCAGGGTTGATAAAAATCATGATTGTTTTGTTTATGACAAATTTTTTCAATTAAAAAAAATAAAAAAAATACCAGAAATGGTAGTTTTGACGTAATAAACTATCATTTTTCTACTAGAACTACATTTTTTTATACTAGTAACACTCAATCGAATGAACGACAGCGAACAAAGCACGGGAATTCCCCGTTTTCTCAATATATACGTTAAGTGTGACCAGATTCAGTATTTTCATACTTTTTCGGTATATTTTATTGGCTTTTCCGAATATCAGTATATTAATTTGTATTTGTAGTTATACTATTGGCATTGGAAGTCGGTATTTTTGGGTATATTTTGGATAAAAAGTTATGGCGACACCGTAGCACTCCATTTAGTACCGAATAGCATCCAAATCGTCGAATTATCTATGCGTGTGACTTCTACTATGTTATTATTGACCGAGCGAGCGAAGCGAGCGAAGCGTCTCTGTTTCAGGTTTGGGCAAAAATGCTTTCGTATGTCCGGTTGTTCTCCTCTACAGGTCGCATTTATGAACCGATTCTCGTGAAATTTTGTGAGCAGGTTGGAAAAATAAACAGATTTTTTTACTCGAGCCAGTTTTTTGATTTTTTTAAAAATGGCGGAGATATGGGGTTTTAAAATGTAAAAAAATCGCTTCAACCCAAACGGCTCGATGGATATTAACAAATGAGGTGTCGTTGGATTCGTAAAGACCATGAGAGTGAAACAGACTATATAATTTTAGTAAAAAGTCAATAGGTTGTATTAAAGATCGCGAAATGTAGTTTACAAAGTTATTGGTGCGGCTACTTTCATACTGCATGTACGTAACCAGGTACATTCATAAGTTTGTATGTGTTATTGAAAGAAAATTATTTGGGTTATTTTTTTTATGTGTGTTAGCAGTTCAGCTTTCCCACCGACATACTCGCGAGGTCTACAGCTCACAGAGCCACTAGTATTTTAGAGTTCAACAGCTATAGAACTTGTGATACATTGCAAGTAAATATTATATCATGGTTCGATATATCACAATCAAATCAAGTCGGTATATTTTAGTTTTTTTTTCAAGGTTCTTCGGTACCTACTTTTGAGAAATTTAATCTGGCTGGTCACACTTACGATTATATTCACAATGGAGTTGAGTAGCTACCAAACCCATAAACCCATTTACGTAACTTACGTGACTAAATCCGGGATATCCTGTTTAGTTTTGTACTGTTTCGTAAATACAAACATAAACTTCTGAAAGTTTGTTGGTCTATACTTGATAGCCATGGAAGGTCGGGCGGTATCATCGGCTGAAGATGCAGGCGGTTTTGGTTGATTGGTTGGACGTGTAGGTATGCGTTTTGAATACAGACTTCTTCCAAAAGTGATATTAGATCTTGAAAACAACAACATGATTATCCGGTGAAAATTTGTATGCGTATTTACTTGTAATTTTATAGGTATGCGTCGCAGACACATATGGTCCATATCAAATGGATATTTGGGCAGAGGACAAAGCACCGAAAACAAATACTATATAATAATAGAATCAAAATGTATAATTCTATGCCAAAAACTCTAAAAGCAACTTGAAGGCAGGGATCTGTCACTTATATACTTCTTCTTTTTATTAAAATGGCGTCCTAACATCTTTTAAGGTTAATAATTCATAACCTCGTTTGAGAGTGTCAGCTTGTCTTGAAGTCGGTCGAACAAGTTTTCTTCGGAAAAAACGTTCTTTTTGCTGCATATCTGGACAAACTTGTGAGAATTGTTAAACGAAGATTCCGGCAAGTTTTCCATACCTCCGAATAGCGTTGCCAGGTCCTCATACCGAAAAGCCGGACAGAGCTGTAAGTTTGGCCTAACATTTGGGTCAAAAAGCCGGACATCCTGCATTTTCAACAATTTTAAATATTCGTGTAAAAATTTTTTTTTTTTTGGCCTAACATTTTGGTAAAAAAGCCGGACACTTTGCATTTTAGGGGATTTTTTGGTATTAATGTAGAAAATTAATGAAAACCAAGCTTTTTTGATAATTTACAATAAAACTAATGCCGGCCGGCGATGGCGCGGCGCCGGCTTCTTTCATTCGCGAATTCGGTCCCGATGCGCGCGAATTTTGAAATCTAAAAAGCCTAACAAAAGCCGGACAGGCCGGACGACGCTTATTTTGGCCGGACAGGCAATCAAAAAGCCTGACTATGTCCGGCTAAAGCCGGACGCCTGGCAACGCTACCTCCGAATATGTAAAATTGACTATATTCTGGACAGTTTGGACCTAATATAGGCGTAAAGATATGTAGATTTTTATTTTTTTGGATGAACCAAATGTTAGGATTTATTCATCAGAAGTTATCAATAATATTATTTATTTTATCTGTCAACACAAATGTGGATGGTTAAGTTACTAAAACGCCACCTGGCGAGGATAATTTGAAAACTGCTCGATCGTTTTTCGCATGGAAGCATCGCGGTCGAGCACTTAGTCTACAGTAGCGACGGCGTTCGCGCGCGTACAAACCCCAGCTATTGATAAAAAGTATTGTGATTGGTGATTTGGATAAGGAGACTAAGGTATTCGTAAAGTTGCATTATTTATGTGTTAGTCTGTAAACGTGCCGTTTGGAAATAAATACTTTCCTTAAACATATCCGGTGGTTTCCCTTTTAGTTCAGAAGTGGGATTGGCGGGTGCCGAGTTTTCAAGGCTATCCGTTGATCCTGCCCACTACAAGATAATATAACAAAATTTAAATAGCAAAACAACGATTATCTAATTGTTTTTGGATTGAAATCGATTCACTGGACATCGAGAGAAACCTCTGGATATGTTAACATTTGGGTCTAGGTACGAGTAGGTACCTTGAATTGAATAGCGTGTCATGATTTCACGTTCATGGTTTACTTTACGGCCGATTGTTTCATGGTTTATCTGCCTGTTTATCTGAGGATTTTGACAGAATTTGAACGTGTGGAATGTCAAATAAAGTTATCTGACTGTAAATTTGGACATATTTTTTTTTTATATGTTATTTTATTTAGTATTTATGTACTTCGTAGTATGTAGTAGTCGTAAAAACCCCTTTACCAACCCGCACTGAGCCAGCGTGATGGAGTATGGCTCAATCTTACTCGGATCTGAGCAAAGGCCTGTGCCCCTCGGTGGGGACATGAATGGGCTACATTTACTTTACTTTACTTATTATTTTATTTAACCGCTTCGTCGATACATCTTATCTATCTATTGTTCTCCATTGTTCGGCTGTTCGATCGGTGCGATTCTGAGAGTGAACCAGTTAACTCTTAAAATACTGATCTACAAATTAAAAAAATAATAATCTTAAAACACTTAAATCTCGAAATGGTTTTCTAATTTTAGTAACATAACTAAATGAAATGTTTTACATTCGTCTAAATATAAATATTTTGTTGGACATAAGCTCGCCTATGTTCTTTTTGTATGATGTTAATTGCAGTAAAGAATTAAGGTATACACATACTGCGTCAAGCAATACAATGATATATTTTTGGCTACATATTTCGATTTCCACTTGAGCAAAGGAGTGCGCAGGTTGATGCAAGTCGCCGCCGCGCGCCGCCCGCCTGCCAGCCAGCCGCCAGGCTGGCGCCCGACACGCTGGCGCCAGCGCAATTGTCGCTGTGTAGTGGTAGTACACGGCGGCGTTTAACCTTGACCTATTTCTACCTATTTCATAGTAGTTGTGTTACTTTGTCATCACGATATACCATGTGCCGCAACCTCTTCTGCGATGATTGCTAATTTTGGAAAATGCTTCCTGATTATCCTAAGGCCTTTAAGGTGAAATATGAGTTATCAACGCTTTGCATAATAATAATAGTAAGATTAGCGGATAGCTGTGCATAATGTGTTTTCGGCTCGCTATGTTGAATGGGGAAGCTTCAACGCATGTTTTGTGGCTAAGATCGTAACACTGTGTTGAATTACAGATGGATGATGAAGGGGATGCGACTGATGAAGGGAACGGTGGCAACCACAGCAGGGAGGCTGAGCCCGAATGTGATGGTCGAGCTAGCGACCGGGCGAGGAACGCCTCACAATCAAGCCGCGAGAGAGAGAACGAGAGCCAGGGGTACAGGCAAGTTCCCAAACGCAGTCTAACACCTAATGTGTCGATGATATTACCAAGCAGGGAGCCGATGAGACAAAACGCATTTGGTGGGGAGTCCTCACGGCAAGGCTCGAGAGGTAGTGTGGACAGAAATCGACTAATACGGCGCCACGCGGGCGGCCGTGATGATAATGAGTCCCGGCACGTTAGGATTGTCGCCAAACCCAGGACGTCGAGGCCAAGGGAGCGGCTATACTCTAGACGTGATCGCTCATATTCCAGAGAGAGAATTTGTCAACGTGACTTTTGTAGTAGTCATACTATGAACAGAGAATCTCGACCACGAGAGCGCCGCATACGTACGCCGAATAGAGAATTACGTAGTGCCAGTTTTAGTCGTAGTCGTTCAAGAAACCGATATTACGCAAATACGTCCGGCGACGAGACGGCAAGGGCAAGAGTGAGACGAGAACGGCGTCGTCGACATTCTTCCAGTGATGACGATCGTGTAATGAGCAAAAGAACGCGCCGTTCACGTTCTCCATGCTCTCGCCGGCTGACCGATGAACCATTTAGACGTAAGAAATGTGACTTTAATGTTGGTGAGAATAATTCTACTCAGAATATTCTGGAAAAATTTTTAGACATACTAGATAAATCGAAAGGACAGTCCTCTTCTAAATTGTCTGTCTCAAATGTTGTGCCCGAGTTTGACCCCATGGTGAAACATCAGACTATATTGACGTGGTTAACGAAAGTGGAAGAATGCGCGGAGATTTATGGATGGAATGAACGTGAAATAATACACTTTGCTCTCCCAAAGTTGAGGGGTGTAGCAAAATCATGGTATGAAGGCCTTAGTACTGTTCTGTATAGTTGGACGGAATGGAAGAATAAACTTATAGAGTCGTTCCCCTGTAGGGAGGATTATGCGGAACTACTGACGGAGATGTTAGCCAAACGTGTGCGCTATGGTGAATCCCTAGAACAATATTACTATGCGAAAATAAATATATTAAATCGCTGCAGTATACAAGGTCGTAAGGCAGTGGACTGTTTATTACATGGCATAGATGACAGAGCAGTAAGGGTAGGTGCTCAAGCGGCACGGTTTCGCGAGCCTGAAGAGGTCTTAAAATACATTAAAACTGTAAAACCCGGTAATAGCAAGGATTCGGTTAATATACAAAGACAGGAAAGACGCTTTGCTTCCAACGCAAACACAACTAGGAAAAAGGTAGAGACAGTCAGAGCAGACATTGTTTGTTATAACTGCAACACAGAGGGGCACAAAAGCTTCAAATGTAGTAAGGCGCCGAATAAGTGTTCATGCTGTGGCAGGTTGGGACATACAGATGTACATTGTAAAGCAAAACAGACATATCAGGGCAAATACAATGCTGGCGCTGATAATGCCAAACAGGAAAAGGAAGTCGCAGTACTTAATCAGATAGACGAAACTAACAAGAAGTACCTGTTTGAGATAAAGGTTTAGGTAGTCAATGTACTCTACTAAAAGATTCCGAAGCGCAGCGACTTAACCTTCACAGAACTTTTGACGCATTACCGATTTTGCGAGGAATAGGTGGACATCTCGTACAGCCGTTGGGTAGATGTAATACAGATATTTCTGTGCAAGGCATTGAAGAGAATGTCGAGGTCTTTATAGTAGATGATCACATTCTGAAATATCCAGTTCTCTTAGGACACTCGTTCACGGAAAAACCTAACATCACAATCACCAAGACTGAAGATCGAATCATATTTGAAAAAAATCCAAACCAAAAACTGCTTCTAATAACTTGTAACGACGTAGTCATCGCCCCCAACGAGCTGAAGGCAGTAACTGTAGAATCTGAAATCAAATTTAGTGGGTCAATATATGTAAATGGATCGATTCGAGGAAAAGAAGGCAAGGAGTATTACTTACTTCCTGGTGAATATATGCTGAACGACAGTCTGGGTAGCGTATTTATACAGAATATTAGCGGTCACGACATATCATTTACAAAGGGTTCGTTGATAACAAGGGTTGCCCCAATTATACGTAGGCACGATATAAATACTGTTTCATTTGATAATCAGTACAAAGATGACTCTATTAAGTGTGGCGAACAACTTACCGAGGATCAAAAGGTGGAGTTGAAAAATTTACTCTCAAAGTACAGTGATTGTTTTTCCTCCGGACTAAAAGATTTAGGATATACCACTGTTAGTGAGATGGTCATAGAACTCAATGATTCCCAACCTGTTGTGTACAGACCGTACCGAATGTCTTACGGCGAAAGAAACCTTGTGCGAGATATGGTGCAGGAGATGCTGGATGCGGGCATTGTAAAGGAATCGTCCTCGCCGTATGCTAGCCCCATAGTTTTAGTAAAAAAAGAAAACCGGTGAAAAAAGGTTATGTGTAGACTATAGGGCTCTTAATCGACGCACTAAAAAGGACCATCATCCTCTCCCTCGAATTGAAGATCAACTCGACCAACTGTCAGGAAATAGTTTATTCATATCACTAGATCTAGCTTCTGGGTATTACCAGATACCCATTGCAAAGGACTCTCAGGAAAAAACCGGCTTTGTTACACCTGATGGGCAATATCAATATACCCGAATGCCCTTTGGGTTAGTAAATGCACCTTCGGTCTTTCAAAGGACGATTAATAAAATCCTTTCTGAAGCAAAAGTTAAATATGCACTAATATACATGGACGATGTTCTTATACCAGCAAAGACGTTTGAAGAAGGATTAGCTAGACTGGAAGAGGTACTATTGTTGCTGCGGAAAGGAGGCCTTACCTTGAAGTTAGGCAAGTGCAACTTTTTCTTTGATAAAGTTGAATTCCTAGGTTTCGAAGTAAGTGGGAATGGCATAAAGCCAGGCCTAAGAAAAACTGAAGCCGTCTCAAAATTCCCTAATCCAAGAAACATACACGAGTTGCGACAATTTTTGGGCTTAGCTAGTTTCTTTAGGAGGTTCGTGAAGGGATTCGCTACGCTAGCGAGACCGTTGACGGACCTTCTGAAGAAGGATGCGGTATGGACATGGGGCTCCGATCAAAATACTGCCTTTAATACCATAAAATCGGTCTTAATCGAACGACCATTGTTGGCTCTCTATGATCCAAAAAGAGAAACTCAGGTCCATACTAGGGCATGTATTCCGGAATTCCGGAATATCGTAATTCCGGAATTTCGGGAATGTTTTTCCGATATTTCGACACCGGAATTGAGTAGATTAATATCGGAATTACGATATTCAATAAAACATTATCAAAAATTGCCTTTCGACAATCCTTTTGTTTCTAAACGCTCGGTAACGTATTACATTACCTACACTTACAAATACGAGCCGCTATTTTGAATAATCGCAGCAAATAATATTAGCTCAAATCAGTTTAACCGATTAGTTAACTTCGATACCAACAGTAGAACAGTTAACAGCAGTTGACAGCAATTCAGCACCCAGGAAACCAGCCGTAAGTTAGATTATGTAAGATAAATTGATCTCATGACTAATTACCAAATAATTGTTTTTATTTTATTTACGGGAGGATCCCATTTATGTTTGACCGAGCGAGCGAAGCGAGCGAAGCGTCTCCGTTTCAGGTTTGGGCAAAAATGCTTTCGTATGTCCGGTTGTTCTCCTCTACAGGTCGCATTTATGAACCGATTCTCGTGAAATTTTGTGAGCAGGTTGGAAAAACAAATAGAATTTTTTACTCGAGCCAGTTTTTTGATTTTTTTCAAAATGGCGGAGATATGGGGTTTTAAAATGTAAAAAAATCGCTACAACCCAAACGGCTCGATGGATATTAACAAATGAGGTGTCGTTGGATTCGTAAAGACCATGAGAGTGAAACAGATGAGCGAGCGAAGCGTCTCCGTTTCAGGTTTGGGCAAAAATGCTTTTGTATGTCCGGTTGTTCTCCTCTACAGGTCGCATTTATGAACCGATTCTCGTGAAATTTTGTGAGCAGGTTGAAAAAATAAATAGAATTTTTTACTCGAGCTAGTTTTTTGATTTTTTTCAAAATGGCGGAGATATGGGGTTTTAAAATGTAAAAAAATCGCTACAACCCAAACGGCTCGATGGATATTAACAAATGAGGTGTCGTTGGATTTGTAAAGACTATGAGAGTGAAACAGATTATATAATTTTAGTAAAAAGTCAATAGGTTGTATAAAAGATCGCGAAATGTAGTTTACAAAGTTATTGGTGCGGCTACTTTCATACTGCATGTACGTAACCAGGTACATTCATAAGTTTGTATGTGTTATTGAAAGAAAATTATTTGGGTTATTTTTTTTATGTGTGTTAGCAGTTCAGCTTTCCCACCGACATACTCGCGAGGTCTACAGCTCACAGAGCCACTAGTATATGTTTTGTTTGTGGGCGTAACTACAAGTATGCTTACTTACCTATGTCTACTTCTATTTTACCTGTTGATTTTTCTCTTTTAATGATAATATTATGGCATATTATAAGATTTATTAATAACAGCAACACAGGTATTTTGTAAACTTACTAGGGGAGTCCTACTATGTGTTAAAATCTAATTAGAATAAACCAATTTTGAATTTTGAACTTTTGTATTTTGAATTTATAGAATTGTTTCACGGAGGTATGTTTCTAAGTACGTTTACAATAAACGTTAATATGAAATTCGTGGATTTTATTAAGACTCCAATTGAACCAAATTATTTTAACAGTTCCGGAACCAGTTCCGGAATTCCGAGATTGAGGCCTAGTATCGTAACTCAGTTCCGGTATTGAAAACCTTCCGATATTACATGCCCTAGTCCATACCGATGCCAGCAAGCACGGTGTGGCTGGAATTTTGTTGCAAAAGGGCGATGATGAGCTATTTCGGCCCGTATCGTACTATAGCAGGAAAACAACACCCGATGAACAAAAGCTGCATTCTTTTGAACTTGAAACGCTCGCGGTGATTTCATCCCTAAGCAGATTTCGCGTGTACCTCATAGGGATTCCATTCAAAATACTGACGGACTGCAATGCCCTTAGGACCACGTTGACAAAAAGGGATCTTATTCCACGCATTGCCCGGTGGTGGCTCCAACTGCAAGAGTTTGACTGCGAGATCGAATATCGGGCGGGGTCAGGCATGTCACATGCCGACGCGTTGAGTAGAAATCCAGTTGGAGACGCCATCGAGGAATCGCACATATTAGATATCCTCACGGTAGGAACCGACGACTGGATATCTACTGTCCAGTCGAACGATACCGAAGTTACGCGAATCAAAGAGATACTATGCGACCCAAAGTCAGAAAAAATTGCGGATGTGTGTAAGAACTACAAGGTTAAAAACGATAAAGTTTATCGACTTCTAGGTAAAGAAGGTAATGAAATGCGATGGGTCGTACCAAGGGGGGTACGATGGCAAATAACCAAAATGAACCATGATGACATTGGTCACTTCGGCTTTGAAAAGACACTGACGCGCATACAGCAGTCTTTTTGGTTCCCAAAAATGAGAAAATTTGTTCAGAAATACGTGAAATCGTGTTTGGAATGTGCACACCATAAAGGACTATCCGGCAAACAACCTGGTGAATTGCACCCCATTCCCAAAGTCGAAGTGCCATTCCATACTATTCACGCGGACCACTTGGGACCTTTCATACGTAGCAGTAAAGGCAACTCGTATCTTCTAGTAATAGTTGACAGCTTCACGAAGTTCGTAAATGTAACTCCGGTCAGGAACACTAAAACGGCTACAACAATTAAAGTGTTTCGAGAACACATCAGTTATTTCGGAACACCAACAAGATTGATAACGGATCAAGGGACATCATTTACGAGCAATAGTTTTCGCGCATTTGTGCAGTCAAAAGGAATTAAACACATTCTTAACGCCGTAGCCACACCGAGGGCCAACGGTCAAGTCGAACGATTTAATAGGACAATCCTTGACGCTTTGTCTACTAAAACGCATAATAAAGACGATAGAAGCTGGGATGAGTATATACCAGATATACAAATCGGTATCAATACTACGAGACACAAAACTACTGGCAAGAGCCCATCCGAGCTTCTATTCGGGTTTAAAATAAACAGTTTGACCGAAAATATACTGAGCGAAGTAATGGAAGAATCTAGGAGTCCCTTATTAGACAAAATAGATCAGGAAAGGACCGAAGCAGGCAAACGTATTACATTACAACAAACAAAGGACAAAATTGCTTTTGACTCCAAACATAGGCAAGACGTGAAATATGCTGTAGGTGACTTAGTAAGTCTGAAACGTGAGGTACCGAGTGACGGCAAGTCTAAGAAATTAGCCGTAAAATATCAAGGCCCTTATAGGGTATCAAAACTATTAGATCATGATAGATTCTGGGTAGAGGATACACCTTTGACACGTAAGGCTGGACGAACTAAATACGAAAACGTAGTAGCAATCGACAAACTAAAACCTTGGCTTGCATTTGATAAAAATTTTGATACTTCGTCGGAAACAGGTTCCGATGAAGAAATGAACAATGAATCTGATACGAATAAGAATGTTGACTAATTTCATTATACAAAATAAATATAACATGATCTTTTATAGATATGATAGATATTAAAATTATATATTAAGTTAAATAGAGAGTATTCTTCAGAGTAAGATTTGAAGTAGTTGTGAGGATTATTTATGAAAGTGAAAGTTGTGATCAGAATGAAATTGATGTAATATTTCGGTTAAAGGTTTGATAATTAAATTGTAAATCTATACCTACCCTATGTCTTGCTTGTGCTTATACTTGAGTATATTCAGAGAAAAGGCATAGATAGGTAAAGAGAACAAGTTAATAGAGAACTCAAACATGAACCAAATTGTTTTCGTTTTTCTGATATCTTGTTTCTTTTTATATTTGTTTGTTTTCTTTTTATATACGTATAGTGGTCAATTTGTAATAATTACAAACTGAAATCCTTTTACATTGTGATTTACCTAGGTGTTAATAGTCGAATAAATGATATCACTTTAGAATTAATATTAATATACTATTACTTTAGAATTATAACTTGTACTTCAGAATTTGTCTAGCAAACTAATTGTGTCAAATAAAACGAGAGAGTATCATTAAATGTCAAGAACATTTTGTTTAGCCAATATATGAATAATATTATATAAAATAGAGAAACAGATATAGAAATTGGGGATATTGAGATTGTTGATGCTCTTCTTGATTGTTGATATATCGCGATGGGACTCGCTTTCAGCAGGACGGCCGAGCTGTTAGGATTTATTCATCAGAAGTTATCAATAATATTATTTATTTTATCTGTCAACACAAATGTGGATGGTTAAGTTACTAAAACGCCACCTGGCGAGGATAATTTGAAAACTGCTCGATCGTTTTTCGCATGGAAGCATCGCGGTCGAGCACTTAGTCTACAGTAGCGACGGCGTTCGCGCGCGTACAAACCCCAGCTATTGATAAAAAGTATTGTGATTGGTGATTTGGATAAGGAGACTAAGGTATTCGTAAAGTTGCATTATTTATGTGTTAGTCTGTAAACGTGCCGTTTGGAAATAAATACTTTCCTTAAACATATCCGGTGGTTTCCCTTTTACAAAGTAGAGCTGTTTTGGTGGTACATAATTTACCATTTGTCCGGTTAGGTTTAGAAAATGGATCTCTATATAAAAATACTGGCTGACTTACCTCCGACGAATAGGTAGGTACATATATAGAATGTTGTTGAGACCTCTGTTTTTGAATTCCCAAAGATTAGGGTTCACATGTAGGGTTGGAAAATGCGAAAGATACATTTTGTTTGTTTCGAAACTTATTTTTCGAAAAAAAAAAACAAGTTGAAGGTAGGCAATCTGAAAAATGCAATCTTTTGAAAAAGTCGCCGCCATCTTAAATTTTTTAGTTACTATTACTACACCGATTTGCTTCAAAATCGATACCTACCTATCTAAGGACGCAGTTGTAGTCCAACCATGATTCCAAAGTCAGATTTTGAAAAAGTCACCGCCATCTTTAACTTTTTAGTTACTACACTGATTTCAATGTTCAATCAATGCATCATACTTATCACTAGACCTTAATACCTCAATTATATTTACATAGGTTTAACTATATCATATGTTTAAGTTGGAGAATAAACAATTTCAATTTCAATCAGCTTCAAAATCGATATCTAAGGATGCAGTTGGAGTCCAACCATGATTCTAAAGTCAGATTTTGAAAAAGTCACCGCCATCTTGAATTTTTTAGTTACTACACCGATTTGCTTCAAAATCGATACCTATCTAAGGACGCAGTTGTAGTCCAACCATGATTCCAAAGTCAGATTTTGAAAAAGTCGCTGCCATCTTGAACTTTTTAGTAACTACACCGATTTGCTTCAAAATATCTAAGGATGCGGTTGGTGTCCAATTATGATTTTGAAGTCAGATTTTCGCTATCTTGAACTTTTCACGCACACATATGCTCACACGCACACGCACAGGCACCCGCACACGCATGCACGCACCCGCACCGGCAAACTGCACACTTACACGCACACGCACCGGCACCCGCACACGCCCATGCACCGGCACACTCCCACGCACACGCATACGCACCGGCAAAAGTATCACATTTTATTTCATGAAATAAATAACAAGTGAACCAGGGTAATACACTAGTATTAAAATCGCCCAAAAACAAGAAAAAAATCTTAAAGGACAATGGTACATATTTTACCACTTTCACGTGTTTTTTCAAATTTTAACCGGACAATTTATATGTACCACCATAAAAAAAAAACACTTCCCCCCTTTTTTTCAAAAAAGTAATGATGCAAACTGAATCCCCGACCCCAAAATACCCCGGAATAGCCATCTGTTTTGTTCTACTTCTCGAAATGGCTCGCATTTGGATAAGGGTTAAGAAATATCTTTTACATGAGCAAATAGGTAACTGCACTTTAATAAAACCCATCCTTTATGGCTTAGACTTAATGTTACCTGTTGAAACTGGATTTAATGTGCTGCTGTGCAAAGCTTATTTGTGTAGGTAGGTATATAATATATAATAAAACTACAAAACAAAAAAATTTTTTTTTTTTGTTTTGTAGTTTTTTTTTCTTCTTGTTTAAATATGTTTTAAAAGAAAGTAGGTACCTACCCACTTAATATAGACCCACATGTAAATTGTACTTTTTAGTGTTCTGGAGGACCGGCTGAAAATCAGCGCTGAAGCTGAGACCTGTCTCAGTTCAGCATTGCTGAGCCGGTCTTTATTAACACTGTCTCTATTTGATCTATCTGTAATGTGTTGTGTAATTGTGTTAATAAAGCTATATCAATATCAATCAATCAATCGATCAACGTTGCTGTGGCGCCCCCCTGCCAGTGTCATCTAAGTGCCAAAACATCCATGTAGAACTGTAAAAAAGTTACTCTTTCGTTCGTAAAATCCAGCCTAATAGCATTGAACTACTATAATGCCTAATAGTAGGCTAACAAACGATCGGATATGGTACGCCACGAACCACCGGACTGTTCGGACCGCGCCTGGGTCGCAATCGCAACAGACAAGCGGACAGCTTATTGAACAGTCAGACCGATCCGATCTCTGAGCACCACACCACACCAGCCCCCATTCGCTAACTCAGTGATGATCACTCAATGATGATCCTTAAAAATAGGCTTGTGGCCAAGGTAATCCAATAAATCTAGGAACAAGTCTTAAGTTGAAGCATTATGTACAAAATGGCTTGACATTCTCAGAAATGTGTATATTTCCAGCAGATAAATTTTATAAAGTCAATTTTGTGCAAAAAAAGACAGCATTTGATGACACTTTTACATGACGTCATTCTGTTGTTATTTCATAGAACTCGGGAACAAAAGTTCCGTTTGACAGTTCATAAAAAGTATCTATTTTGACTTGACAGGCCACAAGCCTATTAAGAAGTTATGGATATTATCAAAATAAGTCGGCTTTATTCGTATATTTTTTTGCGGATCATCATTGAGTGGTCATCATCATCATCACTGAGTTAGCGAATAAGGGGGCAGAATGAAGACATCTGCATTTTCTCGTGGTTGTCTATGGCAATGATTTGGTCTATGGTCGTCCATTGAAAATGACGTTTTCCGTTTGACGAATGTCGATCGTGATCAGATTCAGAAAATTATTGAATATTTTCTCCTTCAATGGTGAATTTAGCTTGATTTGATGCTGTTTTGATTGCTTAAGCTTGCACCAATTTGACCAGTGTTTCACGTAAGAGCTAACAAATAAGCCCACCTATGGATAGGTAGTTGATCTGATCTGTCTGTACCTACTTACATGTACACCTTCCATGTATTGCTCAGCTGAGCATTTTACTTGCTGAATGATTGTTTTGTAGAATTTAGAAGAATCTTCTTGTGTTCATGATTTCCACTAATATAGTCAGAACTGATTAATAGAATATAATATTACTACCACAATTCCTTTATTGAAATTAGCGAATCTCCAGCCAGATTGAGTAATCATATTATTTCCACGTTTTTTTATTTTTACAAGACTTCTAACTCCTAGTTTATAACGTAGTATTGAGCTCTTCCAAAGATTACTTCATCAATGGCAGACTGACCAAACTTCCTATGCATTCTAAGTAACATAACATAAGTTAAAATAAGTATAAAGCAAATATCTTCACTAATACGGTGCTGACATCATGTAAGAAAATATTATTACAAAACATCAATGTAACAAATGAACGAAGATATCCTGTTTGTAACATCCAGATGTCTGGAGCACATAAGCACCGTTACAAGAATGCGGGACTCAGTGCAGATGAGCTCCGCCGTCGCCGCGAGGAAGAAGGGGTGCAGCTGAGGAAGCAGAAACGAGAGCAGCAGCTCTTCAAACGGAGGAATGTCAACCTACCGGCACCAAATGCCCCTGATATTACACTGCAGGTCATATTTTATTATAAAGTTTATGAACAGAGAAGCTTGTTTACAGCAAAATCAACACCTCTTCAATCAATCACACAAATCTACTTTGATTCTTCCTACAAGTTTCCACATGAAGAACTTGTAGGTATGTGGAATTGAAGTGTGTTCTTTAGGAACCTGCATTCTCCCACACTTCAGTTGATTTGAGTTTTGAAACAGGGTTTAATGAAACCTATGGGGTTGTAGATGTGTCTTAATTTTTTACAGACAATTCCTATTTTGTTATGATTTAGAACATGTATCAGTCAGCCGTAAAACCCCTCCATCAACATACTCTGAGTAAGTATCATAATTCATAATTTCTTTATTGCACACAAAAAGTTACATAGGACAGTAAAAAACATAGAAAACGTGTACAAAGGCGAGCTTATCTCTAATAAGAGATCTCTTCCAGCAAACCAAATAGGGATGAGACAGGTGGATTGCTGAGCAGGAGTAGACCCATGTGTACAATACATATAATTATTACTTACAAATCAATAGACTACATAAACTAGTGCATACTTATATAAATAAATATGAAATGTATTTATATAATATACATAAACTAATAAATACTATACATACATACTACCTATAATTCTATAAAGACAGGTAATGCTTCTTCACACGACTTTTAAAAATACTGAGAGTAGGACTATCCCTGATGGTGCAGGGGAGTGCGTTCCACAAGCGGATAGAACGAAGTCTAAATCCGTGCTCATAGGACGCGGTGCTATGAGGTGGTACTGTGAGCAAGGACACTGCTTGAGTTCTCCGAGTGTTGTAGAGTGACTCAATCTTACATGCATCCGGATAAAGGCCTCCCTCAGTAGGGACTTTAATGGGCTACATTTATTTCTTAATTTACTATTAGTCTTCTCAAGTTTGTTGTTCGTCGTTCGTCTACTCCTGACACTGAAAAGATATTTCTTATTACTCCAGGAGGATATCAATATATCTACAACGGATGACATCACTCTGGCAATGGTCGAAGCAATCTATGGAAGCAATATTCAGGACCAGATTACAGCAACACAGAAGTTCCGAAAGCTTCTCAGCAGAGAACCGAACCCGCCTATAGATGAAGTGATACAGACAGGAATTGTGCCCAGATTTGTGGAGTTCCTAAATGATAGTTCTAATCCAACATTGCAGGTATGATATGGAAATATGTAGGTAATTATGCTTTCTCAATTTAATTAATGGACTGTTACAATATTTTGCATAACTGATGATGATGATTTCATTGAGGATTCATCTATGAGATAAAGTGGATGGCAGCAACATGTGCTCGACCGTCTCTTCCACTTCCATGCAACCCCTGCATAGGGGGCTGTCGGTTGCACCTGTAATTGTCAAGTGTTTGTTTAGTGTACAATGGCCTGTTATAAGGCCTGTTAGTATTTTTATTCTGCTGCGTGGCAGCCTTATTAAGTAGTTATTAAACCTATGGTTATACTTGTTTATAAAAAGTTTTGTGTTTTAACAGTCTTCTCTGCTGGACCACAATTTGGTCTGTTGCACTAATGTGGCTGATTTAAGCCGGTTCCTTAGTGCAACCGTGCATGTACCTACTCGCATCTGTTCCCGGCATGCGCGCGGCGCGTGTTCCTCAGTACAGAAACACACCAACCGACCGACCGTCCTCACTTGCGCTCCGAGAGCACACTGCGCGCCTATTTGTGTTCGGCGAAAAAACCGACAATTGGCAGATCGCGCGCACGAGTTGTAATGCTCAGTTCGCGCGCGTCAGAGACTATATATCCAATTGTCTGCGCCCGCGGGGGAATGCGGCTCGCCAAACGTTTGTTGTGTTCAACAAACGTTCGCATACGCAACCTATGTACGATGACGGGCCGCCAGACAGTTTCGCAGCGGCTGACCAATCACAGCTCTCTTACCTCGTCCCCCGCCGCCCGTAAATTGGTGAGTTGTGTTTCAAAGGAAAATGTATCTATGCGCTCTCCACTGGATAAGTGCTCCCTGGCGCGCGTAGTGTGCGCAGTTCGTCCAAACGATGGCAATCATGTTACGTTACATGCTACATTGCGACGATGTAGATGGCAAATTCTTTCATTGCGTGTTACATTACAGAAGTCGGTCCGCTTTACCATCAACATATTCATTATCCGGCAGTTCGAAGCGGCCTGGGCTCTAACCAACATCGCGAGCGGCTCGTCCGAGCAGACGCGGCGCGTCGTCGACTCGGGCGCGGTGGAGGTGCTGGTGGCGCTGCTGCCAGCCGGCGGCGCCAGCGACGACGTGCGCGAGCAGGCGGTGTGGGCGCTCGGCAACGTGGCGGGGGACAGCCCGCGCTGCCGGGACGCCGTGCTGGCGGCGCGCGCGCTGCCCGACCTGCTCGCGTGAGTGCTTGCGACCTGTGCCCCAAGCAGGAATAATTGGCACCGCGAAAAAGTGTTCGAGTTTCGTATATTTCGCATACGATTTATTGCACATAAAAGACAAAATACAGAAAATACAGAGAAGTAATTTACAAACGCAGGCTTTGTTCAGTTGAAATGAACCTTATGACAGTTCATAAGATTCAGTGACATTTAAATTCGAATACTTTTTCGATGCGTACTATTTCCTGCTACTTACACTGTAATCCTCATTATCACTATCCTCTTTTTATCATTATCGTCGGAATCATTATGATTACTGTAAGAATCATTATTGTCAGAAACATCATTATTGTCAGAATCATTATCCTTTATTGTCGGAAACATTATCCTTATTGTCGGTAATATTATCCTTATTGTCGGAAACATTATCATTATTGTCGGAATCATTATCATTATCGTCAGAATCATTATCATATTGTCGGAAACGTTATCCTTATTGTCGGAAACATTATCCTCATTGTCGGAAACATTATCATTATTGTCAGAATCATTATTTATTATCATTATTGTCGGAATCATTATCATTATAGTCAGAATCATTATCATTATTGTCGGAAACATTATCATTTTTGTTAGGATCATTATTGTCAGAATCATTATCATTATATGAAATTTATCATCATCAGCATCATCGTCATCATTATTTTACTCATAAAGCCCGCCATGTTGAACTTTTTTCTGCTGTGTTCCAGAATATTCCACAACAACCCGAGGATATCCATGACCAGGAACGCGGTGTGGACGCTGTCCAACCTGTGCCGGGGGAAGAACCCGCCGCCGAACTTTGAAGCCGTTTCACCGAGTGAGTGATTCGGTCTTCTGTCATTATCATTAACGATAACAACGGCATGATATCGTGAGTGACAGGTGAATGTGTAACCACTATTCTGGCTCTAATTTCCGCATACACATACATACACTCTCCTCCGGGGCGGAAGTCCGTCCGCTTGTCCATCTTTCCGTCATCAGTCCGTCAGCAGGCTCTATCTCCCGAACCGTAATAAGTAGAAGGTTGATATTTTCACAGAATTTGTAGTTATATCTGACAGACGGACGGACGGAGAGCGGAGGCTTAGATATAGGGTTCCATTTGGCACTCTACAAGTACGGTACCCAGCCACAGATCAAAAACTCAACTTAAGTACGGTACCCTAAAAAGGGTGTCCCCATACTAGAAACGTGTTTATGTACTTTTTCTTGTACGACGGTGATGACCCCTCGTGTGAGAGCCTGACTCGCAGTTGGCCGATTGTTATTTTAAACTTGGTGAAAAAGGCCATTCACAAAATAAAAGGCCCGTTTTGACAGTTCACGCCCATGAAGTTTTAACCCCTAACGCGTAGGTAATAGAAGCGGTTTTCCTAGGTGCAACTTGTACGCTTTGCTTGTACGCAACAGTTGGCTTTTATTACCTACGCATTAGGGGTTAAAACTTCATGGGCGTGAACTGCCAAAACGGGCCTTTTATTTTGTAAAGAGTTTATGCTGTGTCGCAGGCCTGGAGGTGCTCGCGCGCCTGATCCACCACTCGGACGCGGACGTGCTGAGCGACGCGTGCTGGGCGCTCTCCTACCTGTCGGACGGGCCCAACGAGAAGATCCAGGCCGTCATCGACGCGGGCGTCTGCGGGCAACTCGTCGCGCTCACATTGTGAGTCATTAATTCAGTCTGATCCGCCGCTCGAACGCGGACGTGCTGAGCAGTTTGTCTTAAAACATGCGCTGTCGACAAGACACAAGACAATTTGCGCCTGTATTTATGAGAGACTCGGGATTTGCTGTGCCTACTGAGCCGTTGCTGCCAATATAGCTGTTTAGGGGGATTTTAATGTATGTTTATTATATGGCAATATTGCCGGCAACAGCACATCGGTAGCTGTGCCATCTCCGGCCACCCTAGTTAAAACATACAAGGTCGTGCCTACCTGACGCTGACGCCGATCGTGTGGCATCTATTCAGTAGCTAAAAGAGTACGATGACATTAGAAACTTTCATTTTAAGGCTTCTTCACACGACCATGACCACGACGCATTTAGTTTTGTTTAGCTTAGTCACCTAATCAAATCTCCGTCGTCCCCACAGACACGACAAATCCACCGTCGCGTCAGCGGCCCTCCGCGCGGTCGGCAACATCGTGACCGGCGACGATGCGCAGACGCAGGCCGTGCTGGACTGCGAGCCGCTGCCGTGCCTGCGCGTGCTGCTGCGCTCCGCCTCGCTGCAGCTGCGCAAGGAGGCGTGCTGGACGCTGTCGAACATCACCGCGGGCAACCCGCAGCAGATTCAAGTGAGATTCGTCAGCCTTTTGCTGCATATGGTCCCGTTCGCGACTTTTAACATTCTTAATTCGTCGCGCTCGCAAATAGTCCGTTAGCAAAACAACCCGCAAACGCAACTCATCCCGTTCGTTGAGACAAAAAACCGTGAATGTAAGCGAGAGCTGAAATCCGAACGTATCCTCCGCCGGATGCTACATCAAACCGAGAGTGCGCTCGGTCGTGTTCTCTCCATGCTTGAACTGCACGGCAGTCTGCGCCAGCGCATCGACGGGAATGCTCTCTAGTACTTTTTTGTCGTTGCTCGACCAACGACGAATCTCGAACCCACCATGCTTATGGATCGCTGTAATGTCTTGAACCAACTTGATAGCGAAGTCTCAGCAATAGGGGACCCTATATACGGAACCCTAAGAAGATTATGCCCTCACGAGGATTTGAACTCACGACCTACGGATTGCGCTAAGCTACCTCAACGATGTAGGTTGACGCGAAATATACCATCATATTGAAATGCGTCGTGGGTGGGTGTATCAAAACAAGTCTCTTGTATGGGGACCCCCTTTAATTTGTAATATCTCTCGTATTTCAGTATTTTTTGTTGTTGCGGAAACAGATATACACATTCTGGGAAAATTTCAACTTTCTAGCTATTACGGTTCATGCTCTAGGACCCGCTGACGGACGGACGGACGGACAGACGGACAGCGGAGCCTTAGTAATAGGGTCCTGTTTGGCACCCTTCGGGTACGGTACCCTAAAAAAGGACCGCGACATCACTGTCCCGTGAACTGTAAACTCAGATACAAAATAATAATAAATACATCTTTATTTCAGGAAAATTTAAAAAACTCATCGATAGATAACTTAAAACTAGGCATAGATATAAATATAACAATATTAGCTAGCCTAGCTAGCGATTTTGTTCTTCAATGGAAATGCAATGTATCTGCCAGTCCGTTTATGTATCTGGCCGTGCATTCCAGATGGTGATAAACGCGGAGATCTTTCCGGAGCTGATCGAAATCCTGCGCACGGCGGAGTTCAAGCAACGCAAGGAGGCCGCGTGGGCCATCACCAACGCGACCAGCGGCGGCACGCACGAACAGATACGGTAACGTTCAAGTTCAAGCAAAAAAATAAACGGTCAAGTGCGAGTAGGATTACGGATGTGTAAAAAACTTCGGCTGTCTGCTAAAAGACGTTTTCCGTTCCAGCTACCTCGTGCAACAGGGCTGTATCCCTCCCCTCTGCGACCTGCTGACCCTCACCGACCCGAAGACAGTTCAGGTGGCATTGAACGGCATCGACAACATCCTGCGGACGGGCCAGCAGGAGGCGCCGGGTTGCAATCCGTACGCCGCTAGTGTGGAGGAGTGCTTTGGTCAGTGCAACACTCGGCGAGGCCGAAAGCCGAGACTTTTGGCCTGGGGGAAATTCTGGCGCTAAAGAGATCATATCCAAGGTCAAAGTATCGATTTGAGATATTGAATATCTCCATCGGAAACAAAAAGATATTCTCACGAACGGCTGTAAACCAACGACAAACGACGCATGACCAACCGAGATATCTCGAACCGGTTTCGATCGAAATAAATAGCATTCGAGATCGCGTTTGATTCGTTTACCGATATCTCGACTATGGAGATGTACTCGAGAGCGCGAGAATTAGGGGCCAGATTGGCCATTGTTTTCCTTTGATACGAGTTTAGAGATGGAAGTAAGCGAGGCCGAAAGCCGAAACTTTCGACAAACACAAAGTTCGGCATGGGTTTGTCACCTCGCCGTTTCTGGTAACCACGATCTAGTTTGCAACCACACGCGTTGTTGATGAAGGAATACAATGGAATTCGAAATCTAGCAATCTGTAGGGCCAAGTATACAGGGTGTAACAGAAGGGTGTAGTCATATATATTTTAGGGCGTTGTTAGGGAGACCATTCTGAGTAACTTTTACTATGAAACCGATTTGATCAGAGCAACATTATTTATCATTGCTCCATACGTTTTGGTCCGGGCGGCCAGCTGATTTGTATAGAGAAGTGGAAATTAAAGTTGCTCTGATCAAATCGGTTTAATAGTGAAATTTGCTCAGAATGATGTCCCTAACAAACCCCTAAAATATGACTACCTACACCTTTCTGTTACACCCTGTGGAAGCCAACTTTTTGAATGTTATTATCCTCCTTATCTTGTACGATGGTAGGTACGGAACTCTTCGTGTGCGTGTCCGACCCGAACTTGACCGATTTTGGTAATTCCTTTCAGGCCTTGACAAGATCGAGTTCCTGCAATCGCACGAGAACCTCGAGATCTACCAGAAGTCGTTCGAGATGATCGAGGCGTACTTCGGCTCGGAGGAGGAGGACGCTCGCCTCGCGCCCGCGGTCAGCTCAACTAGCGACACCTACAGCTTCGCACAGGACCACCCGCCGGCCGGGATACACTTCTAGCGACGCTCCTAGGTACGCGCGGTACCTGATTTATCTACTTATCCTCGAGGAATGCTGTATTGTGTTGTGTTTGCTTAGCCCGGGTCTCTCAAGAGACGGATGAACAGATAACTTTTTTTTGACACTTTTTGTGCATGTGAAATGTCAAAAGCCAAACAGGCAGATAAACGCTATCTGAGGAATGAGAGAACGGCACTAAGTAATATGTAACTTAATTTTATTTATTTATTTATTTATTTATTTATTCAGGTAATCAACAGCGTTACAAAACAGATGTATCCTTAAAAATTAACACCAATTACATAGCCAATAATAGATTACCCCAAAAGATCCATTTGTTATTAACATGTGTTTTAGTAAGGCAAAAAGAAGAAACGGACTCGTAGAAGCACAGCTGCTGTATTTTTTTTTTCTTTTTATTTTCTTTATGTATGTTCATTCTATTACATTTATATATTATGTTTATATAAGTATATAATGTGAATACATATGTATATATAAAAATAGATATGCAATAAATATATTTCTATATAATAATATAATATGTTGCTTAGTTTATTGTTCCGGTTGTGTAAAGTGTTTGAAGTTTAAAGTTTATTTTAACATGACTTTTTGTTCATTCCAGGAATTAATCACTGACGGACGCAGTCTATCTCTTGTCAAGTCTCCATAAAATGCTGACGCGAACTCAGATAGTGTGTGCTGTGCTAGTTCGCACGCTTCTCTATTGTGATTTAATTTATTTAGTAAGTCAGAAAAACACAAAAATATTACCCTTATGATTTCACTATGTAGATAATACCGTAACGATACATGTTTATTTTAGCCAATTTTTAACTTTCTAAGTTGGCAGTGCTGCCAGTTTGTTATTGTAAATTACAAAACTTGTATATTGTTATCTGGAAAAATAACGTTTTATTTAATATTATGGTTATGTATTATTAAATCTTGATACCAACACGATTCACCTTTTTATTATTTAGGTATAAAGAGGTTCGTGGTCTAGTGTTAGTCTTAGCGTTAATTAAGGGAGCCTATTTTTGGACACTCCTATTTTGGATGTACCTATTGTATATTTTTGAAGTTATATTTCCCTGATTTTCGATGACGAAATTCTCAGTATACACACAAAGGACACGCGGGAGTTCTACTCTCGCCTTTGCATTTTTTAAAACCATAGGAATCTGGGATAAAATAGGAGTGTCCAAAAATTGGCTCCCTTTAAACACTGCGCTGGCTGGAGATAATGGGTTGCTAGGAGTTACTCAATCTTTATTGAATTAATATAAGTAACCAGTACAATAAAATCGTATAAATAAATTATTCAATTTCCTGTATGATTTGATTTGTGAGGCAACTGAATCAGTTATTTTGATGAGAGGAAGGTTTACATGTATAATACTGAATACATGCATAATATATTGCACCGCGCATTGCAACCATACGAAGCCGGGGCGGGTCGCTAGTCTAAAATATAAAAACAATATTTATTCTGATTACGAGTAAGTACCTATGTATTTATGGATGTATCATTTTCCTTATTTTTAGGGTTCCGATCCTTAAAAGGAAAAAACCGGCCAAGTGCGAGTAGGACTCGCGCACCAAGGGTTCCGATCACAATTGGAGAGCGTAACACGTGTAATTAGGTTTCCACATAAAAAAACTAAAGTGTCCATGTAAACAAAAGTCATCCATGTAAACCAAATTGAATATTTTTTTAGAAAGACAGAAATTTGCAGTTTTCAGATTTTTTCCTTTACTTGTGCTATAAAACCTTGCTTCGTGCCAAATTTCATGATTCTAGGTCAACGGGAAGTACCCTCTAGGTTTTGATTCCCTTGCGAGTTTCACGCGAGTTCATAAAAATTCAGCAAAATTATGACATAATATCGCGGTATCTTTTGATTGCGTGGACCTAGAAGATATTTTTTTTCACAGCTCCAAGGGACCATAGACCTGAGTAATCGATACGAGTATTAATTTCAACATGATACCTCCACGCGTCCCTGAGAAAAGGGGTCGTAACAGACGGACAGACACCGCTTGCTCGTTACCGCTACGACCAACATGACATAATGGAAACAACTAAAAACATAAAACACTCTTTTTCATACAGGCATCACAAACAACATGTAAACATCCAAGACCAGGGGGACAATTCTGGCGCTAGCGAGATCATGTCCATGGTTGAAATAATGATTTTGAGATACCGAAATCTCTATCAATAATTGAAACAAAAAGTAAACTTTAGAAAAAACCGACTTCCACAAACCCTATTTGATTAGATTGAGTTTAATACAAACTGTAACCCCTTAACCCATGGGGAATTAATTTTGTCAAATCCCATCACAGTGCTACCCCACGCTACTAAGGAACCTCTGTACAAAGTTTCATGGCTCTAGGTCCACCGGTTTAGGCTATGCGTTGCCTGCCCGCCAGCCACGCATTGTATTTGTACCTAGTATTGAGCAGATCTGGTGGCCATATGTGGTCTTCATCAGCAGTTCCGCATCACAATATTATGCTTACCATGTGCATTTGCACGAGTTATTATGAAAAACACAAAAATCACTATAGGTCTGCCTATAATATTTGAAGAGTTCCCTCGATTTCTCCAGGATCCCATCATCAGATCCTGACCTGGTGTCAATGGGACCAATGGGAAGGTAAACCCTTTCAAACAAAAAAATAATTTTCCAAATCGGTCCATCCGTCTAGGCGCTATCGGGGAACATACATAAAAAAAAAAAAAAAAAAAAAACAAATATCCGGACGAATTGTAAACCTCCTCCTTTGGGAAGTCGGTTAAAAAGAAGAAAAATAAATCTTACGACTAGCCTTTCGACCAACCGAGATATCTCGACCTGTTTTCGATCGAAATAAATATAAATCGAGATCGTTTTCAACGGATTTTAGGCGGTATCAAAACCGATATCTCGACTGGGGAGATGATCTCGATAGAGCGCGAGAATCGGCGGCCTGGGGATTATTGTTTTGTTTTCCTCTATCCCCAGCCGGGAATCGAACCCGGGACCTCTCACATAATAGGCAAAGCTACAACCGCTGCGCCGTGAAGGTCGCAAAAATAATAATTCATCATATCTAATACTCTCTACCAGACGACACCCAAATCACTGAACAACGCCAGCACCCTCAACAGTTTATGCTCGTCGTGAAGTTTGTCCCACAGCTGCATTCTGTCGAGGAACGGGTTCCTACCCTTCGTGAGCTCGGAGCCTATCGACAGGTAGTTAAGTCTGTCCTTGTTCTCGACTGGATCCCACGTTATTTGGAGCAGTGGGTCGTTGACGTCGGGCGTTGGATTACTGCAACAATTACGTAGTTATAAAGACTCGATAAACATAATATATCGTCACGCCTTTTCCCATACGGTGGCAGAAGCACAATTTACTCCAGTTTACGTGTCAGGGGCTAGCCCATCGTCGCAGATAGGGAGTAATAAAGGTTTCCTCACGATATCACTGTTAGAATGTCCGTTTAATCTACCTAATGATAAACTACTTGATTTCATTGGTACATGGTCAGCACTGGGATTCGAACCTGCACCTCCTAGGCTCCTGCGTGAGAAGCAAGTTTGAAACCCACTAGACTAGATCATGGAGCTCTTTTAAATTATTTTCTGTACCACATTTTGATGGCATGAATATTTTGTGACACGGCAGTTGCTGCGGAGCTTCGCGCATTTTGAAATAACTACTGGATGGAAAACCGTAGTAACATGTCTTAGTATGTCTTCATCCAGTTGCCACCTACTTACAGCAATGAACTAATAATCTCAGGTTCTTTTTTCTGATAATGATGGCGTAACTTGGGTTAGGTGGGAAGCGGAAGACTGATGCTTAAATTATGGAGTCTATGTTTACCTGTGCTTAGCGAAGTTGGTCCACATCTTCACAACTCTCGACCTCACTTTGACAGAGTCCTTCCCACCCCGACACTTCGGTTGCTCAGGAAACTTTATCCGGAATATGTATGTGATCTCAGCACAGTGACCCATCGAGTTGAAGAAGTTAAACTCTTTGGGCACAGACCAGTCACCGCAGTAATTCAAAATGTAATAGTACACGGGACATTCTGGCGCGTACTCGCTATGTAATCTTATGCTCTTGTTCACGTAATAAAGGAAATAATAATCACTTATTAACTGTAAGTACTGGTTTTGCGTGTCGTCTCTCAACATTTCTTCCTCACCGATGTAGAATTCTAGCAGTTGTTGGCCGATGATGTTTGATTTGTCCCCTTGCCTTGCAAGAGCTTTAGGAACCAATAGGCACGGGTGAGCGTTGTACATCTCATAGTTCTTGTAGAAGTCGCCTCTGAAGAACTGTAACAACGATGCTTCCACATTGTTGTTCCCGATGATCATTGGCACGCGGTTGAATTTGCCGGATTTTAGAATCAGTGGAGGGCTTTTGGTCAGGAACGCTTGTTGCCCTTCGAACTCTAGTTCTATACAGGGTCGGAACATGGAGTCGAAGATATCCGTTTCCTGCGCGCATTTCCGTATCTGAACTTTCATGAAGGCTTCCATAATGGTTTCGGCTGGCATGTACTTGAGTGTTTCGACGATACCGACTTTGCATTGCGCTGAGATTCCAAGCTCTTGGGCTAGTTCCATGACAGGCTGTGACGGGTTTTTGATTAGAGCCCAATTGTTTAGTGCACTCGCACTTTGTATTACGACTCTATGGAACAAACCAGTCGCCATTGTCGATAATAGCATGAAATGGATCATGGCACCGCCACTGCTGCTTCCGAACAGAGTGACATTACCAGGGTTACCTCCAAAGAGGCTGATATTCCTTTGAACCCATTTCAAAGCCATCACAGCATCTTTTAACCCCACATTGCCGGGCGCTGTCACGTCATTGATTGAAAGGAATCCAAACGGACCGAGTCGGTAATTAAAAGACACAAAGATGACATCTTCGTCCATGAGTAATGTCGGGTCGAGGATCATGTCTAAGGATCCACAAAAATTGAACCCTCCAACCCAAACCATGACAGGAAGCGGTTTCTCGGGATTGAGTTGTTTTGTGCCAACATTGATGTAGAGGCAATCCTCGCTTCCACGGCAGTAGTCAACACTATTGAAAAGCCAGCAGTGTGGTGCTTCTTTCGTGCAGTTCTTCTCTTCAGTCCATGGTGGGATTTGTACCGGGGGCTGTGGAACAGTAGAGAAAATATTTGAATTGTACCTATTTATTCTAGTCTGGTCTAGTGCCTAGCGATTTGAAAGTGAGGCGATTGCGCAGCGAGCTCGCCGCGATGGGGCGTGGCGAGCTCGTGGCGACCGTGGCGTGCGACCCACTTTTTGGACAAGCTAGTGCGTGTGTCCAAACCAAACACGTGTGTATGTGTGTAGTTTGAGTGTCTGAATCGTGGCGTTCGTCGCAGCGTGTTGGCCACGCACACGTTGCGAGACGTTGCGTAAATGTAAGTAAGTGTGCGTCTGTACAAAAGGGTGGATAGATTTAAATATGGTTCTCTGATAAGTAACTTTTTTTTTTGTTTTATTTCCAGTGTTTGTGAAGATGTCAGCTACAAGGTAACACGTGTGGTAACCAATATTTTCTGTGTTTGTTAATAATATAGGTACTGACTGAGTGTTCTTTAGAAAATACTCACAAGAAATCTTAAATCACCAATGGGAGGCTTGGCATATGGTATTCCCTTGAAGCGAAAATATGTTCCTTGGTCTGTGGTTTCAAGAAAACCAAAGATTGGCCCTTCCTCTGTAATTAGAGGAACTCTTTCAACTTCTTCCATGATTATTGTTGATCTGAAATGCCATTAAGTACATTTGAAACAAAAGTGCACCAGTATTCAACAGTATACGTACCTATACTGTTGAATACTGGTGCACTTTTGTTTCAAGGTGATTTTCTATGCATGTTGCATGTTCGTTCAACAGTTTTGAGACCCAAAACACCATATAGATTGACTAGTCTCATAAAAAATACAAAAATATTAGGTAGGTAACCCAATATAACACACACAGACACTATAATACATACATCTCCTAGAAATAATAATACTGGCCATCAGCCATATAGGGTTGAGCAGCCTTGATCTAGATGAAATATTATTTTAAATAATTATAGATATATAGTTTAAAAACTAAAAACACCCTTATGAAATCAACAGGGGCCTAATGCTGCTCTGAGAATTTCACTTATATTTCATTACTATTCCATTGCAAACACCCAAAATGGCGTCATTTGGTACTCCTAAATTATTATCCTCCTTGATTGGGTGTTTGCAATGGAATAGTAATGAAATAGTAATGAAATATAAGTGAAATTCTCAGAGCAGCATTAGGGCCCAGGTCTTATCAAGTGAGCCCAAAGTCGATGGATTTACAAGTAAGAATCGTAGAGTTCCTAGTAGAGCTCGTCTAAGCTTAAATGACGCGCCCCACTCCTTGGTTTTGTATAAAAATTAAATATAAAATCAAGGAGTGGAGCGCGTCATTTCAGCTTAGACAAGCTCTACCACCATCCAGCGCCATCAGCAGGTGATGATGACGAGAACGTCGCTAGAAGTTTTTTTTTACAGGCACATACATACAATGCAATTGAAAATGACTTGTCACGACAAGTCTAATGAGACCAATCTCGAGGGGTTTACTAGTAAGGATTCCAGGGTTCTCGCTGCTACCTTCGAGTTCCATCATCGGACCGGCTCGATCATACCATACTTATATTGTATAGTCATGTGAACTACATTCTCATATTTCTCATAGCAAGTTTGTAGTGATAGGAGAACTAGCAGTGGGCGAAATTTCCATTCCTAGATTTGCTGCAAGATGTTATTTAGTTAACAAAACACCCAATAAATAAAGTGTGTTAAAAAAATCATCATACACATCGTCATCACGCATCACACCATACATCGCATGGCTCGACTATTTACTAACGCCGTCTTTTTGCAGTTAAACAATGCATTGTTATCATTTATCAATATGTTTCAGAAACTTACTAAGTAGGTGACAACCCTACACAGAATTTCAAACATATTTGTCTCAGATATACCCTCTCTAACACATGTTTAGGAGAAATGACAAGCTAAGCAGAAAGTAGTTAAAGAATAGCATGCCACCATTGAGGTGTTTTGGAGAAATTAATAAAAACCAACAAAAAGAAAAATGTTTCTACTATGGCTAACTTCTGGCACTTAAAACAGAGGGTCTATCTATACTATAACAGGAAGCCTACATAACTATGAATTAATTTTTTAACTAGTGGATAAATTTTAGACGTAGTTCCTCCAAAAACACGCGATTTTGGTATTTTTTACTAAGTATTGAGAATTGGTAATCGGGTGCTCTAATCTCGAATTTGTTAACACGAACTTGTAGCGATGTTTCGGATAAAAGGGCAATGTCCGATTTCTACGACCTAATAACACACTGTGTGGACATATCTATGTGGGTTCAAGATTATTGCCTTCTCTTGTGTTGATGTGTTATTATTAAATCTATTTATAGAATATCTAGTAAGAACGGTAATATACACAAGTAAGTGATTACGAAATTAATTCCAGATAAATGTAAGTATGTACTTACTACTGCCAGGCAAAGAAAGTCACTTCATATCAATAATCCCCACCCACAATGATAAGCATGGAAATATAAATAAATAATTCTGTGCATAAAATATATGAATAAGTTATTCTGTGCCTTCTGTCTAACGTTACCAGTGAACGAAAACACTACTACTTAGGTACTTACTTAATATCTCACTCACTTAAATTCATTAAAACTTTTGTCATTGGCGTGCTTTGTAATTTTGAACAAACTATGCTAATCATAGTTTATTCTGTATTTATAAATAACACCACCTCTACTGTCATTATACGTGTATTTTAGCAAATAAACGATTTGAACTGAATTTAATTGAATCAAGTAATCAAATGATTTTAATCTGTAGCACACAACACGACTATTACCACTGGGCGCCAAAATGAAACTAACTTTTTATGATGACTGAGGAAGAAAGAAACAAAAACAAAACAACAATATTGATAGTTGAGAGTGTGACCTGTTTAAGTCTTCGACTTTCTACCGATATGTTTACCTACCAAATGAGCGTGTATTTTATCATTATCAAATACGTAGTAGTATTTATGATCGGTACTTAGTTTTAATAATGGTCGAATTGTCTAGATTGTTGAGCATTTCATTTAGTTTTTCTTTCGTCGTTAAGTTGGCTGTAGTGCTCATCTGTAAAAAATGGGGAAAAGTAATATTGGCTGCCAGACTCGTATCACAATTCCCCATTTTTAGGCGAAACTTGTGGGGTTGGCTGGCTAGCAATAATGCTGCCTTTATTTTTGATGCCTACTTGTTTTGTATGTTTTTACTTTATTTATTGTTGTTGCCTTTATAATTTGGGGTAAGTGGCTAATTCGATTACAGATATTTTCCCCTTATATTTAGGGTAGGTACCTACTTTAAAAAAAATTCTTGCAACCCTATTTTCACTGCTACCAACTTGGCGGCGAAAGAAATGCTCAACAAGGGAGCGAACTGTATCTCACGTAATACAGGATTGAAATTTTTGGCTATTAATGCCCGTGTCGCATCATCTTCACCAGGTCATTAAAGTTTCTAGCAATATTAAAATCGATATTTGCGTTAACAGCTTCCCTATTGACACCCAGCTTTTATGTGCAAAGAGAGCAGCGTCATCTTTAGCGGCTGTTAAGGGCCCTATACAGTTTTTGTTCGCGCCCTTTTTGCCCGCCCTTCCCCCCTACGACATGCCTTTTCAAGTTTCACCACTCACACTATATCTTTTGTTCTGTGTTCACATGCCACTTTCGCTATTTTCCACTTGAAATTTTCTGGTGGAGCGTTTTAGAAGCTAGAAAGATAGTTATAGGAATGCTAGACAGACTTCTGTACGCGGTTGTAATTAATGCACGTAGGATATTCGAAATATGCATCATATAGGGTTTTCTTGGGCTCTGGATAAATGTTAATAAATATATGTTGCAAATGCATTATATTATAAAAATCGTTACTGATTTAACATAAATGAAACATAAAATAAACTTTAGAAAAAACCGACTTCCACAAACCCTATTTGATTAGATTGAGTTTAATACAAACTTTAACCCCTTATCCCCCCCCCCTTGGGGAATTAATTTTGTCAAATCCCATCTCAGTGCTACCCCACGCTACTAAGGAACCTCTGTACAAAGTTTCATGGCTCCAGATCCACCGGTTTAGGCTATGCGTTGCCTGCCCGTCAGCGACGCATTGTATTTGTACCTAGTATTGAGCAGTTCTGGTGGCCATGTATGGTCTTCATCAGCAGTTCCGCATCACAATATTATGCTTACCGTGAGTAAATGCACGAGTTATTACTAAAAACACCTTACACGATTCCAACCCAAAACTATGATCGTTATATATACCCTTGCGGCTGAGTACCAACCGGGACGTACCCTAATTGCGTACATAGATATCCAGTGCTTTTCTTCTTTGATTCCTTGCTGAGTTTCAGTGAAAATGAATAGACGGATCCCCAACCTAGGTAACTAACGCATTTATATTTTATACTTTTTCTACATTATTAGACTTCCGATCCATTTAAAGAAAAAAAAAACCATTATCGCATTACTTCGTTGTCTGTCCGTTCGTCGAACTGTCAATTTTGGAAATGTTGTCAATGTGCCCTATGATTAAATGTAAGTACACTTTCACAATAGCGCGGGCCATCCGCTTCAGAGCCCCCGGCCACGGCAAGTTTTTGCAGCGATGCAGTCGCGATGCTGTCACGCGTTTGCATCGATACAATCGCGATGCCGTCGCTAGCTGTGTACCCTCGCCCCCGTAACCACGATTCGGTCGCGATGCAAACGCGATACCGTCGCGCTTCTGTCGCGATGCAAACGCGATAAAGACGCGCTTCTGTCACGATTCAAACGCAATTCCACGGCACTCACGCGCCAGCCCCCTCCATTCTTTCCCCGATGTCGTCCGACACGGTCGCGCGTTTGCATCGATACAGTCGCGATGCTGTAGCGTGTTAGCGCGATGCAAATGCGAAATATGCGCGTTAGTAGCGATGTTAACGCGCGACTGCATCGCTGCAAAACGTCGCCATAGGCGAGGGCCCTAAATAGACTAGACATAGGCCAATTAAAGGCTTCCATTTTAGCAGTAGCTACGGTGGTGGAAGCGGTGTGGTGGTAGCAGTGGTATTGATGGCGTAAGCGGTGTTGGTAGAGCTAGTACTAGGAGTGGCGATAGCGGTAGTGCTAGCGGTGGTGGTTGTGGAAGTGTAAGCGGTGGTGGTTGCGGAGGTGTAAGCGGTGGCGGTTGCGGAGGTGTAAGCGGTGGTGGTTGCGGAGGTATAAGCGGTGGCGGTTGCGGAGGTGTAAGCGGTGGTGGTTGCGGAGGTGTAAGCGGTGGCGGTAGCGGTAGCGGTGACGGTAGTGGCAGTTGAAGCAGTGGCAGTAGTAATGGTGCAGTGGTATTGGTGGTACCACCACTTCCAACTTGTTACCATCACCGCTACCAGCTCCGCTACCATACCACAGCAATCAATTATAAAGATAGGTGACGAAAAGGTGCCATTTAAAAAAACTTGTATTTAACTTGCACTGTATGTATGTATGTATGTATGGATGTATGTTCGCGTCAAATCTATCAGCTTGAATTTGACCCACTTCCCGTTATCCGATTGAGCTGAAATTTTGCATACGTATGTATGTTGTATGACAATGCAATATTTTTCTGACTTGGAGCTGATCTGATTATGCAGACGGAAGGCACAAGTAAATCTCGCAACAAGCTTTGTTATCGTATAAACTGTGTAATGTAATAAAATGACGCATTTGATTGAATTGAAATTTTATTTTCTTCTTTTTAGGGAATGAAATAAAAGCTTTATTTAAAAATATTTTTTTACTTTAATATTTCCCTTCTCTCCGGCTCTAACTCCGACTTCCTATCTACCTACACCAACACAATATAGATCTTTGTTACTTTTTAAAGGACAGGGGAGGTATTTCAAAGGGATTGCAATTAAAGGCATTGTGGTGGTGTGGTAGTTTCATTCATTACAGTCGCCTCATTTACTCGAAAAGTTGACTGAACCCACCCTAAACTGAAAGTAGCCTTTAAGCTGTTGAGATTTAGGCGGTTAATCAAGAGTCCAATACGCTTTGCTTACATATTCATGAAAAAGATGATTAGAAAATTAAAATATTTAGCAGAAAAGTGCTTCATTAATGTTAAACAGTTAAAAAATATATAAAACCTTTACATCTTAGTAGTCGGTTAATTTTTGTTTGATGAAGCTTCTTGGTTCTATCAAAATAAATCAATATCTTTCAAGCCCATCAGACTTATCTTCTGATGAATACTAAGGTATAGAGGAGACATCTAAATGGCTGATGAAGAGTATTCTGATAGGCAGGGGAGGGGTAAACGTTTGAAGGCTGACAATTTTTACATTATGGGCGGTTTTGCTACGTCCGACCCGAATCTGATCCGAACCTGTGAAAGTACGGTCCGGAGTAGTCATAGGTATACTATTACATGGTAGTATACGCCCTAGATCCATCCGTCATCCTCGAATTCCCATTCATAAATCTTCATCCCCATTTTCAGGATTGGATGAGGATCGGGCGAGGTAGTGCAAAACCGCTCTTAGGCGCGAGCGAATCCGCGGGCAAAGACCAGTCATCAATAAAATACTCGAGCAGCAATTTTACTAGAACTAAATTCCTTCCGATAACATTATGGACTCTAATGAATCCCGCGAGCTAATAAAGATAAAAGAAGGTTTGTGACCGTCCAACCAACTTCGCGGTTTGTATTCAAAGAGTGCGACCGACTCGGTTTGGCTAGTAAAATTAATTAAAACTTTTCATCTGCAAGCCTAATTAAGATTTTGGAGGGTGAGCCCCTCGGTAGCCGACAAGCCTCTTTGTAGAAAAACAAATGGGGCAAATACGAATCAGATATGGATCGTCTTTCTTGATTTCTACCCGATTGCGTCGGAAAGATTGAAGGATTGATGAGGAAACATCAAAACATTTATGTACGTAAAGTTCTTTTTACTTTTCAAAAACAAAATGGTATTCCATATTTGGTTACTTTCCTCTATATTCAAACCCGAACGGCTTGATAGGGTGACAGGAGTGCGGATGGATTCTTCTTATTTCAACTAACATGCTTGTGCTGCCCTGCCTCCGTAATCGTTACCTCAACTGCGTTGCTCCTACCGTATTTGATTGAGTTGAGTTTTGAGTTGGCGAAGGCTAAAAACCTTTTTTAGCGACTGCTACGATACGTTCTGACAAAAGCGATAATGAGTACTTTAGATGATTGATTCCCAAACAACCGATGTTTTCAAACAAATCTACCTAATTCAACACGGGAACTACCGAATAACATTGTTAAAACGCCGTCTAGGCCAAAATCGATCGTTGCATTGGCTAAGCTCTAGTAAGCATTTGTAAATATAATTTGGAAGACACAATCTAGACCACCCTAAGAGTTGTAGTGGGTTCATTTAGCAGAGGAAAATGATCTTTGGGTAGGGGCAAAAAGGGCTAGGGTAAGGTATAAGTGGGCCATGGTCACGATTTATGCTAGTATTTATGGAGCGGCCTTAATTTTCTGTCTATGTTTTCTAAGTCGAGCTCCACACAGGCTTATCCGTATTTTTTATTATTTGAAAATAATTGATTGGTTGGTAGGACAAGGACTTATAATTTAGTGGACACCTAATTTGGCAAATCAAATCAGTAGTTCAACGTACAACGAATACGCTATCCCAAATTCGGTTTTATGTATGGCAGGTTTGGCTAGTGAGCACAATCAAGCTGCCGAAGGGAGGAATTTTTGGACACATACAGATATGGTGAAACCTAGAAGCACGGAACACAAAAAACATGTGTTCCGTACCTAGAAGAGTCAGATTCAAAAGTCCTTCAAATAAGCTAATGGTACATAACACTTTTAAGATTGGGAAACTCCAGAAATACTACCTTATAAAGCGCTTAGACGAATGGTGTGTGGTGGTGCGTGCTCCGACAAATGTAAGCGAAACCACAAATGTGGGGTCCGTATGCCCCGGAACGTAGGAGGCTAAGCGGTGTTGTCGGATCATCGAACTCCGTATGTACCGCATTGTACCTTTGTATGTCATTACAGTCAGAAACGGAAATAGCTGGACCAAGCTGGCTCAACCCAAATGATGTCCTTTCATTGGTGGGTAACTTATAACAATTACTAAATTTTGAATTGTTATCTGTCCGTAACGGCCATTCACACTGACGAGGGGTCAACTAGCCTAACTACAACGCACGAAATATCGTTTCTAACAAAGTTACACTTTGTTCTCACTCAGTACCTACTCACCAGTCTTCACTTTTTGGAGCCTTGAGATGAGAGTCGCACTTCTACCTAGGTACTTACTGTAAATAATTTATTCTTGCAAAATCGAAGACGTAAGAACGTTATGTAATTTTTTATAACGTTATGTAGTTTGGGTAAGGACAGGGCTTAAGTGGTCCAAGAACCTCCACATATAAGACCCAAACCAATCGATAACACATTTTTCATAATAATTCATAATTTCTTTATTGCACACAAAAAAAAATAGTTAACAAACCATGGTAGGTAATAAAAGTGTACAATGGCGAGCTTATCTCTAAAAAGAGATCTCTTCCAGCAAACCAAGTTTCGTTGAGAGAGGTTGATAGCTGAGCGGGGGTAGACCCATGTGTACAACAATAAATTTAAAAGGTTTTAATTTTTCTCTATATAAACACAAAATATTATCAAAATCCATCCCGGAGGAATTGAATTATATTGATTTTACGCTACGGCTTACATATTGATTATTTATAACGTTTTTTTTTAAATAAAGCACTTAATTATACTATTTTAAGTCTGCCAAACTGGTAGGCAGAGTTTGTCGGCAGGTTGGGTTGGCTCTAACTATAACAGTACTGTATTTTTAATACTAAACCCATACCCTCTTCCTTTTTTTATGGATACTTATAGGTTTTTAATATAATAATGTTTCAACATACCTTTAAACTTTCTCTTGGGTATTGTATCTATATTGAACTCATCTGGCATATTATTTAGTATCTTAGGCAGCACCCTACAAGCAGTTCTAGACCCATAATAGTTTATATGTCTTGGAATTATGTATTTGATCTTAGCACTGTTAGTGCTACGAGTAGGGTAGCCATAGCCCCTCCTTTTCAGTTGGTTCCGCATTCCAAATGTATCTAAAGCAATTTGATATTCTACTTTCCTCTCAACTGGTATGATTTTACAAACTTTATATAATTTCTCATAATTTTTGTTACTTTGTTCTTTATCCCTTTTGCGAACTAAAGATTTCAAAAATCTTATCTGTAATTTTCGATTTCATTGAGATATGTTGGAAAGGTGCGACCATAGCTACTCAACCCGTATCCTATCAGTGATTCTATCAAGGCATGATATATGCTGTATAATACTGATCGCTTTACATAATATTTTAAACTTTGAAACTTAGCTAATAGTATTCTTAATTTATTACAAAGGTTTTTTATGTGACACTTCCAGATCATGTCTTTGTCTATTGTCAATCCCAAGTATTCCTAAGTATTTAATTTAATCCACTTTTTCTATAATATCACACTGATAGCCATCTGATCTTTATGTAAACAATCATAACTAAAACTAAATCATAAAAAAAACTAAATAATCATAAATCTTTTATATTTATGTTTATATCTTTCTTCTTACACATTGGAGATCTGATATTGTAGGAGTTTTGTTTTCTGTATGCAATTGATACGATATCAAAGTGCGTTGTCATTACAATAAAAATCTGTTGCATTCTAGTAAGACCGGTTTATGTATATTACCAAGGGATCCGCGTTTTCTATAAAAGAAAATCACATGGTTTAGAACGGTTCTTTATTAGTTCAACGTTTATAATTACATCATCAATCATCTAAAAGGAAATCACATGGTTTAGAACGGTTCTTTATTAGTTCAACGTTTATAATTATACCTAATTAAAGTAATTAAGTCACACTCCTTTTGGAGAAGGATCAGGACAAAACTAACGGTTATCTTCAAATTAACCTCAAAGTAGGTACCTAACCTATATCTTCCTAGGTTTAATTGGAGCCTGTAGGTTTGTCAAAGTAGTTACTCATCACAACTTTGTCGAATGTTATAGATTCACAGTACCTCATCTTCTCCACTAGGCTGTCAGTCATCTGTGGAGCACACAAGTAGGATAAATACATTAAGAAAGTAATAGCTGGGGCCCAATCCTCGCCCATGCTAATTGAAAGCGTAGACGCAAATTGATTGCGACATATCATATGACAATGAAAATATTTTTTCACCACTCCCGCACGAAAGAAGTGTCTTTCCTCTACGAAAACAGTGAGGAAAGTTAGTTTTTCCTCACTGTTTGAACAGTGAGGAAAGTAATGATCCCGTTCAGAAACTAACCTTGCCTGATTTTTATGTTAAGTTTTAAAGATATTTTAAAAAATAAATAATTTTATACTTAGAATAGAAATACTTATAAGTTAAGATTAATAGTAAAGATAAGGCTGTAAAAGTGTTTATTACAGGCCTTACTGTAATTGTTAACCAGATAATTTCAGAAACTTACCAATAAAACAAAATCATAAAATAAACATACCAATAAAATCCAGCATATAAGAAATTGAATTAAATTACTGTAGGTCATTCATGACCACTGATTATTTATTTTATTATTTTATTTTATAATAAATAATTATTTTGATTTGCTTTGTGACTATTTAATTTATTTACCTATGGTGACTGAATACTTTCTTGCTGGGAGTGGTGAAAAGTTTTGTATGCAACATGTGAGCAAGTTCATTTGCTATTCGTTTTGTTGAGTCTTTCGCTTACTCAGGATTGAATTTTATAATCAATTCTATTTTTCAATCTTTCGTTCGTTCAAGACTCAAAATCAAAACTCATAGGAAAAACGAACTTTCCTCACTTGTTGGATAAATAACTATTACTCCATCCCTCACTTTCCTTCCATATTAAAGTGCACATCGCCGTACAACACTGCTACACATATAGCCAGCCTATTATCCTGAATAGAAATAATACTTACACCTTTCTTTACAATATTTTTTTTCCGGTGTTTTATTAAAAAAAAAACAACACGAGGGTGTCACCCAGGAGATGACGTTGGCGCATTTTCTTTTACTCTGCTGTAGGTGGAGCAGCCTGCGTCCTTTTTTTTTGCAATCCACATTGAAAGATACTCAACAAGGGGGCTGGGTAGATCAAATTCATAACACTACCTTCTTCACATCCAACGCTAGTAGTTCCCGAAACTCCGGCGTCGCGATCAGATTGCCGAAGAATCGCCGATTTGCCGTGTATTTGGGCGCAAATCCAACTGTGGTCCGTGCCGGGTGGTTGATAAAGTCGTGCATGTTGTCTACCTTGAACCTGAAATACGACCTCTTTATTTTTAGGGTTCCGTACCCGAAGGGTGCCAAACGGGACCCTATTACTGAGACTTCGCTGTCTGTCTGTCTGTCTGTCTGTCTGTCATCACCAGGCTGTATCTCATGAACCGTGGTGGGTAGCTAGACAGTTGAAATTTTCACAGATGATGTATTGCTGTTGCATATTGACCTATTACATCACTAGATTTTAATGCAACTGCTTAAAAATAATGGCATTTCAGGACATTCAAGCCTATTTCTGGCTATTTCAAGGAATGGTCGGCCTAATTAACTGGTCAACCATCTCTCAAAATCGTTGGCCACATCATGTAATGTAAATTGTATGATCTACCCACGACATATCTAGGCCAAAAATAAGAGATTACCGTTGATTTGGCATAGGAGTGAAAGAGCATTCCGTGAACATGTTATAGAATTCGTTCATAATCATGGATGCTTGTGAAGTTGCTAAATCTATTCTGAAAAAATAAAGATTTACTTTGTAAAAGATCATTAACGAGACTATAGATTCTGGCTTGGACGAGTGCTTTTCTATAGCGAGCGGCCACACTGCTGTTTATATTCTCTTTGGTCATCGTGTCATTGATGTATAGGTACGTCACGTCACCGTCAAAATATGAAAACCGTCATTCTTACACATCTGTAGGTAAACTGACCAGTAACACTGTAGAATGACAGATTTCATTTTTTGTCGGTAATATATATATATATATATATATATCCGGTGACATAAACGGTGTTACAAGCATAAGAATTTTTAAATTTCCCGCGCTTTGCGATATTCAATTCTAATTAGTCAGACTCTACCTTGCAGTGAAAAACCTGTAGAAGTGTAGAAGTACAGTCGATGTCAAAGATATCTTTACAATTGAGTGTTGCATAAATATCCTTACATTTGATAAGTTTACGCAAAGTATGACAAATACTTGTTACAATGTTTGTGACATGTTCATCTTTCCAATCAATGCTCCAAAGTTATGTTTACGACCTTTCCACAGAATAATTGGCACATATTGTGAAAAATTATACAGGGTGTAACAGAAAGTAACTCAGTACGATTCGGGCCTAGCGCTCAGCTGATCTGTATGGTGGAGTGAAAAATAAAGTTGCTCTGATCAAGTCAAACTCATAGTGATAGTTGTTCAGAATGATGACCCTAACAACCCTCTTTCAGCTTGTACACCCCTTTCTGTTACACCAAGTATTAAAGAATGTACCAGACGGATGTAATCCAGCGTTGGTGGGAACTTGGTTTCCATCCGCGGATTATACCAACACGCTCGCGAATCAGTGGTTAGTCGTCTCCTGGCGTAAAAACACCTCTATCGTGTTGTAGAAATGGCTCCTTTCAAAAAGTCGGCCTTGCATTAGCAGTTTTGTCCACAATTGATGAGAAAAAAAGAAAAAAAAAGAAAGTGGATAAAGCTTTGGTTGAAAGAACGATCGATTCTTAGCCATGCAAACTTATTGGACTTCAATGATACTCATAATAACTTATACATACATAACCTAATAATGGCTTTGGTCTGCGGACGTCATTTTGCACTCGTATTCGTGCGCACCCGCTGGCTGTTACAGCACAACTGTCTATGGTTAGATGCAATCCGCCATCTACACGGATGTAATCCACACAAACCAACTGTATGGACCACCCCGCAGTGTCTTGAGATAGTTCCCCGTAATAGTTGTAGTTGACGAGAGATGTAGTAAAAGATGAGAAGTCCAATCAGAAGTATATTCCAAAGTACATGAGAGATTATGGTGACTAATTTCCCGTAAGTTGTGGTCACTTTGTGCGTTGATTGTATTCTGACTAAAAAGCCTAATTAAATCGATAACCTAAACTCGGTAAGTAAATAGAATCGCTGACGTTCGACCAATAAAGTAGAACGCGCGTGAGACCGCGGTAAGTTGGGTTATTTGTGAACCGTACACCAACCGCGGATGTAATCACGCGCCCGTAATCGAAGGACTATAAAGGTCATTTAAGAATTTGGATTACATCTGCTGTCTACATGGATGGCAACAAGCAAGGTGACCTCTGATGGACGCTGGATTACATCCGTCTGGTATATGCTTTACACTTCACGTTGCAGTATTTGCCATAAATATGTTTGCGGTCCGGCTGGCACCGGGCCTCACTTTGCGGCGAGCGCTTGATCGGGTCGGATGTGTAGTTGAAGAGTCGTGTCTAGTGTCTTATTTGGTTTTCTGATTTAACGGATTTTATTGGTTTTCATAATTATTTTAGAAGTCAAGTAAATTTGTCTTTTTAAAAACTCACTCCTGCTTTTGGTTTGAAAAATTATATTATTATAAGTTTCATCATCAGGAAATGATGAAGAGGAAATCGCCAATAAATACTTATGCATGATGATTCGATCGTAAAGTAGATAGTTATCATTTCGATGTCAGTTGTTTCGTTTGGTCTTACTTTTGCTGCATGTCAATATCGCAGCTGCATTTTGTCACAAACAGTTCGATAAGCACTGCGGTCCACACGATTTTATTTCCCAACATTTTGAGTGCTTACTGAAAACTTGAATCGGTGTATAACAAAGAAATAAACACGTTTTATAGTATTACCAAGACGTGTGGTTGTAAATGTGAAATAACTCGGGTTTACGACTCAATCTTGCAAAACAAACGTGGATAGTGCGAGAAAGGATTTTGAAATTGACAAGCATGGAAGTTGAGATGAGATAGGATAGGAGAAGTTTTCTCACTGCAATATTATGTATAGGTAAAAAGATTTAAGTAAACTGGGTTGTTTGTCGTGCCCGTATGTTAAAATAAGATTGGTTAGTGTAAGTTGCATTATGATCCACCATACAGATCACCTAAGCGCAAGGCCTGAAATGTACTGAGTTAATAAAAATAAAGTTGCTCTGATCAAGTCGGTCGCATAGTGCAAGTTGTTCAGAATGATGTCCCTAACAGCCCTCTTTCGGCTTGTACACCCCTTTCTGTTACACCCTGTATATGCCCGTTAAATTGACTACTTAACACCCTGTAGCTCATAGTTAGATCACGTCGCAGGAAAGGAGGGCGCAGTCCGTATATCAGAAAGTGCCGATAAACTCGGAAATCATTTCTCAAGTGACTTTCGATTTGCGCCCCGCCTCGTGCGAGTGCCGAGTTCGTCGTTGTGCGGACGCGTAGATAGATTTCAAAACTTTTGCCGGGACAGCGCGAGTTTCCGTTGTTGCACTGATACCCAGTAGCCTTAGCATGAACGGGTTTTGTCGTGTCTTTTTCCCTCACATACTTGCGACAAAGCTCGGCATGTTAAGGCTATAAATCATACCTGTCTGGCTAGTCTAATTTGGACGAGTGCTTTTCTATAGCGGCCACACTGCTGTTTATATTATCTTTGGTCATCGTGCAATGAAATTGAAAGTGTCAGAGTATGAAAACCGTCATTCTGTAGGATAAATCTGTAGGTAAACTGACTGAGGTTTTTGCATATACGAATATCCGGTGACATAAACGGTGCCACAAGCATAAGAATTTTTAAATTTGCCGCGCTTTGCGATGTTCAATTCTAAATAGCCAGACTCTATTTCACATATTTGAGTGATTCGCAAATTTTGACATTTGGTTATACGCCAAATTGCACGATAAAGACTTGGATGGTGAGTGCTAATGCAAAGGGGGCAGGACCTGTGGCATGATTCTCGCGCCTTCGATGTACGGATATCGAGACCTATATTGACAGATTCCATTCAAAATCTTTCGATATAGGTGTAGATATCGTATATCGAATGCGCGAGAATCATACCACTGTCTTTACTAAATCGGGTTTAATTAAAATTGTGGTAATAGATGACCTTGTAACGTAGAGATGCAACGAATATTCGGCAACTATTCGGTATTTTGCCTATTCGGCCACTTTTTTCAGTATTCGGTATTCGGCCGAATACTATACCTACTAATCGGAGGAATACCGAATACATATTTTTTTTTAAGAAAAACGCAAATAAAGCTATTGTCTGCATTTTTGACATTGTTATTATTAATTTGATTTGTGATTTCATTTGCTTTTTAATCTGTGACAAAAGTTGGTAGAATTTTTTATATTTAAAATTAATCAAAGACAGTTATGGTGAATAAAAACATTATTTCAGCAATTGTTGATAACAATCGATTGCGCTTTTCTTCGTACACGATACCTGCTTCTAAACATAATCTCTCGCTATAATAAACACTAAACGAATCATGAAAGGTATTTTTAAACAAAACTGAAAAAGCCTTGTGTACTGTTTTGATTTGGTTGACCACCAGTTATAATACACCACCAGTATAAGGATCTTCCGTACGGTTGAAACGAGCACTCTAGAGCGCCGCCGAGTAATCGGTATTCGGCCAAATCACTATTCGTTGCATCTCTAGTAACAATTTTCTAGCATGTACCAATCTGATAAATGCTTTTTCCTAAGCACTGACGTTCTAACGGTGAAGGAAACATCGTGAGACTTCTAATGCGGTGGAGATGTGCTAGTCCCCTGTGACGTTAAATAGAGTAGATAATTAATATCTTAATTAATATTATACAAAGGTACTGACTGCTAGGAAAACAAGCTAATGCTCCATGAACACAAAAATTTGATCTCACAGCAACATACATTTAATTTATTTCATTGCATTTCATTTATACTTTATTGCACAAAAACATTTAAAAAACACGTAATATGTAAAAAGGCGAGCTTATCTCTAAAAAGAGATTTCTTCCAGCAAACCTAGGCATGACAGGAAAAAAAACAGATAAACATATACATATACACAATCACTAATGAGACAAATGTATAAGTGCTATTCACGGTAGAATGGAAACGTGCATCGGTTCTGTAAAGTCACTGAAACGGAATGATTGACGAACATGAAATTGTAGAATCGTCGCATCGCAGCAAAAGTGTCATACAGGCATCACGTCAGCAAAATGCAAAATGGATATAATATGTAGGTACCTACCTACAAAGTACTTAAGTCATTTTCAGTCGTCGTCGTTATTTTATGGGTAGTATTTAAACGAGCATCAAAAAAAGTCTAACCTAACCTAACCGAAAAACTAATTGAGCGACTAAATTACTAACTGAGCGACAAGTCGCTGGGCGACTTGTCGCTCAGTCAGTAATTTAGTCGCTCAGTTATTTTTTTAGTGGTTCGTTTTATTATATTCCTTATTTTATTATTCTAAAGGGACAACTGGTTGTCCTTCGCATGTTGCTGTGCCCTGGCTGTGCGTCACAATGTACACGTACCTTTAGTCTGCCACCTTGTGAAATTACTACTATTACTAGTCTCTTTGTGGAAATAAGATCGACTTTAAGCTTCGAACGATAGGTGATCATGAAAATCATGGAGTGGCAATATAGTTCAGTTGACCTATTCACAACCAATAAGTTCGTTTGGACGGCGCCTTAGGCAAAAACAGCCTTTAGCAAAACACAAATCGCTCGGAATGACGAGTATTGCTGTATGTTTTTTCACTAGCTTGTTTATCACGAGCGTCAGCGTGAATTTGCTTTCCCTAAGTATTTTATTAATTTTGCTCGATAGAAAAAAGTTGCCAGAAAATCTGTCTGTCACGATGTTTTATCTTACAATTTCGCACCGCATCTGAATTTGTGTTCTTGTTATTTATCTAATTATTATAAAAATGGCACAGTATGTATCTGAGTTAGACTTACTTAGCTTGGCTTTTTCATTTTTATTATTATTATTTTATTATCACACACAAGATCCATAGTTTAACAATATGCAATAAAATTTAACCATTAACCTTGATTTTTATTTAATTTCCTCTAAAAATATGTTAAGGATAAAATTATATGTTCTGATTGCCTAGAGCCCGCCCTTAACTTCACCGCTGACTCCAGAGTCAAAACCACAGTATTCAAGAAAAAATCCTTTCATTCCAGGGATCATGGCGTCTGTACTCAGAACTAGTCAGAACTCACTTTATATCCTGTATCACAGATACTATAATGTTATACTATTACCTGTATCAACCTGTATATAATGTTATACTATTACCTGTATAAGAATACACGTATGTAGTTCCTAAAGTCAAAGTTCTAACTCGTAACAAAAAGTTAAGCAGGAAATTGTTTAGTATTTTGCTACGAGATTACTAATTCGAGTATTACTGGATTTTGAAAAAGCTCTTAGGCAGATGATAATAAGTTTCACTATTCCTTTTTTTAATTTTATGTATTGACACTTTTTCTACAAGTACTTCTCATTCCAAAGCATCTCTAATTTAATTAAAACCTAAACGTCTCGTCGGGCTACATAATTGGGGACAAAATAACCCGATCCCGAAGGGCCAATGTCGTCAAAATGTCATCAGTGTGGGGCGGCACGATTTGTTATCAGAAACGGGCATAATGGAGTTATGTATTAGTAATATAGTTATTAGTAAAATCCAGCCTCAGTGTTGGTGAGTCTGTAAACGGTAAATATCTTTCTGCAAAACTATGTAATTTTGTTTACATGGATGACATCATACTTATATTTTTTATTTGGGAACCTAATAACACGTGTTACTAGGTTCCCAGGGCTCCTACTTCAGCTTGTGCTGGAGTTGGGATGGCTGAACTAGAGTGCAGGTGCAGGGGACATGCACAAAGGCCCCGCTCTCGTGGGCCAGGTGCAGGCACAACATCCCCCTGACTGAAGAAGAAGAAGAAGAAGAACACGTGTTACGCTCTCCAAGTGTGATCCGAACCCTTGGTGCGCGAGTCCTGCTCGCACGTGATCATTTGTTGAATCGAGTTTTTTATGTGTTTCCTGTAATTTCCTCTAAAACGTACATATAGGTAGGTACGGTATTTTTACATGAAGGTACGGTATTTTTATACTATAGAGCTATTGAAGAAACCCTAAAGAAACCTCACGGAGCACAGGGTTTAGTTTTATTGCTCGTCTCCATTATTCACAGGTAAGGCATGTAGGGGGTAGGCAGAAGGAGAAAGAGGGGGGTTCAGGAAACGTTCACCCCGCCCGGAAATTATCATTTTCTTTCGATAACCGCGGGTCGCGTCTCGATCGTGTCGTGAAGACAGTCTTCGACCCGAAATCTAATTCGGCCCTCTTATCCGATAACTTCAAATAGTATTCAAATCAACTCAGTTTGTGTAAAATTGTGGTTTAATAGGAAAAGTGACACTTTTGTAATATGTCAAGTTTGAGTTAGTTAAATGCTGTAAAGGTGGCTATTAGTCTGTGGCTTTGTTTAGTAATTCTACGTTGCAACGGAAAATATTAGCTCACTAACGTAACATACCAATACCCAGTTTCGTGACCTTTAAGCAACCTGTTAACTTAATCAGCTACTAGGAAACCGGGCGTAAGTAAACATTGCCATTTTTATTTAATTGTTTAAATGTCTTCTTTAAAAAATATAGGGCGTCTTCAACGCCGTCTATTGGATTAAAAAAATCCTATTCTTAAATTATAGAGTTCTATTTTATTGTCAATCAGTGCGAATGCCAGTGACATTATCTGGAGTACCATCTCCAAAGTGGCTGTATGCATTCTCGAATGACGTTTAAAATACATTTCCTGCTGCCGCCGCCACGCGATTGACCTCATAATGTCATAATAAATAAATTTGTTCCCCGGGCCGCATCCGATTCTGCGCCTTGTGCAGGCTGGGGCTATGGAACAAGCGGAAGGAAATTTTGAAGCCATAGTTTTATGTCAGAATAACAGCTCCTGCCATACAAAATAAGCATGCATAGCGTCACACCATTTCCCAAACGGGTTGGCAAAGTTGCTCCGACTTTTAGCTAGTTATTCAATAGTTTTTAACCCTCTCGTCGACACATCTTATCTATACAGGGTGTTACAGAAAGGGGTGTACAAGCAGAAAGAGGGTTGTTAGGGACATCATTCTGAACAACTTTCACTATAGTACCGAATCGATTAGAGCAACTTTACTTTTATTAACTCAGTACATTTCGGGCCTAGCGCTCAGCTGATCTGTATGGTGGAGTGAAAAACAAAGTCGGTCTCATAGTGAAAGTTGTTCAGAATTTTGTCACTAACAACCCTCTTTCGGCTTGTACACCCCTTTCTGTTACATCCTTTATATAAATTGTTCTCCATTGTTCGTTTGTTCGACCGGTGTGCTTCTGAGAGTGAACCAGCCTAAGCTTATCTTACTTGAAAACCTTGAATCTGGGTTGGGGTTAGGTCATAGTTGCGGCGTTGGGCTAGCCCCTTTTCACGCAAAATGGAGTATTATAGAGCTCGTCTAAGCTGAAATGACGCGCCCCACTCCTTGGTTTTGTATTTACTTGTCATACAAAACCAAGGAGTGGGGCGCGTCATTTCAGCTTAGACGAGCTCTACGATATGAAGGCTTCCTCACGATGTGGGTGTTGTGTTCCCGCTTTAAGCTCACGCGCACGGGCTTACCCCTTATCCACGCCTTATTTATTTCCATTTCTACGCAACACAAACAGATGTAGCGTGCGTTGGACTAAATATAATGTACTCTGTGCGTTGGACGACGTTTTGGTGGAAGTCGCGTTATTGCATTCAAATTCATTCAATGTTGTTTCCGGTGGTTTTACTCTTCATGACTTTGTCAGACGGATTTTGTTTTATTTTATTTATTGAACAAAAATGATGATTTTGTGTTATACATGCAAAACTTTACAATTATTTTATCAATTTTTTTTACTGATGATATCTGCGGTAAAAATCGAAAATAATAAAATAATGCGTAGGTAAAAAATACTTTCTCTTTAATTTGCTAGTCGAACAGAATATTATGTAAAAATAGCAGTTTTCTATATCAGTGTACCTATTTTACGTCAACAATTCCAATAACTACGCCGATCTGTATGTCATGTGAAGAAATTACTAATTACGATCTTACTTCCTTTATAAGAATTTAGTAGGGATATTTTCTATAAAGATACCTACTACAGTGTAATATTGGAAAATCAACAAGAATCATTATGATCAGGTTATGTATAACTCTAAAGCAAAGGCTACTCGCGCTGTCGGATCACATTGTCCTTTAGTCTGTCATTCCACATTAATTAGCAGACCTTTGACCTGCCACAGCACGTACAGGGTTCACCTAGAGCTACATCTAAACCGTACGATTCTTGCCCATAAGGTGATGAGAATATCGTGTGAAGTGTAAAAGTGTAGCTTACGTTGGACACGGCTGTTCACTGCCAATCGCACGCGTGTCCGTCGCCAATTAGTTTCGGAAAGTGCGATCGATCAGACCGATTCAAAGGATGTGTGAGAGTCTTTGTATTCGGAAGAGTTCGATAACTATGTAAAAAGAGAAATATACTTTAGATGCAAATAGTCGAGTAACATAATCAAGTGCAGACTTTATAGAACTCAATGATAATTGAAATCGTTCTACACTTCCTCGCTTATTTTCGCCCTTGATGCTGATATGCTTTTTTGGTCTATGAGTAATTTTGCAGTCACTTCTTCTTTGAGAGTCGAATGAGGGTCAACTCAAAGTGCGAGACTGAATAAGCCACGCCTAGGTTTTCTAATGAGTAAATAAGACATTGTTTCTCTTCACTGTAGAACTTATATGGCAATTTTAAGAAGGGTTTCTGTATCTCTCGTGTACATGAATCAGGGAGAGCTATAGCTTCATGTTAAGTGCACCGGACCTTGGCAGGACAGTCAGACATTGCGCCTCAATTACTAAGATCCTCTTTATTATTTACGTGACCCGTCGAGGGGTTAACTAATACAGATTATTAGAAAGTGATGACTATGGCAGTATAGTATAGTATCTGTGCTATGGTGGATTTGTCAGATTGTTGTGGAATACAGAATAAATGTAGCTTAGAATCAGCCTGTGTCTGTTATTTCTGAATAAAAAGACACAGATATAGAAACGATAGCAGATGATCGCTGATCATGTAATCGTGATAATCTTTAAGAACGCTATACATAACTTTAGTCTACGTTGAAAACGGTGATACTTCATAATATGAATAGGTATATACATAGTCTGGTCATAAGTTTTGTCACATATGGAAAGTTAAATAAATGACACAATGAGTTACGCACTACAACCATTTATATATCAAATGAAAGGGTACAAAATACAGATTTAAACCACACTAAAATTATTCAAAATGTCCTTCTCTGGCTTCGATACAAGCCTTCAATCTGCTAGGCCAGTCATCAATCGAAATACGCACGACATTCATGTCAATATCGGCGACTGCTTTAATCAGAGATGCTTTAAGTGACTCCAAATTGCGATGGGGTTTAGCGCAGACCTTCTCCTCTAGGTGCTGCCATATTTTATAATCCAAAGGATTCAAGTCTGGACTGGAGGAGGGCCAATCCTCGTGCCTGATAAAGACGATTCCATGGGTCGTGACTTCGTGCGTGAGCCAGTTTTGGGTACTTTTCGCCTTATGGGCCGGTGCAGAATCCTGCTGGAAAACCCAGTGCCTATTTTTGAACATTGTTTGTGAAAGAGGTTCCACAATGTTTGTTAGGACTGTGTTTTGATATACGAGGGCACTGGTTTTCACTCCTTTTTCACAAAAAAACACCTTTGTTGGACCCAAATAGGAGACCCCAAGCCAAACCATGAATGCCGAATGGTGATGGCCACGCTGAACACGTGGCACACGTTTGCTCGCTTCTTCACTAGACTGTGCATACACTTTATCATTTTGTTTGTTGTAACTCTCCTCAACATTAAAAATTTTTTCGTCCGAAAAAAGTATTTCGCGGTATTTTTTACCTGCGTACCGCTTTAACAAAACCCGGCATCTTTCGAGCCTGATTTTCTTCAGCCGTGCGTTAAGAAGATGTGCTGTTCTTTTTCTGTAAGCACGCAGTCCTAGGTCTTCATTCAATACTCTTTTAACAGTGGTTCTGCTTAGTCCCATCTGCAGAGCCAACATTTTTTGCTTGCGGACAGGATTTCGTTGGATTCGCGCCTTCACTGCTTTGATGACCGCTGGAGTCCGAACAGTACGAGGTCGACCGCTTCTTTGTTTATCATCTACACTTGAATCTTCCCTGAATCGTTTGATAGTACGATAAATGAATCTCAGTGGAATTTTCAAATTTTTCAGCAGTTTAAAAATCACTGTTGGCGCGTGGCCGCAACGATGCAATGCAATTATTGCGACTCTGTCTTCTTTGCGCGTCCACTCCATATTGGAAAATGAAGAATATTCCAGAAAACCTGTATTTTTATTTTCTTGAAATATTCAAATTTCGAATTCCCATAACTTTTTTTGTGGCCTCTATTCTAAATTGGAAATTTTACCCATGTGACAGAACTTATGGCCCGACTATGTATATTATAATCTTTATTGCCCAAAAAAAGTTAAATAATTAATTGAAATACTTAGTTTATTACTGCTGCGGTCTGTAATGACTGCGTTGCTGGTCGCGCTGTTGGTGGCCGAAAGCGCAGCAAAGCGCATCTCAAGGCGCGGTCAGCATTGCAACCTTTTGATGGACAAGCTAGAATAAAGGTCAAGACCGAGATTTTGACAAAAAAATAATGAGCACATTACTCGCTTTGTCTGAGTAAATAAACACTATATGCGAGGCATATTATAAACACGAGCTGATACAAACCTCGTGAGAAAACCTTCATGTCATCATAGCTCAACTGTTACGCAAAATTGGCAAGATTTTGTAAAAAATACCCCGTTTGAGAAAACTCGTGTTTACACATAAACGCTAATTATTACTAAGGCATGTTACGTACAAGTAACTCTAGACTCTATTGTAGATACATTGCTATCAAACTATATAGCTACCCCAAATGAATCCAAGAGCGCTGTTCCCTTACAGAACACTAAGATAATCCTCGCAGACCAAGTAAATTACGAATGTATGTGTAAATTAAACAGATCACAAGGAGTATGCCGCGTGTCGAAGTATGCTGGGTTTTGCATTTCGAGCTAGTCGAGGATTTTACTACGACAGCCTGCGATTCCGAAGGCGTACACGAACTATACTAACTAAACTAATTAAAAACGTGTGTTTGAAAATAGAATCTGTGGCCACCGCGCAAGAGCTGTTGGATTTGAAGGTTGTCAGTTTAAAGCCTTTAGTTCATCAAGTTTAGTGGTTTTGACACCTCAAGAATAGCCCACAAATGTTTGCGGAGCGAATGGACGTTATAGTTCTGAGAGAGCAAATCAAAACTTTTCATTTACTTCTGCTTCAGTTCCTGTACATCCAGAGAAGTTATAGCCAAAGTAATAATATAAGTGTCGGGTGTCGCAATCTGAGAATGAATCAGTGCGTATATTTTCTAGCGACTTCATCTTATACTGAAAAGCTTTGGCTATGCAGGAACAAAGAATGACGCCAGGAAAATTGCTTCGGAATATCAACATTTGTACGATGATGATGAATGAGGAATGATGTTTGTGATAAGCTATGAGTACTAGAGCAAGACTAGCAAGACTTTATATAATACATTTGATCGATATTGTCTTTGAATCTGTTGTGCAGAAAATAGTACTTAAGCCCCTAATAAGATACTGAGACTATCAAAAAATATCTGTAAAGCAAAACCTGGAGATCTTGAAGTGTAAAAGCCCCCTTCACGCGACGTCTTCCGGCGAGGCCTGTTCAATTGGAACATTGGCCTTCTGATAACGAATTCGTCAGGGCGGGCGGGAAGTCTTGATTCTGCTTGCAAAACTGCGGCAAAAAGGCCTGGCCTTACTTTTGGATATCTGTACTCTGTACACTATATGTTCCTACGTTTCATCAAGCTAAAAAGGTACGTGCTCATCGTCATCGGCAGCTCGTTTCCGCCCAATGCTAGGCATAATCCTCCACCTTTTTGTGCCAACTTATCTGGTCCAAAAAAGTTGCTGTACTTGATAAATATACAGTAGATATGCTTAAGCCAATAACAACTTTTGAGTGAGTAGAGTGTACAGTATTGTTTACTGCCCGCTACCCGTCGCGCGACTTCGCAAAGCGTGTTATAGGTATTCTCATAGTTCCCGGCCACAAAACGATTCGTTCAACATCAACATTTTGAAAATTTATATCGACCCGTGTTGGGCATAATAGGCATAATTACGCTCAGATTTATGGAACTTTTTGATTATAAACTGTATGAGTCGCAACTATAGATATGCCGAGCCGATTTTTATAAGTAGATAAGTATAGATTTTGGAAAGCAACTACTTACAGAGAGAAAAAAATACTGAACCAAAATGGCATGTCGACAGAACTATTAACATAAAAAAAATCGGTTAAGTGCGGGTCGGTATCGCACACGAAGGGTACCGTACCATCGTACAACAAATCAAAAGCACTCAAAACAATAAAAAAATAAACAAAAAGAAAATTTAAAAGTTTATGCCTTCACGAGATTTGAACCGACGACCTCCGGATTGAGAGTCTACATCATACCGGCTGAGCTACCACAACCATGTGGGTTGACGCGAAATATGCTATCATATTTAAATGTGTAGTATATGTGTCTATGACATGGTTGCTATGACAATAAATAAACAGTTTCAGTCAAGATCTCCATTTTGAAATGCGTAAGTGTATCTAAACACGTCTCTTGTATCGGGGCCCCCTTAAATTTGCAATATCTCTCGTATTTCAGTATTTGTGGTTGGTGCGGCAACAGATATACACATTCTGTGAAAATTTCAGCTTTCTAGCTATTACGGTTCGTGCAGACGGACCCGGTGACAGACAGGACGGACGGACGGACGGACGGAAAGACGGACAGCGAAGTCTCAGTAATAGGGTCCCGTTTGGCACCCTTCGGGTACGGTACCCTAAAAATGGGCCTCTTTTCATTCTGAGTGCAGTCTCTAATTTATTTTATCAAATGCCTAAAACAGGATTAATCGGGGACAAATAAAATTAAAAACTAGAAAGAAAATCTATTATCCAGTCCGTATCACTCAGCCGCCATTTTGTCAGTGGAATCTAGGGCGGAGGGCGGAGTCGTCAATGAATTTAATATTTCACCCGCGACTCTCTTATCCAATTTCGATGCTATTTAGCACCGGGGGCTTCCGAGAATATGAATAATACGCCATGGTGACGATGTGAATATAAGGATCCTTAAGTTGATCAGGAATTAAAAATACGGAATATTCCAGCACAACTAAAGTGAAAGGAAAAAACCTTTATTATCAGGTATTCTGGTCTATTTATTGTTTTTTTTTTTAAGTGCAGATTCACAATCCGTTAGTTGAGCTCCTCAATTTAAATAAATACAAAATTGTACAGTACGGGGCCTTTGTTTTTGCACGTCGTCGTGGCGGGACCCGAGGTGCCACGTGTATGATACTCGGCGTTTGACTTAGCGAGAGAGACAGGAGAAACCGAGACGAGACCCGACGTGCCAAAACAAGGGCCCCGTAGTATACCTTTTATTAAACCGTCTCACTATGTACTACGTTCTTGGCAGTTAGACTAAAAATCATTTCATTAAAATTTTAGTTCGATGTTTCCATATTTCCAAGGCGACTTCTTTTCTGAGCAATATTAAATATTATACCTAACCTAATTGTACTTTCTTTACTGACTGCACCAACCTCATGTTACTATGTGGTTGACGATAACAGTGTAGATGTGGTGTATTTACACTACTTTATTGCGGTCTCGTCCTACACTTCACCGGGTTAAGAACTGAACAAGGATATTGCTAGCGTTTTAGCACCGCGGGAATGTAAGATGTAAGATGAGACATAAACAGCGATATGTCTCAATACGGGCTGTTCCTTTCAAACCGAAAGCAAAATTGTTTTGAAACTGGCATGATTCTCGCGCATTCGACACATGATCTACAGCTATATCGAGTGATTTTGTATGGTAATCTGTCACTAAAGGTCTCGATATCCGTATATCGAAGACGCGAGAACTGGTCGCTCTCAAAGTGCATCTCTATCTATCGACAGTAAAACGACAACGCCAGAAAAATATTTAGGTAAATATACCTATCACATTATTGAGAAGATTATGCATAACTTTTGGACAAGCTAATATTTGCAGTTCACGATTTTACTTCATCGGGGCTAACCGAAAATTGGTAACCCATCAATCCAAATCCGACGAAAAAAACCGGTCAAGCGCAAGTCGGACTCTCCCACGAAGGATTTCGGACCATCGTACAAGAAAAAAGTCCCTGACAGTTTTGTATCGTCAATCCTCATCTCGTCATGTTGCTATAAAAACATGTCAGGCGCTATCATGTTGAAATAGACTTAACACAATTTAATTTTAAACACCATTATTCTTATGATTATTTTAGTATTTGTTGTTGTAGCGGCAACAGATATATACGTTCTGTGAAAAATTTAGCTTCCTGGCTATTACGGTTCGTGCGATGGAGCCCGCTGACGGACAGAATGGACAGACGACGGACGGACAGCTGAGGCTTAGTAAAAGGGTCCCGTTTGCCACTTCGGGTACGGAACCTTAAAAACAAGATTGAAAGTAATTGCGGATTAGGAGCGAGAGCGATTTTGTGTAACCTTGGTTAAACCAAGTTGGTTCGTAAAGCTGTGTCAGCGGCCCCTGCTTGATATGATAACTTCTGACAGTCGGGTTGGCCACTAGCCCAACACCCCTCCATCAACCCTCACTGAGCCGGCGTGGTGGAGAATGGCTCAATCTTACTCGTATCCGAGAAAAGGCTCGTGACCCTCGGTGGGCACATAAATGGGCTACATACATACATGGTTTGTTAGTTATAAAAGTTTAGTTTTGACTCATGGATAATTAAAATGTTTAGGGCGACAATTTTTCAGTGTAGAAAATCTGCGCCTAAATCAAAACCCGCCATGGATTCGATGGGAATACCCGATACGCCATAAAATTCGATTGAACCTCACAAACAGGAACTTAAAAGGAACTAAGGGGGATTGAATTCGACTTCAAACAACTTGAAGAGTGTGGTATCAAGTTTCGGGATGAGAGAGATATGTTGAACGGGAAAATTGTGAAAACATTTTGAAAGGGATATCGAACGAATCATCAAGAATACCCGTATGGTTAAACCATTTCACGAAGAAGGTTTGAGTTTGGTTGTTGTACAGATAACATTGTGTCAGTGTGCGTAGTCTTCGTTCCACCGCTCGCTCCAGAGAGAGCCTACGCACAGTCGCAAACTCACACAGTGCATGTGCACGGCTAACACAACCAAAGTCAAACCTTCATCGTGAAATGTTAAAACTATATAACATCAGGATATTCAGAAGATCGATAGTATTTATTTTTGTTTGCCTGGTGAAATATCTACCTATGGCTCAATATTACTCGTATCAGACTTCATTATTGGGCTAAACATGTATGAACTGCACATATTTTTATTTATAGACCATTCACGGGCTGTAAGTTAAACAAGCAATAAGATTTCTTCTGCGTTACTTAAACTTAGGCTTGTTAACAAATACCGTATTCCACAATTAATAATTAACTGCACCGAGCAATATCGCTATTGCTCCTGTTTATTATCATGTTTTTAACAGCGAATCTGGGAAAATCATATATACATGAGATGTAAAGTAAGGGTTTCTTTAACTGGTTTTCTCTCAGAAGCACACCGGTCGAACATACGAACAATGGTTAACAACAAGAACAACAAGATGTGTCGAAAGCATTTATTCCAATAGAAAAAGACTGGAATTGCCACAGAGGATTTTTATCTCCTCCTAAGTAATGAGAATAAAACAAAATTTATATGTCGGGCCATTTTCGAACTATCTATTAGCTATTAAACTGAATCGGAAAAGCTATGCTGATAAATCCATCGAAAACATCCATTCCACAAATCATTCAGGTACCATTAAATACTATCAGGTACTTGCTGAATGCAGTGGATGAAGCAGTCGATCAAGCGAAATTCTCGTACAAATGTGATATGAACCAAACAAACATCATCCGCACTGATAACAAATATTTGTAATTTGCAAATGCAAATGCGAAAATGGGACTGAATTCCACCAACGCACCTTTCAATAAAATTAACATGTCATTAGCAAAGATAAGTACCTAAATAGGTTTGCTAAATTGCAATTTCTTACTTTTGAGTTCATTTGAAGACAACTTTTTTTTTTTTTTGTAATTTTGAGTTCTAAAGAAATACTTGTATGTATTAAAATATGGCTTAATGGGCCCTGTCAGTCTTTAATTAAGTACTTCTTCACTGCAAAAGTATCAAACACCGCCAATTTTTTAAAGTTTTCTACTTTTTCAGTAATGAAAACTACTGAACATATTTTGTATTTTTTTTAAAGAATGATTACAAGGAAGTCTTCTACGATTTACAGAAAACCGCATTAAAATCCGTGTACCCGTTTGTGGTTTGTGATGGCGGAATGTGACAATGAGTCGTGCTTTTTCAGCCGGCGTTTATCGATTTATAAGACATTATCACGTCAAAAGTTGGGGGTTGAATTTTGAAAAATTCTTAGTGGATGCCTACAACATAATACTCGTAAGAATACGTGTGCAAAATTTTAAGTTTCTAGCCCTAAGGGTTTGGCATGTGCGTTGCGTTGATACATCAGAAAGTGATACTTTTTCGTGCTTGCAGCCGGCGTTCGTTGATTTATAAGACGTTATTTATCACGTAAAAAAAACATGATTTTCACTGATTACTAGAGTCTGGCTAGTCTAACTTGGACGAGGGCTTTTCTATAGCGGCCACAATGCTGTTTATGCATATTCTCTTTGGTCATCGTGACATTGATGTATAGGCCACCGTCAAAGTATGAAAACCGCCATTCTTTAGGACACATCTGTAGGTAAACCGACCAGTAACACCGTAGAATGACAGATTTCATTTTTTGCCGGTTACATTTACGTATATCCACAATACGGTGTTACAATCATAAGAATTATTAAATTTGCCGCGCTTTGCGATGTTCAATTCTGCCTAGCCAGACTCTAGAGTTAGATCTGACAGTTGCGCTATGGAACTTATGTCAAATTCAACCCTTTCTATCCCTCCGAGTTTCTATCTGCCGATTGAGGAAAACGGCCGTAAGGGAATAAGCAAAGCGAAACCTCGAATTCTTTAGCCTTAGTGTTAGCTCAATGTAAGGAATAAATCGATGAACGTTTCTGATTAATTCAGTAGATAACAAAAGTTTAACAATACGTACATTAGCAAAGTACTCGTAACTACGAATTGTTCGAATGGAACGCATAAATCCATTGTAAGTTGAAATTCGACGTCAAAATTATGTTAGCTCGACGCACGTCCCAGAAAAATATGAGACAATATTTTTTCTCAGCTAAAGTAAATTGAATTTCTCAGAGCTTTATCGCGAAACTGAGTTACGAGCGAAAATACACGAGTGGAGATTTCTACTGCAAATACTGTCGCTTTACCTAACATGAGGTATGACAACTTGCCCTAAATCCAATCTACTACGTGCCAGTAGCGAGGTTATACCTGCAGTTTGAGTTGGTAAACACTAGAGATAAGTCCAATGGTGAGGAAACTTTCTTACCTTCATAGCTGCGGTGGTGGGTTGGGTTAGCCCCTGACACGCAAAATGTATTAAATTATCGTTAGCTAAAGTTTGGCGATATTGTGCGTGTAAAACTAAAACATAAACACACCCAAGAAGAGAAGGAAGGAAGAAAACAGCCGGGATTCGAACCCGAGACGGGTCACTTGGGAATCAGAGCCTCAAACCCCAACTCAGACAGAGGTAAACGAATGGTTAGTATAGCCTTGGAGCTAAATTAAACCTCACAACTGACTAGATTATAAACTAAGTAGGAATAATGTGGTTTCATACTTCGTCTAATACATCGGGATATTTCTTTTAATTACAGCGCGGTTGGGTATTCTCGGCACGAGGGTTCAGGGACGGCATGCGGAAGGAGGCCGGCATCCCGCGCACTATATTGAATTCTACATTCCATAAACAACAATAACATAGCTGAGCATAATATAGACCATTATAAATTTCCTACTATCAGAATAGTAGCTCGATTATGTATAAACATTTAACGGGCTCATACATTGCTTCTGGCCGCACACTAGGCGACCCTGTGTTGTGATCCATAAACAGAAACAGCCCACCGAAGACTTGGGAATTATTTTGATTTATTTATTCCCAGCCGGGAATCGAACCCGGGACCTCTCGCATGGCTGGCGAGCCAATACCGGAATAGAGGCCATAAATAAATAATATTGAAGCTTTCGAATGATGTAAAATTATAAAGAAAGTTAGCGAACATTCTTTAAAACATCGATTTGAAAGGTTAGACTAACTGTTAGATGACAAAAATACGGAAGTTACTACGAGTACCTCCCATGAAATAAATTTTAACAAAATCAGTACATTAACCGGAAAATAGGCGGGGCAGACGGGTGGCAGCCTGAAGCTGACATTCTAAGCTGACTTAAGGCGAACGGGCCCAGACTGTTTTGATTAAATACATTAATTACTGGGCAATGGGGTCTTTCTGCTTTTTGAGACTTCGGCCTAACATCATGCAACAACTGTTGGGAATCGCTTAGGAGAAGTTTAATTAATATAATTCAAATGGCATTATGTTTGATTGCCTACTGTATTATTAATTATAATTTACTAATGAGATGAACGAGGGGAAACGCTTTGATTATGCTATAAAAATCAAATATATTTTTATGCAGTTTTTTTTGTTTGTACTCAGATTTCTTACAAACAAAAGCGGCCTTATCTTTCAATTTTTACACTCAACTCTCCGGTCTTTACTAAGTACTTAAGTCTGATGTCGCATCAAGTTCTACAAGAAACAAAATTAACTGTTTCTCGGCCAGTTTTCCTTGTCTTTGTTGAACTGCGTTTTAAAACTACAAACCTAGTTTGTGACGTTAAGAAGTATTTATGCAGAGCTCTTTGCTTTACTAATATTGAAATGCAAAGTAGTATTAAAGTATTCCCTAGCTATGGCGATGGTTCAGCCTCCTGTCAAAATGTTACTGGCAAAATGTGGGCACAATTGCCTCTGATATCCCGTATGAGAAAAGGGACGCTGCTTGTTTTGTATATCATTATGAAACTTGATTGCACTATACGTATAGTCGTGTCTCAGAAATATCCTGGATTTACTTACCACTGAAAACGCAAACCCCATTCCTTAGATTCCCCTTAGTTTTTGTGTACCTGGCGGGATTGTTCTTTGAGTGCACTTTTGGTGTGGATGTAATCGCGGACAGACCCAACGGGTGCACCACATTTCATATTTGTTCTAATAAATTGTCTGAAAAGGGGCCTCTATACGTGTTGGACCCATGTCCCCACGCAAGCCTACAATAAGGACCGGGACAGCAATAGTAATAGTAATAGTAATAGTAATAGTTTATTGCAAAGTCACAAAATTTCACAAGGTGGTAGAATAAAGGTTAGTACATTGTGACGCCCTGCTAGGGCACAGCAACATTTAAGGACAATCAGTTGTCCCTTTACGAATAATAGGATGATTACATTTATATTCAAATTATATACAGACAATTAGAAAAATATTGTAGAGATTATTATTAATAACAATAAGAAATAAAAATTAAAAGTAAATTATATCAACATTAGATTCAATAATTGTACTATATTATAGCGAGTAGAACTTATGCAATGTCTCGTGAATTCCTAAATCAGATACAAAATAATAACAATATTTTTATATTGACTGTAACGCAGCTTGCGTCTTCTAAGGAAGTCATTCTGAATAGTGGTAATTAATTATTTATCTATGTGTTAGTAGGCATCGATAGATTCCAACTCCCAATAACCCGCCCGTTTAAATCAAGCTGCATATTTACAAGACCCGTCGCGCTGCAAAGAGTACCTACCACTAAATTGCTGGAAAATATTTCAGAGCTGCCAATTACGCATTTCGCGACAGCTGGGGATGTAATAGAGTAGGTATTCTGAATTCACTCTGGCTTCAAATGAAAGGCGTCGGTTGGTGCAGATGTGGCGCAGAATCGGGTGCGGTGCAGGGCATGAGGGACCGGCGACGGGCTGGTAATATGAAATATAAATTAATGAAGTCAATTATTGAGAGTTGAGAGGTTTTCAAGACCGACCTTGTTCAAACTTTAAAAGTAAATAGCATTTCTTGTGCTTTCAAGTGTCAACGTGCCAAAAATATTGTGAAAAACTAAATAAAGTAAATATTTTTTACAACTGTCTTTTTTGTATTTTATCTCCTTTGGTCCGTTTTCGTAGTTATGGTTTCGTAATTGGTTACGAAAGTGGATAAATTTTTCACTGTTTTTTAAACGGTCAAACAAGAATTTATTTTTTATAAATAACCGGCCAAGTGCGAGTCGGACTCGCGCACGAAGGGTTCCGTAGCATTATCTATAAAAACCGCAAAAAAAATAATGTATGGGAGCCCCCCTAAATATTAATTTAATTGTAATTTAATTATTTATTTTTTAAGTAAATAATATACTCAATATATTGTGAATATTTTAAGCGTCTACCTGCTACCATTATCAATATCGAGCAAAAATGAGCAAAACAATCACGTTTGTTGTATGGGAGCCCCCCTTAATATTAAATTTTGATTTTTAGTATTTGTTATAGCGGCAACAGAAATACATCATCTGTGAAAATTTCAACTGTCTAGCTACCACGGTTCATGAGATACAGCCTGGTGACAGACAGACGGACAGACAGCGAAGTCTCAGTAATAGGGTCCCGTTTGGCACCCTTCGGGTACGGAACCCTAAAAACATATAAAACTATAGGGCATACTGATTACTATATCTCCCAGCCATAAACCGTTTCGCCACTTCCCTCCCCCCCCCTCCCATACCTTTTTAACTTTAACTTGAATCACCTCTAGACTTATTGTACACTTACCTAATTTGTAACTTTTCCTAGTATAAGCTATTTAAGTAGAATGTTGTAACTTTTTTTAGGAAATAAAAAACGAACTATTAAACTAAACTATAACTATTTTCTTTTTTTCTACCTAATCAAGTTTCGTAAATGACTACGAAAGTGGAATTCTGTCTTTGAAAACCCCTCTAATAGTAAAGATCACGTGAGCTATGCAGACGAGTTGCCAAGCATTTTAGATGGTTTGTAATTAAATTTATTTAATTGAATTAACTTTACTACTTTGAATATGATTAATTGCGTGATTTGCTCTAATGTATGGTAGTGTTGGTAGGCAGACAGATGAAAAAGTATGAGATTAATTCCCTTGAAGCTGTGAAAAAATTAAACTTCTAGGTCTACGCAATCAAAAGATACCGCGATATTATGTCATAATTTTGCTGATTTTGCTGAATTTGTATGAACTCGCGTGGAACTCGCAATGGGATCAAAACCTATAGGGTACTGCCGGTTGGCCTAGGGTCATGAAATTTAGAATGAAGGAAGGTCTTACAGCACAAGTAAAGGGGAAAATCCGAAAACTGTAAATTTCTGTCTGTCTGTCTGTCTGTCTCACCGTCTGTTAAGACTTTTTCTCAGAAACGCATGGAGGTATAGAGTTAAAATTAATATCGATGACTCAAGTCTGTGATCTCTTGAAGTTGTGAAAAAAATAAACTTATAGGTCAACGCAATCAAAAGATACCGCATATGTCTTAATTTTGCTGAAATTGCTTGATATTCGCAAGGGAATCAAAACCTAGAGGGTACTTGCCGTTGACCTAGAAGCACGAAATTTGGCACGAAGCAAGGTCTTATAGCACAAGTAAAGGGAAAAATCTGATAACTGCAAATTTCTGTGTTTCTAAAAAATATTCAATTTGGTTTACATGGATGACATCACACTTTATTTTTTTATGTGGAACCTAATTACACGTGTTACGCTCTCCAAGTGTGATTGGAACCCTTGGTGCGCGAGTCCTCTCGCACTTGGCCGGTTATTTTAACAAACAATAGATAAAAACGTCAATAATTCCCATCTGAATACCAAAATAATGTTGTAGCCAGTTATTCAATGCCCCAATTTGCGTGACAGAGGGCTTAATAATAATATGTGGCCCATTAATACCCCACCGAGGGGCACGGACCTTTACTCGGATATAAGTAAGATTAACCCATACTCTACCATGCTGGCTTAGTGCGGGTTGATACGGCCGAAATTAATAACCTATCTTCAATCCATAATCTGCAGACTTGCGATTGCTAGTGTCAATTTTGACATAAATCCCATAGCGCAACTGTCAAATGTAACGCGTAATCTGCAGATCATAGATAGAGATAGGTTATTGGGATCGGCCGATAGGGGTGTCGGTCTAGTGGACAACCCAACTGTCAGAAGTTATCAAGCTGCCCTATTAGGGACTTTAAAACAGCTTTACGACTACTACTACTACCACCGAGTAAAGATAGTAGCCGGGACCTACAGCTTAACGAGTCATCCAAAACACGGAAGCGCCCGAAACAAATGCCACATAGAGACGGGTCACCCATTCAATACCCGTCTTAGCCAGATGTTGCTTAATCACGCACGATTCGTTTCCGAACTGTCTTTAGAAGCAGCGATTTCCATTTCATCCGCCCTAAAAAATATTCAGCGTGGATCTGTGCAATTCGTGTAGTACTGCCGAATGCCTGTGGGATTTCTCCTCAGTCTAATCTGGAGTAGGGTGGAGCGTGAGACATAATATTTCACTTTTTATGATGTAGGTCGCTCATGCCATAAAAATATTTAGCGAAGTATGCGTGGATAACCTACATATACATTTTGAATCCTGGCCGACGAGGTGTAAATATGGGTTTGTGTATTTTTTCTGACGTGTCTGGTCTGACAGTAATCAATGGATTTATGTTCTTACTGAAGTACAGTTTGTCTAAGAACGAGTGTGTATTTGTTGTACTATTTAATTAAAAACTTTATTGCCTCTTAAGTCATGGTGTCCGACCTATCGGATTAAACCTGAAATAACTTCCATAGTGCTATTCATATTTTTATGCCGTTGCTTTCTACTTATTTTTAACCAATAACGTATACCATTACTATACAAGTTCACTGAAGCAAGAATTAATTGAACTGGCACTGAACCGTGAACAATTTATTCCCTCTATTTTCATATCATAAAAACATATTTCACGAATTAAGATAAGAAGGATGCGAGAAATCAATTGACTGCAAACTTTCATAGCTACAATTTTTGGTATCGAATGACACATGGCTCTGCTATTTAGATCACAGGATCACATTGTTACAAGTTCGAGAAAGGAAGCCGTTGGCTAAAGGGAATTTACTTTCTAGTAAACTATCACGGTTGAGCTATTGTTTAGTTTAGTGAACGCGTTTTGGTCTACACATAACTTAACCTTTTGGGTATCCGTGTCATTTACACAGCCTTTGGTTGGGCGCAGGGTGAGACGTAGGCGACGTAGGACACGAAGAAATGATTTTGTGGGGTGTTCAAACGTAATAGTCATACAAACATCATTGTCATCATCATCTCGATCCTGTCAACCCTCAGCAGGGCCATTAGGGCCCTCATACGCTCCAAAATATTACCCTACCCCTGGCGCAGTCGCGTAAACAAACATCGCATCCGCAAGAGGTAGTCGGTTTCGGGACAAGCTTAATGCCATCATCCAGCAATGTTTGCGCAACTAATAGCACTGCGCTTATCTGCTGCTTCCGGGGTAAGACGGGTGTGATGTGTGCACACACAAAATATGTTGATGTACTCAGCTGTATGGCGAGGAAAAATCTCGAGGGTTTCAATGGAAATTGAATTGAAAATTGAAACATATAAGTCTATGCCACTTTATTTGAGATAAAAGGTCATTAACCTGCTAAAAAAAAAATATACGCGTGTAGCACCGTACACGTGTTAGAAGTAAAACTTCTGTAGCTAGATCATTAAGTGGTACCTATACTATACACCTATACCTACCTATACTAAAAGAGATTTAAATTTCCAATTTTGAGATCCAATCTCTGCTTCAAGTTACTTTTAAGTTTCAGACGTCCGATTATTTGAAATTATTTTATACTTGTACTTACTTTTAATACGTCATGTCATTTATTTCCCACCATTCCTTATCTACAATTTGTCGCGCTCGTGATGATATACTTAACTCATTCAATAGTGTCACTACTATTTGCATCTCGCTCAGATTATATACCATCTGACGTCACGTCTTTAAGCCGTCTCGCTCAAATGTATGCATTGCTTTGCTTGTTTTAGAAATCCATATCGACCCGTGTGACATTGATGAAACTCTTTTCTTACAAACTGTATGGATCGCATCGCACAGCTGTCAAACATAAGTTCCGGTTCCAACAAAGAGGTTTTTTGTTTGTCCCAGCCAGCGGCGGCGGCGGCGGCGGCGGCGCCATCTTGGCCATACCGGAAATCAAGAACTCGTGGAAGAATGCTTAAAATAATTTTTATTTGTTAACGTTTCATCAGGTTTTTCTCTCACTAATTAACATTCTTTATTGTACGAATGTATTATTATCTTATCTGATTAGTTAAAAACCGTATTGAAAATAGTTGCGGTTTTAAAAGTCTTCAGCCGACCCTGACGTCACCGATTCCAATTTCCGTTACATTTCTTAGCCACTCGTGATAGCACCCGGCTAGTAACAATTGAAAAGCAAATATATGAATAACCCACAGTTGAGAGGTTAAATAAATTTTACCCCCGTGCCCCAAGAAGTTTTACTTCAAAAATGTATAGGCGATTTGAGGATTGCCGCATTCGGCGCCACTGTGGCAGTGGCCTCAACGACAATTGCATACTTTTTCTTAGAGTGTCAAGGGCCTTTTATCTCAAATAATCTGGCTTTATATTCCAGGTAGTATAAAAAAAATGATTATTTTATCTATTTTATACTGTATCTTCGGCAAAACGGAGTTTTTCTGTTCAAGGAAGGTAGTTTGACCTGGTACAACAGTTATATTTTTACAGTTAATTATAAGTCATCCTGTACGTTACATAAACGTGTGCTGTAACAGACTGCGTCATTTAAAAGTTTGTTCCAAACTCACATGAAACTTGTCAAATGTTAACCACTTAAAGCGCACTACATAGTATACTTTCTCACAAAGGACGGTTTAGATTGGAGAAGTCATCTTTGTGCTTAACTTCTCTAAGCTAAGCACAATCACACGCGGTCAGTAGCTAACATCTTTGGTTTGGTTTTTATTTTACAGCCATTTAAAATCGCCATGCCACTTAAAATTACTGCGACAAACTTTACGAGCAGCAATTTATGGTTTTTAATCATAATAGTCTTGTATTCCGTGCGTTTGTCGCGATGAGAGGAGTTTCAATCTTTTGCGCAACAAACGACAAGATGTATTCTGTAGGCGCCTCCCGTCAAATTGCTTTAGGCTTGCCGCTTGCACCTTGTATAATCCGGCAACTTTAGTATAGCAAACAACTAAGTACTAACTAGATCTAAACACGCCCAAACTCCTGCCGCGACACTCCATTTATAACCTCACGACGTCGAACTAGCCGGGGAGGGTACTCTAGATGAGGAAACCTAAAGCTTTGTCAATTTTAGAATCTATCAATCATTCAGCCCTCACTTGCCCAAGGTAAGTTTCTACTATGCTCCTCTACTTCCCGCATCCATCCAAAGATCGGTACACGGATCGGTAAAGCGTCGTTTCGGGAGGCGCATTCAACTGCCTATCAGCTATAGTGATGACGTCATCGATCCCAAACGATATCTACACCTATATCGAGTGATTTTGTATGGGGATCTGTCAATATAGGTCTCGATATCCGTATATCGAAGGCACGAGAATCATGTCACTGTGGTTGACCCACTGCACGCCTTACGGAGAGCCAGACGTTCCCAACTTCGTTCCTCTACTCCACATTCCATAGAACTTATGAAGAACTTATGAATTGTTAAAACTGTGGCCACTGACTAAAAGTGCTGCTGCCCCGCATAAAAATTCATGTCAAATCGTCAAACAATCTTGAGTAGCCCCCTAATGGTCGATACATGCCGCCTCTGCAAATATCGCATGATTTGTCGTAGCGACGACGGCAGCTCCGAATCTGTCCAACTATAACTCATAGTGCTGTCAATACTACGGCGGAATATAAAACATTTATGTGAAGCGGCCCCATTCCACTAAACGTATATTGCATGACAAGAGTTGAGTAGCTATGTCAAGTTGTTAAAGCTATATGGTAATAGACTAGCATTTACTGAGAAAATGGACGGTTAAATAAAGAGCTAAAAAATGAGGTTCATTTTGCCAGTGTCAAAATTAAATGAACTAGAAAGATTACAAATTGGCCAGGTTCTCGCGTGAGATAATAACGCATTCAGAGTGTTTTATTGCTCTTAGCACATTATAGGATTTATAATGTAACGTAGGGAACCACTTTTCCATAATTTGGTTTGGCGAATAGGAGCCAGATTCCACAGCCACCAACCATCAGCGTTTTGTTGATTAGTGGAATTTGGCCGCGGGACAGATAAATAAAGCCTCGTGCCAAATAGCCTATGGTCTCACATGTACCAGTGTTGTGACATTGACGGATATTGAATTAATTACCTACCGTCCATATGTACTGTGGCCGTGTCAGTACCAGCTTAATTAATTCATGGTTTATCCACACAGGTTTGGCGCTCCAGACCTGTCAAATTCAGCCTTCGTCATTTTCATTTGCCACTTACTACGATGGAGTATGCTAGGCAGGGGCATTTTCTAATGGATGCTCGATGATAGTAGATTGTACAACAAGTGCATAAAACGCACCATTTTACCCGAGACGTATATATCCACCCATATATCGTATATATCGAGCCACAGGCGAGGGTTGATAGTCAAGTCGAGGGTAAAATGGGTTTTATGTACGAGTTATACACTCCGCTTTTCACATCTATTGTGAGTAAATTAGCTGGTTTGCCGACAAATCTTATATATAACATTAGTTCGTCATTGTTCGTCGTTCGAGCGGTGTGCTTCTGAGAGTGAAGGGCACAGCATTATTTCAAAAACAATTGCAAAATGCAACGCATAGAAAAAATAAGGACTTCCCGCCAATATACTTTTTTTATCCGTCGCAGTGGCACTTGTGTGTGTGGCTGTTTACCTGACAACCTTTGTCAGAGTCTGACATTTAGACGAAGATTTTACTTTATGCACGAGTGCATAAAATGTGACTTTATGCAGCCTATACCCAACATAAAGACGAACTTTACGAGCATGAGAAGTGGAAAAATATTTTTAGGCTTTAATTATCACTGTGCTTTTGTAATAATAACCAGTAGCCTTTGCCATCAGGGGGCACGGGCTTTTATCGGTTATACGAGTAAGATTAACAATATCAATATTATAACTAAACAATTAATTTCATATAACTAGCAAAGTAAAGTAACTAACAACTTCAAATTGGTTTCGTGTTTACGTAGCGGTAATTTCTAATACACAGCGAAGTAGAAGTTGGCCACTACCTAAAGCATCTTTCCTCTCATTACTGGTAACACAGTATCTACCGTCATTAAACCTGTGTTACCAGGGTCCTAACACCGCTAGCACAATGACAATGACACCACAACCACGCGTCATTATCATTGCAATTGTTATTGCCGTAGTAGGATTGGCCCCCATAAGTGTGAGCCGGGGCAATACCACAGCGTCTCATGCCGGTTTAGTTTAGATTTCTACAATTGTTTATAGCTGATTGGAAATGTTAACTAACGTTCTTATTCATAAACGTCCGATTAACCTATTATAAATAAAATGAATTCGTCTGTCTTTCTCTTACACTTTGTGTGTATGTAAGAAAGGGACACATTTTAGTTATCAAAGGCTTGGGAAGTTTTATGAATAAAGCAGTTAGTATAATACCAATTACGGATTTTACTATGCATCAGTCTCTTATTCAATGTCACAGTTTACATTCACACAGATACATGAAATAGTTTCTTATAAGTACTGCTGTTCTGTTCATTCCAAACTAAAAACTCCCTGAGCTCCAAGACACAAATAAAGGCCAAAAGTTGCAACAAACCGCACTGCTAACCGTTCTCTAGTCGATCGAGTTAATCACAGCCATTAACTACGGGAGCGATTTCGCTGAATAAACCCAGTGCGCAGGCCGAGTCATTAGTGATGGTAACTGTAAACTCGACGATCTTCCTTGCTTCTACGATGTTAGGGGCTGGTACCACAGTACTTGCTAGTGAAAAGCTAAGCTACTAGAACATGTCCCAAAAGATATAGCTTTCAGACTCCAACACGTAGCTTCGCGTATTACAGTTGGCGTCAAATATATTTGAATCTGATTTGAATATATTTGAAATATGAGGTCTCTCTCTGTCTCATAGTTTTGACATCACACCTTCTCATTAGCACCTTTTAATCTATATACATCTGTCGCACGTCTGTACCACCCCGAAATTTAAGACATATCTTAAATATCAGCTCAATATTCTGCGAGTTATCGCTTATCATCTGCTTGAAAACTCAGTGAAACCACAGATAGTATAATATTGTGAAAAGTAAAGCGTTTCCCCCTTCGCGGTGGCTTTAAAAAATCACAGACCACGATACCATACGATACAATTAGAGCCGTTTTTGCGATGTCTAATCAGTGTAATCCCTGCAAATATTACTCGTCAATAGAATACAAGCTGAGCGAGGCTTGCTGGTGCCTGCATTTCGTCCGTGTAGACTTAAGAACTCTCATTTAACGGGAAAACATTGCCCTCCTTGTAATGCTGTTAGATAAAAAGTATTCGTTATTAATTCATCTAGCGCATAACCTATCTATGTGCGATTTTTTGTCTGATTAAGTACCAAACAACCAAACTTAAACCACAGTTTTCTATATGGCAGCGAGATGAAAATGGGAGGCTACTCTCAAAGAATCCTCTATAAGTAGCAAGGCTGGATGTCATTACACTAACGAGGGCAGTAGCTGACGCAGCTTGCGGACCTAATGACCGGGACAGTTCTCTTTATAAACTGCTTAGTATTCTAAACGACTGCGACTGCGGGGTTTTTAGGAAACACTGCTTGTGAGCCTACTGATTCTAGTTGGGGATCTGATTTCTTTGTGTTTTGTTTAATATACAAGTAGATTCACAGACTGCTGCAAAAATAAATTATAATTTTCCGAGTATGAGACACTGAAAAGAAGAGTTTGAGTGTCTGTAAAACTTAAGTTGTTAGTTGGACTTCGGAGCCATACATGTGCATATTATATGTAGTTATTTGTCATTTTTTTCTACAAATATAAATGTCCCTTATGATAATAAATCTATCTTATAAAATATATTCTACACGGTTAGATTAACCTAACATAGTAAAATGCTATTGTGGAATCCAGGATAGCAAATACTTACACTCAGACCCGGGGATTGAAGTTCTATCTTTTCTACCTGGAATTTCATCTAGAATTAAAACCATGAATATAAGCATTTTAAAACTACCATCTACATTGTTGCTGACCAAAAAAGTATACCTTATAAAGTGGGAATCAGAATCAAAGACGGCGCATAAACTTCCAAGTTGTAGGATTTTTTCTTCCTCCTCAGCAAGGATTCAAACCCAGGACGACTGGCTTCGAAGGTAGACTGCAACGCAAAAGAGGTCGCTCAGTTGCACAAAAGCACTGTCCCTTCCCAGTCCTTTCCTGTTAGTTATACTAATTTGTTTTAAAACAACATTTGCCTCTACCTCTATCAACATCCAACATCCAAACTCGTTTCATATACAGTTAAGAAAAAAGAAGCTTCTAAAGGTCGAACTTACCGTATTTTTATTTTTTCATATATACCTATGTCAGGTACATACATACGCTTTGCACTGCACACATACCTACACTTCATTACATATGCACAATTGCACACACATACATACATGCATAAACATACAGTTATTTGTTATTTTCTTTGTTATATTATTATGTGCATAAGCTTCCTATGTTGTGCACATGTGACAAAGAGAATTATCAATTATCATTTTGTGATAGGTACCTAATTTATTGTTTTTTTTTTGTTCTCATTTTAGTTTAGTTTAAGTATTTAAGTTTAAGTAAAAAGGTCTGGCCTGAAAAACAGCGCTGTGATGATGTCACATCACTCAGCATCAGCTGAGTCCAGTCCTTTTTGCCACAAATAAAATAAGTATAGCTTACATGCTAGGTATGTTAATTTAATGTGGCAAATAAACACTTCTTCTTTCTTTCTTTCTAACATATCATGCCAGGCTTACCAGAGGCGAGCCGGGTAATAAAATTTCATGCTCGGGATGCGAGGCTTGGACCACGATTAACAGTGCGTAAAATGTAACGCAGGTGAATAACAAACAAAATCTGTAAAAGGTTGTACAGGAAACGTTAAACCTTTTAGTAAGCATGTATACCTAATCACCATCATGAGAAATGGCAGTTTTTCAAATAGAAATCGTGCAATATTTCACCTTTAGGCAGAGTCAAAGTTAATCAATACTCAACGCTTTCACAGTTCAGTTCAGTTTCCAAAACTAGCGATTTAGCCCAACTCCGAATTTGTCACTGAACTTCTAATTCCAAAGCTAACAGTGGTACTACGTGCCCGTAGCAGCTACGAGCGGCTACGACCTGCTACGAGTGTTTGCTACGCCAAGTCTTGAGGCGCAGTCCTTTGCTTGTTTGCTACGCCACATCGTAGCAAGCACAACAAGGCTGCTCTAGTTTCGTCTGAGGCTATTTGCTTGTGTACGTCGGCTACACTAAGATGCACTGTGTGTTTGATTGTGTTGACAAATGCGACTTAGCAAATGAGATACAGGCTTGAAAAAATTTCGTACACTGATGCAACTAGTAGTGCGTTGTTATATCAACCAATTGTTTTTAAAGAATACGCGTAGTTTAGCTAATTTTTTGTGTTTTGTTTTAGAAAGGCATCTTTGGTGCTCGTACAATTTACATACTATGTTAACTTTAAGACATTTGTGTGTTATGTTATGATAAAAATAAACATACACTCTCATTTAAAGTAGGTATGTATGTGTTACGGCCAATTTGATAAATCTGGTCATTATTCATACTATAGCCGCGTCAATTGGACAATGTGATTAAATTTGCATTTTTAATCACTTAGCCCGGTCATTATGAATAATGACTACTCTTTCTTGGGCAAAGTAATAAAACAGATCCATTGTAGTGTTCTTGTGTAGCCCTAGCTACGCTCTATTCGCTCGCTCCGCTGGTTGCACTTCTAAAGTCTAACCTAACCTACTTAAATCGACAAAAAGTGAAACTTAACCTAGTCACTATTTATCATTTGGACCGGCCATTATTCATACTGCCCGGTCCAAGTGACTTTAAGCTTGATTTATCAATCGGACCACGGACGTCGGGCATTATGAATACAGACCAGTCCAAGTGATAAATTCATCACATTGACCAAGGCATTCATTAATCATACTGGACGGCCATTATTCATACTGGCCGGTTAATCAAAATTCCCGTGACATATACATGGGTTAATTTATCAACAAAATATAAATATTTAATTATGTATCAAATCACATACAAGGAATTTTGGTCAAAGAAATCAGTTCAGTTCAGTTCAAAATTTTTATTGACCATAAAATCATACATATTACTTAGTCAACGTCAATATAATATTAATATTTTTGTATACTACCGCCCGTTCGGAAGAATCTGTTAAATCATCAGTTACTAGTGCCCAAACACAAGGAATTAAGTGAAATAGTGTTGTATGTGAAGTAAGTGATCTTTGATCGAGCGAGTTTTTGATCCACTGTCATTATTTACGAGTATGTAACCTGTAACCCAATTAAAACATAGTAGATAAAAACTTCAGTCAGACGAACTTTTAACATAATTTTCCATCAACCGTATTTCCCACAGCTTTATCCTCATGTGCCTAATCGGGGTTAAGAGCGAATTTTTCTGTCTGATTTCATCACCCAAATCGACTGCTTTAATGCGGCGCGAAAACTCGACTTTCCTTTCCGAAACCTGTCGTCCGCCATTTTACTATGATTTATTTTCCCCTCGAAGCTGAGGGTCACTTTAATAAATATATTCGAGAAGGTGGCCCGAGAAATGGATGGGAAGCATTTCTAAGCGCAATAACCTAATATACAGAAGATATATTTGAAGAAGGACTTGCTGAAATGTATTACTCACGCGGATTATATTTTCATTTGGAAAGCAACTCCTGACAGATTCTTTGCGAGATGTGCAGAGAGGGGTACATCCTTCAAGAGCTTGCTACGTTTTTACTTGTACAGTTTATGTGACAGATTATTTAGGATAGTATAGAAAGTATCTGATTTGATTATGTTGAAAATATTATAAAAAATACCGTTATATTTAATACAGATACAGCAGAATGAATTAAGAGGACCTAAACATTCGTAAAAATAATAATAACCGGGTCTGATAAACTAGGAAGGGTTCCTGTATTGATCGAAAACATGTTTCAGAGATATTTATCAGCTGATCACATTCATAATCATAATTTATTGATAATAAAATATTACATGTCAACTAGGTATACAAATATCTGTAGAATAAATTAATTTCAGGCATAATGATTATAAATAACATGTCAGGAATCAGTAGTAATAATAGATTTTCATGAATTGAATCACACCCAGTCTTCAAATTTACAGCATAATATAGCTAAAACTAGACATCGGTTCTTAGCCCAACCGTTCTTCTGACCTCTATCACAAAGAAATAAAGACCAAAATCAGTAAACGAAACAACAACATGACCCAAAAAAGTTCAAATAGCCCAAATTAAGGGCCGCAATATAGCGACCGGCGAAGACGTGTGGGACCAATTCATGAAAATCTTTGAAGAAACTGTATAAAAAGGGGTTGCGAAAGGAGAGCTTCCGGTCCTTTAGTTAACACGGGAACCGAAGCCGAGACGCTTGGGTGGAAGTGAACACAGTCGAAATTAATCAAAGAGTATTCACCTGAAGTATGTGACCTTTTTGAATGTTATCTAGCCGGAGACGGGGTCGTTCTGTGCCTCAAAAGTAGGTCAGATTAACGTCGGGGTTTAGCTGCCGTGGGTTGTAGATACGCGGTTTGCTTAGTTGCTACATTCCTTGATGTTTATTTAAATACATACGGTATAGCTATAGCAAAAAGGTGTTAAACATGTTTCAAGGGGCGATTGGAGGCATAACAAGTTTCCCAAAAAGTTCTCTAAACTGTTCAAATTATAAAAACGAAGGAGCTTATACATTTCAAACTGTCTGTTTTGATTTACTTGATTTAGCCTGGATTTTACCAACGAAAGAGTAATTTTTACTCGAGAGTAGGTATCTTCTACTTTTTCATAGACACCTAGATCAGATCACCTCATTTAGAACTGTCATTTGTCATACAAGTTATCCCTCGTCGGGTCGATTCTTGCGCCTTCGATATACGGATATCGAGACCAATATTGACAGATTCCCATACGAAATTACTCTATCGAGTGCGCGAGAATCATGCTCGGATAGTTATTCTCGTATAACTTTTCGTTGGTAAAATCCGGGCTAAATGTCACGAATTTCCACGACCGATCCGTAGTCACACCATTTTACCACACCAGTATGACTACGGAGAATAATCACCGATAGGTTCTCTTTGCTAACCTTTCATCCAAACTTTAATTAACAAATAATAATCAAATTCTATTTCTCAGAATTAATTATAATTAGATATCCAGCCGTATCAACGCCTATACTCGTAGTTGTGAGGAATTTGTAGTTAATTATACGTATTTGTAATTAAATGTTATGTTCATGCTGATAGAAAATATTCATGCGGCAATCACGATAAATAGAAGGTTAAAAAGCTGGATTGACACGGGATTACTACCTCTGCCACACCGTATGGGAAAGGAATGAACGATGATATCATACGAATTTGTAAAGACAATTTGCTATAACCCAGAGATTTTATAAAATAAGAAAGCTATTGTTTCGTCGATACAAATCTCTGACCGAGTGATGTCATTAAACTCAAACCTCGTCCACAAAAATCATAATACAATAAAACGGCCGGATTGGTATTCTGGGCTTAGGGTCACGTTCACGTTAATTACGTTTTAGGGGAACTGGACTACTATTGTACCCGACAGTGACTCGCGGAATAAGAAAATGTTCTCATATTTCACAGGGTCTTTGTTAAATGATAAGAAATATAACATAGTGTCACGCTCATACTTACACGGAGTTACAGAAGCATGCGTTCGTTTAGCGAATTAATCAATGGGTACTCCAATTTGTATGATTTATTGATTTCTCAAATTATGCCCTCGTCAGTGTGAATGGCCGCTACGGGAAGATAGATTGAAATGTAATTGTAAATAAAGGAAAGTCATTAAATATATCATTTCTATTTGCATGCTACAAGTAATTTTACGTTCATTTGTTATGTTTGTTTTAGCAGGTAAGTATATTTAATACTGCTGAAATAACTCTCGGCTAGACGATACAACTAATGAAAGGATAACTACTAAAGTTGATATAAAAGTGTTTTCAGTATTTGTGCAGTCGACCACTTCGAATGAAAATAAGTATTTGCCAAGAGAAAATAAACACAACCTGGGATCGTTATTTTCTGAGAGAAAATCTCCACTAGGTATAAAATAGACATAAAATGTGAAAGAAACATTACATTTACTAGCTACACGTTATGATTTATCAAGTCAGCCATTCGGCAGTAATAAGTCATCGTTTAAATCATAGCTTCCCACCGAGGGCACCGCGGGCGGGAGCTATCTAGAAAAATATACGAGCCTTTAGTAAACTGTTTCCCGAAATAACGCATTACGGCGCGAGGAATATGACATAAATAGTGGCAGTAGAGTTGACTATATAAAAGTGAGGCTCCGAAGGTGGCAGGGCGCCGGCGCCCCGAGGTCTGAGTGGCGCGGCGGTTGGAGGCGAGGGCAGTCAGACGAGCGGGCGCCCCCGCGACGATAGCACCCCTGCATCGCGCCCCGACGCCCGACGATTGTATTCCGATCGTACCTGCCTCTATTAAACGTAAATATATGTGTACTGCGTAAAGATGAGGGTTGAAACAACTGTGCTAGTGCCGTGATCGAAGATGTTAGTGAAAAAGTGCAGGTCACCCAAAATGTCACTGGGATTACCAACCGGCTTAATTAAAAGGAGGTAAAATCGGAAGAGATGGCTCTGAAAATCTATCTTTTTCTAGTGATCGTGTTGTCCAGTCAAGTGAGCTTCCTAGCTTCTACGTGCCCGGAACTATGTGCGTGTAATGTGCCGCAGTGTCAACGATGTTCGTACAATGTGACACTGAAGGATAGTGCCAAGGTGAACCAGGAGGTTGTTTGCTGCGGGCAGGATTCACAGCTATTAGAATGGCCCGGGAGGTACACCAATAAATCTCTACTCGAAATCGTGGCGCAATACCGAAGCGACTGTAACGGAAGCGATGTAGAGTTTCTGTTCCCAAAACTCGACACATATTCGCTTATCCTAAATAACAACCGGATTTCCACAATAAAGATCGGCATTAAACCGCTGAGTCTGCAAAACATCGATCTCTCCCGGAATAAGCTGGAATACATAACTAGAGGACTTTTTAACAACTTTACCAATTTAAGGAAACTCGTTTTAAGTAGTAACGAAATCATTAACATATCCGAGGGAAGTTTCAATGGATTATCCAAGTTGGAGTCGCTGGATCTGTCTGAGAACAACATCACTCTGCTGTCGGACGTGTTTACCCCACTCAAGAATCTGCAGCATCTGAACCTTAGCAGAAACGCCATCGAGTTCATACATGAGAAGTACTTCAATAATTGGTTGCTGCAGCATTTAGATGTCTCACATAATAACTTGAAGAAGATGGCTCCGGGGGCTCTGCAGCTGTTACCCAACCTCGCTCGGTTGTTGTTGACTGATAACCCTCACCTGGGGGTGACACAGCTGGACGCCCAGTTGTTGGTGGGCACGGGCCGTCGGCTGCAGCAGGTCGACGCTTCCCGTACAGGCCTGCACCAGGTCCCGGAGGCTTTCACACACTCCGTGCGCTTTCTGTCCCTCGTGGGGAACAGGATCTCTGGAGTACGGTGCGGAGACCTAGATAGCTACCCACTTCTGCAATCCCTCGACTTTTCCGATAATAAAATCATCGCAGTCGAAGACGACTCTTTTGGGAGATTAGAGATGCTGCTGTTCTTAAACTTGAATAGAAATCTGTTGACAACCATGCCGAGGTCGCTGCCTGATGAGCTGAAATACCTTTCTGTCAACAATAACTTGGTTAAAAACTTGACCGTTCCAGACTTCAAGAACCTTCCAAACTTACGGATACTGCTGCTTCAGAACAACCAGATCCGGTTTATACAAGATCACGTATTCGACGACTTGTTGTCTCTGGAGATGTTGGATCTGTCGAGCAACCCGATTCAGACTCTATCAACGTCAACGTTTGAGGGTCCGCTGTCGCTGCGAGACCTGCGGCTGTGCTATGTCAACGTGACGTTATCGGCGCCGGCGCGGGACGGGTCCTTCCCCCTCCCCGCACCCGAGACTCTGCAGATGTTGCACCTGCAAGCGAGCCCGAGCCTGGCGCGGCAACTGCTAGCCGACTCCGCAGCGCTCGCCGCCCTATCTCACCTCCAATACCTCGACCTCAGGATGAACAACCTCACAGAAATCCGCAACGATCTCTTATTTTACCTAGGTCAATTAAAAACGCTTAGACTTCACGGAAACAGCTTTAATTGCAGCGCAGAACTGTGGCTAAAGGACTGGCTAAATTGGAACAAAAGCCTGACTAACGGAGAGACTTGCTATTACTCGACAGCTGATGCTAAAGAGGAAGAATCGAAATACAACTGCACCTTTTCTGAATCATTCACGATTAGCGAGAGTCTGCCGCCAGTGAATCTGTATAGTACTGAGATGATAAATAAACTACTAAGGTACTACGGTTATCTGAGCAACAAAACCGAAAGGATACATACAGAAGGGAAAAACAAAACATCAAAATTCAAACAAGAAAAATCAAATGAAAATAGAAACGATAACCATGAGATTTTGTCGCGAAACGACAATAAAATACCATTCAGTGATTATTTGAATGAAACTGCGGCTGTCAAGGCAAGAGAGTCATCCAAGATATTAGATCAAAACCGATTGCAGAACGATCAATTCAATATTGACCATCGGTTTCTGGATTTAGAGCCAAACGTAGCCACCAAACAGCCAAAAAAAGTCTACTACGACGACTTTACACTGACAAATAAGAAATACAGATCCGGGAAGCGTTTGAACACGCCTGTAAATAATACTAAGAAACCAACCACAGGATCTAAATCTGTTAAACTAACCACTGCTTTAATGAATGACCTTGAGAATACAACAACCCACGATGGGAATGCCACAAACATGATTAGAATGGAGTATTCTCCGTATCAGGCTACACCGTCATCCTACAGTCGGTATATAGGCACTGGTGCTGTCTGTGCCCTTATAGCTTTGTCTTTGATATTATGGGCCAGTTTCCGCCTCCGGTACAGGAGGCGAAGACTCCCGGTTGAGGAGGCAGAGGACCAGATAGAGGTGTCTAATATTTCCGGAGGGGTGTTGTGGTGACACCTACGTGCAGCCGACCCGACGCCCTTTGAATATGACTCACTTTTGACGTAGCATTAATGTGAGTATGACCATTATTTTCTAGTATCACTTTCATCTGGGCTAAGCAAAAAGTTTTAGGTTAGTTATCTTGGTCCTGTGTAGACCGCTCTCAGCTCTGAGGGTTGTGTCTGCTACATAACTTTAAATACAGCGTATTCATTGTTACACTTTAGGCTGGTCTCTAATGTGGGCTTCGATTTATTGCTGGAGGTATATGGATTATACTGTTTTCTGTTTTGCTCCACACAATCTTTTACAAGTTTGTTATAACAAGCTTAAAATAAAGTCTTGTCAGACGGACGGACAGAAGATCGACGACGACAAGTGATCCTAAAAGGGTTCCTTTTTTCCTTCAAGTTAAAGCGGTTGCCGTGACCGAAATCAATCGGATCACATCATCATCTTCCTTTTTTCCTTGTAATGATCGAAAACCTAAAAATTTAACCGAAACAATAAGTTACCTATTATAACCTAAATACAATAAGTTACCTATTTGCTATACGATGTCATGGTTTTCAAGCCGATTTTTCATCAAATCTGATTGATTACTAACATGATTATTAAAATAATGATGAGAACATTGCATAAATTTCATTCCACGGAGCACATAATTGATTGGTTTATATTACTAAGTATTCTGAGTTTGTTTAAAACAATAATATAAGAGCAAACTTTATTCCGATGTTTGAATTTAAGGCATTGTTTGTTCAAGCTCGATGCTTCATTCAAAATTTGTTTTAATTTAATTCCACTCCGAATACCGCATTGAGTAGGTGCCTAATTGTTCAAATAACAATATGAGGACTGATGAATTTAGAGTATGTGGATATTAAATCGAGTGCCTCTGTTTTGTCGCTGTATTTGGTTGATGTTTGCTGTAATTATAACGGATTTGTAGGCATTTAAACTGAAACAACGTACTACTTACAGTCGTATAGGAATGTTTTTTTTTTAAATTAAAATGTATTTGTAAGTAGTTTCTAAATCCAGTACAGTACCTACAATTATTTTTCCTTTTTTCGCTCGAAACTTTTCGATTTCATTAGCTAAATGATCAAGATGTCCTGAGGCACAGATGTGTATTCTAAAGAGACCATTTACGATAAAAAGAAACCAAGAAGTGTTGAGTGGTAAATAAATAATTATTTATCGTACTGTGTAGTGTATTCTACGGTAAAGAATTGTGGTGTATGTATGGAAATCAAGATATCGCAACTACTTGCATTATAATATAACTCGACTTTAGTAAATAAACCAATTCGTTGTGAGTAAACCCCCACAATAGAAACTATTTAGGAATATAATAAAACGATCCACTAAAAAAAATACTGAGCGACTAAATTACTGACTGAGTAATTTAGTCGCTCAATTAGTTTTTCGGTTAGGTTAGGTTAGACTTTTTTTTGTCGCTCGTTTAAATACTACGCAACTATTTATACTCCTACCTTCCTCTGTCGGTAAAAGCTGCCACTTTCCACACAGCATCCAGTTTGAACTAATAACTTTTAGTTGATTCCGCAGTCTCTATGAATATTCATTAAAATAAACCAGAGTTAGGCAGCTTTATAAATGCATCCTATGAAAACTTTGCATAGGTATAAGCAATATAAATATAGTAGCTACGCTAGAGTGTTTCGATAATTCAAAACAAGTGAATCTTTATCGTTACTCATGCGGGACCCTATCAAAACCTAATGCGCGACTCAATTACAAATAATAAGCGACTCTATTGCTGAATGTTAAAACATCGCTTCTAATGATATTATGTGTCTCTGTGTGTCTGTGCCTTTATTAATGTTCAAAAGTTTTACGCCACACATCCAGTAATGGCCTTAGTTTATATTATAATAATTAACTATTAAAAAAACTTTACCTCTGAAATGCTTCATAAATAAGAAAGAATGCAGAGAATAAAATTAACTTTTTGTTTCAGTAAGGAGCGGTCGGCTGCAAAAGGCGTAAGGAAATGTGATAAAATGGACGTACATATTTTTTTATGGAATAAGTACAATTATAATGGTTGAAGTATGTCGGAGAGGCTAAAGTTGTTTAAATATTGTGACTAATAATGTATTTTGGATGTAAATAATAGTGATTTGTTAACTCTTAAAGTCGTATAGAGCTTAATTTGCAACGCTGGCTTAGCGATGAGATATGTAATAATTATAACAAAAGCGTTGTTATATAAAGGAAATTTTATAGTGTATTCTCAAAAACTCAGTTAGTTGGTGCGCTGACTTCATAATGGTAAAAGAAAGATGATAATATACATAATTAAATTAAATTAAATAGTTTATTTTTTATGCAGAACTGTTTTTGTTCATGAGTTAAACTTATATTATTAGATATCTCATCGGCAACCCTATTCTTGTGATAACTACCTAAATTGATTTGCATTAATTATTGTCACTCAGCCAGTATATTTTCATTAAATAAAATAAATAAATAAATTCAAAATTAACAGACGCAGATTAAATTACTAACTAGAGGTAACAAAAAAAATGTTTTGGTGTAATCTAGGCCAGAAGTTGTGCCTCTGCCACCCCGTATGGGAAAAGGCGTGACGCTATATTATAATAGGTCAGAAATCCACACTATTGAACTTTTGAAATCCATGTTTAGCAAAGAAGTGAAGTGTGAACCAATTTCCAAAGCAATTATAAAATCCAATTTGGATCCAATTTGGATTTTATATGCATAATTATATATGTATAAGTTTTTGAATAAATATTCCTGACTGAGTGTCGATAATTTAATAATTAAAATTGTAAATTTTGTACAAATACAAAACTATGTTGCACAAAACATCGTCTTCCCCGATTAACCTAACATTTAAAAATAAATTGTGCCAATGCTTTCAGAATATGTGTGAATTCACTTTGAGATCTAGTCACAAAACAAATTTAAACGTCGTCATGGAGCACTCACTGATTTAAAATAATCAGCAGTCCTGAATCCCAGGCAATGCCAGACTAGCCAAACTGAGTTTAAAAAGTGTTTTTTTTTTCTTTAGACTTACAAAACAGGCAGCCAATATCTGTGCCAACCCCTTTGAGAAAACACTTGATCTTTTATAATATGTGAACACATTTCAAAAACTACCAAATGTCACCTTCAATTATGTTCATTAAATTAATATAGAGACCTCATAACATAATTTAATATTCGGTTAATTATTCCACTGTGCTGGTATAAAGTACAAAGTCTATGATTGAAGGAAACCACAAAATGTGTTTTCATTAAGTTCAAACGTGATTTGTCAAAATTGTCTGTGATTAAAATGGCATATTTCGTTTCGCATCGTTTTAGCAACCATCTGGCAAATACGTGAACTAAATAATAACAGCTAACGTTTATTTATATTTGTGTTATATTTACGTCCACAAAGAGACTTCAGCGGAGCGGTCCGAGTCAACTACTGAGTTTTAGCGTACTAATATGATGATCGATGTCTATACAACCTATTAATACATAATACGACTTGAGTTCAGTAAATATGGTAAAAGTTGGTTCATTTTTGTAGCCGAGATACAACGTCAAGCGCCGTAATTAAAGTTTGAAGTCATATAATAGGCTTGTGGCCTGTCAAGTCAAAATATATACTTTTATGAACTGTCAAAACGGAACTTTTGTTCCTGAGTTCTATGAAATAACAACAGAATGACGTCATGGAAAAGTGCCATCAAATGCTGTCTTTTTTTGCACAAAATTGACTTTATAAAATATATCTGCTGGAAATATACAATTCTGAGAATGTCAAGCCATTTTGTATGTAATGCTTCAACTTAAGACTTGTTCCTAGATTTATTGGATTACCTTGGCCACAAGCCTATGGTATCCTCTTGTGGCACTGCTTGTTATGTTAGTTCCAATAATGCATCAGAAAACTGCAATAAATGGACATATATTACTGGGTTCATGTACTGGTTCGGACCGCAGAGTTTGCAACCACAGAACATTCGAGAGTATGTATCAGGCACTGGAAATTCTGAATTATTTGACGCTAAGCCAGGTTCAGACACGATTACGGTGGTTCGCATCCTGACAGTTAAATTGCAATTAATCGAGACCAGCTTTAGGATTAAACTGCCTAATTTTGGAAGTGTCTAGACATAATTTGAAAACAGAACCCCAACATTTCAGCTACTCTTCAGTATAATAAATTAGATCTGAAATTGATTTTATGGCAGATAAAAAGTATGCTACAATTTTTAGTTTCATGTAATAAATAATAGAGTTTAGTGCCACTACTACGACAATTCATAATAAACACAACAGTCATAGTCTTCAGACTAAAAACTAGGATTTCATCATCTTTCACAATACATCGTTGGACTTCAGACTAGGGTAAAAGGGTCATCCTCACGACTTAGTTTTAAAATCTGACTTGTAAAGTAGGTCTTAACTCCTCAGGATAAGTCCTGCTGGATTTAAAGACTTAGGAAGATGTGCATAACTGCATACTAAGCATGTCTGTGTCGGGTTTTAAGCTGGTTTTATTAAACAAAGATATTTTTATTTTTTGTAGGTACGCAATTTTTAGGCTGACGTTCCTGAAACTGGTCTTGGTTTGATTTAACACTAATTGTTTGTTTTTTAACTTATATTTTATAGGTGAATTGTTTTTATTACGTTATTTTTTTGTTTTGAAACACAAATAACCCCTTTTACTCACAAGAGTAACTTTTTATTAATAAGGGGATGATGTTTTAGATTAATGATAATGACACGTACATATTCAAAATTATATGAATGCCGGTATTTTTGTTTTGTGAACGTGTGTCTTTTAGTAACAGGCAAACGAAGATACGTAAAATTAAAGCTTCGGCGATCATAACAAGTTTATTTGTATCAAAGTTTTGTCTGAATTGATTACGACAGGTTCATGTTAAAAAGTACTCGATTTTTTTTATCTAATTTAAGTAATTCTATGTAATTATGATTAGTCACTTAACAACTTATTACTTTCTCACTACCTGGATTAAGGTACATTATTTACCATGTCTAAGTTAGTTGTATTTGCAGAAAAAGGTACAGTAAGAAACTAGTTTAAAATTGAATGTGCCAGGCTGATATAAAAGTAATAGTTTCACTGAATTATTCTGGCTTATGACGTTTTTGCCTGCAAAAGGACGCAATCTACTGATCACTGAAACTAAGGTTGTAAACTCGATATATAGAATTTCAAAGACAATGATGTGTAGATATATGTTTTTATGTAAATCGTAGATTCTGATGTACAAACAGATAGCCAAAAGATTTAATAAATAGAATGAAACCTTCGATTGGTATTTATTACTCATTTCATTCCTAGATACAATTTATGTAGGACAGTGTGGTAGCGTCTCTCAGATTGATAGAAACTTTATTTTTCACTTTCCAGTACATTTTGGCCTGAGTGGGTCAGCTAATTTGTATAGAGATGCGAAAAATAAAGTTGCTTTGATCAAATCGGTTTCATAGTGGAAGTTGCTCAGAATGATGTCCCTAACAAAAAAGTTTCTCATTATGCGTTAATTTATTCACACATTGTATAACTGCATAACAGAAAAAAATACAAAAAAGAACCCGACTGCATATAATGGGCACTAAAAAAGAATAAACAAGCTCTATAATTTAATGTGAAGAGTAATACAGTGTACCGTGTATTATATATTATAAGGTTTATACATAAATAACCATTTACTAGATATCAATTAAATATATTTGGGTCTAAAATTTTGTGTGTTTTTAAAATATTGCAGGCGGGGACAAACTAATCTACAAAACACTGTAACAACCATCGAACATTAACAACCCCTTTTGTAGAAATGTAAGTAAAATTACTGGATCACTATTTTGGGTTTGGGTTATTTATTACTTAGTTCATTGATATTTAGTAAATATTTATTTATCTATGTACCTTATAAAATATAATACACTGTACACTGTAGTACTCTTCACATTAATTTATAAAACTTGTTTATTCATTTTTAGTGGTTATCATCAGTCGGGTTTTTAGTTTGCATTAATTATGTTTTTGTTTCAGACTTTTTAGTTTTTAAATAATACAATGTTATTTCTATTTAAGTTTAAGGAAATACACTGAAGAGTGACGTACACACCCAGTCCATCGCCCTTTGCCTTTCGTTGGATTTCTGTGCACTGATAGTGATTTTCCTTAAACGTTTTACCAACTAAAAGTGCAAGTTATAGATATATTTGAAATCGCTATTAAAAACCCTTAATTTTAATAACCTACTTTATGGTTTGGTGAAAAAAAAATTTTTTGAAGTCACAATATGGCGGCGTCTAAAATCTGTTCTTTTTTGTTTTATTGATCTTAATGTACCCAGTGTCACTTGCACTACCAATACAAATCTAACGACACCTCAAACGTTAAATTTCTTCAAGCCGTTCAGGCTGTAGCAGGGAACATAGAAATCTACATACATACATACATACATACACTCGAAAAACATAACCCTCCCTTCTGAAGGCAGTTGGGTTAAAACACGGTCCGTTTGATATGAAAAAGTTGCGAGCGAGATAATGATTTCTCAATATTTGTGTATTTACATAGAAAATAAAAGGAGCGGCCTCGCGGAAGGCCTATTTGATTTTAATTCTGGCACAGCAGGCGCCTCTGTAAGGGTTTATTAATTTCCCAAAAAAAAAAACGTTTTGAACGAGGACTCCATTTAAAGGATTTTGTGTACAAAAGCAGCCGATATCTCGTTATCTCCGGTAATGGCGAACTTGTTTGTAGTATCCCGACAATACGTTAGAAATTACACTGAAAAGGGATTTACAAAGTGATTTTGGAATTAAAGATGTTCGCCCACGGCACAGGGTAACGTAATGTGAGGCCAACAGCAATATGAATGATATATCTATGATAGTGGGACCGGGAATTTTTCTTCTCTACAAGGCGAAAACAAAATAGTTGTGATGTTGAATTTTGATATCATTCAAGGACAGCTGCAGCTTTACACCTTACCCCAGAGGGAACCATACAATGGTCATTATAGGTTTTGAACTTTAATACCAAGGAATAAGGTTGAAAATCACGATGCATTTGGGGACAGGCTATGCGGTAAAGGTTTAAAAGAGGCATAAAACATAAGCATAAACATAGGCAACATAACATAAGCATAAGAAATTAAGGTATAGGTAGCATAGTTGGGAGGCTGGAGACCACACTTCTGTACTCCCGATTTTCTATACCTATCTACGTAATTGAAATCGCAAGAACCAGCTTGTATATTGTGTAAAATTTTGAAAATCATTATTAGGGTACCGTACCCGAAGGGTGCCAACCGGGACCCTATTACTAAGCCCACGCTGTCCATCCGTGTGTCCGTCCATCCGTCTGTCTGTCCGTCAGCGGGTCCTGAGCACGAACACGAACCGTTATAGCTAGAAAGTTGAAATTTTCACAGAATGTGTATTAACTGTTTAGACGAGACGTGTTTTGATACACCCACGCATTTCAATATGATGGTATATTTCGTGTCAACCCACTTCGTTGTGGTAGCGCGGTCAGTATGATGTAGGCTCTCAATTCGTAAGTTGTGAGTGAGTTCAAATCCTCGTGAGGGCATATTTTTTTATTATTATTATTTTGAGTGTTTAAGTTTTGTTGTACGATATGGTACAACAAAACTTAAGGAAAAAGGCGTAACACTATGTTATGTTAAGTTAATTTTACTTCATCTCCAGTTACTTTTTTACTTACTTCACTGTACCTACAACAATAAGTTTCTTAGTTCCCTTTGGCGTAACTTTCCATGTACAAGTTGGCAGGTTAGGGGGTTTCATTGTCATAGACAAAAGTAAACTCTGGAACCCCGACCCCCTGTTAAGCTTTAGCTTGGTTCATACTACAGCGTAGCTACTATCGTTTTCCCGATAGAAGTCTGTTTCTATATTTTACTTCTGCTGTTCTTATATTAATATTTTTCTTCTGTCCTTTTTCTTCAAATAGTTAGAGCAATATCATCTTGGCCACAAGGGAAGACAGACAGGGGACCAAACCAGATCGGTGGCTGAGGGAAATAACAAAGCTATACCCTATCCTCAGAACAATAACTAAAGACCCTATCCAATTTTACAGGCAACTTGACAGCTAACCTAAAACTTCATAAAAGTTCTTTTTCTTTCCACTTTTTAAACACTAGGGATGTTACCAAAACAATCGGAAAGATTCAAAATTATTTATTCAGTTGAATTAACAGAAGAGTCGTCATTGCCATCACTGCTATTAGCAATTAAAAATATTATTATTTCATTTTCAACCATATTAAGGTAACTGAAAAATCAAGAATAAAATGTTAGACATCTTTCCAATTCACAAATGTTTACAGGGTCTATCAATTCTTTTGTTTAATCAATTTTTATGAGCAATATCCCCTCACTCACAAGCTAAGATTGACATCTGTCAAGTAGTCTGTTATACTGGATAGGGTATAGCGGGCAGAGCCCGACAGTAATACGACAATATTATTTGGATGTTTGGCACAAACTGTGAGGATTTGTGCTACAGAGAAGATGTTCTGTGGGTCAAAGTGGGTGGAGTGAGCATGATTATTATCACCTAGAATAGGAAATGTGAAGATCATTTAATGCGTTAAACCGTAGTAGCAGTATAGGTTGAGGGAAATTTCTAAAATGCAGACTCAAGGCTTTGTCAACGGACCTCCTCCACACGAGTCTGCAAATAGCAGATAAATTAAGCATAAAGCAATTGAGAGGACAAAGATCCTATAATTAGGGCTGCTAGGATCAAGTGAAACTTAATTCTGACGTGTACTGAGCCTCAATCACGAACGTTTTCAAGATCGTAAAACGTTTTCGAGAACGCAGAAAATTATATTATATGTCATAAAGATTAGAATTACTGTCATTTGGCTTTTTGATAGTTTTCTATTCGTGATGGGGCTACTGTTCTTGAATCGAAAACGACTTTCGTCATTTGCGTTTTGGAAGCAGTTATCTAATCAAACCAGCATTGGAACTAAAATGTTTCCTTTGACATGATCCTGATCCTTTGGTTATACAAGGTATGTTAATACCTAGAGGAGTTTTAAGAGGTGAGGCATAGATATATTATTCTAGCTAGACTTTCCTGATTGTAAACAATTTAAATATAGTCAAATGAGCATAAAAAATACTATGATTTTGTGACAACGCCAACCCTATAAGTTATAGGAGGGTGCAGACGGCAATGTTAACGAGGTTATTCCAAATTCTATAGTAAGGCAAACATACCCGGAGGTATCTGATCCTGGAGTGGCGGTGAACAAGACAAACAGGGTGGAGCCAGCTTAAATATTGATATTGGGTAAGTACACGCCCTGTAGAGACCATTACACATTACTGTGTAACAAATGGAGATCTTGTCTTGAAAGTTATGTATAGTTTTGGCTCAGTTGAATGAACTCTGTTGAATATCCTGTAAAAAGTCTGCCAAAGCTATTGATATCTCATTGATTGCTAGTTCGGCAGTAAGAATACAAAACCTCTTAATTTGGTCATTGATTTTCGGCTCCGAGTCACAAGTTTGACTGCTTGAAGTCAACATTATTGTTGAAATCTCAAGATAAAATATTTAGAATAGAATAGAATAGACGTTTATTGCATTAAAATCTTAAAGGCTACACATACATCCCACAAAACCAAATGTTAGTATGGTTTGTCTGTGGGTCGGGAGTATCATAATATAATATGGATGTTGTAATCATATGGATTAAACCTTAAATCTGCAGCTACAGCGCAACAGCATTCTATAGTCACGAAATCATTGAGTATTGAATAACTGGTCAAATGGCTGCTGAATCTGCCGCCTTTATGAGTTGCGACGTCGTTGACGACAGCGACCAAACGCTAAATAAATAATACTGGTTAAACGTTGGCGCGTTTGAACGTCTGCCACCCCGTATGAAAAGGCGTGGATTTATGTTCATCTTCGGTGATAAAATTTATTTAAAACATGTATTTCATTTAACAGCACTAACTTTCCTGTGAGACTCTGTACCAGTATTAAATGTTACTTCTAGAAGGCGTGTGATTAATCTGTGTCAGGCTCTTCTATTAGATAAACTTTAACTATAAATCTAAGTTTCTTTTATAAAGTTTCTGACTGAAAAAGGGTCCGCTGGCACTGAATGCTACAAAGTGGCAATTTTCAAGTAGATATTCAATTTGGCCTGGATATAAATCGATATGAAACAGCATGTGTCTGGACGGTGTGCCTGCTAAGGACATCTTTATATTCTATATTTTATTGCTAGCTACGACTATGAACTTGCTGGGTTCTACAAAAAAAGCGTTTTGGTAGGATCACGCCAATTATTGTTGGACATTATTCCCGCCCACAAATAGACGTGGCACTAGTTTCAAGATTAGTATGATGATGATCGATGGGGTTTAGAAAAAAAAAACACTGGAAGATTTTGAAAAAAAAAGGAATTTAAAAGACATTAGCGGGCGCGCATTATCATAAATTTAGAAGACAGATCATTAATATCCCCACCACCGAGGGGCATTTATTAGTTTATAAGTGAAATGTACCTATTTATATGACACAATAAATACTGAATACTCATTATAAATACTGAATAGATTTGCGCGTAAAGCTCTTTTGTATGAAAACCTTACCCTACCTAGAGCGGATGGCATCATAAAATCATAATGGAAGATCATCATCAAGGACACTTTTTTAAACTATTTTATTGGGACTACAATGGCTGGAAAATATAAAAGCTAGGTAGGTAGCTAGTAAGCTAGGTAGGTAGCTAGTAAGCTAGGTAGGTAGCTAGTAAGCTAGGTAGGTAGCTAGTAAGCTAGGTAGGTAGCTAGCAAGCTAGGTATGTAGCTAGTAAGCTAGGTAGGTAGCTAGCAAGCTAGGTATGTAGCTAGCAAGCTAGGTATGTAGCTAGTAAGCTACATAGGTAGGTAGCTAGTAAGCTAGGTACAGGTCAACCAACTTGTGTATTGCTATTTAACTAACATAACTAATTAATATGTCAACTACCTAGACCCAAAATTTACATGAACATATTTTATGCTAACGTAAGTCTATTCTTTGCAATAACCAGCTACAAATTCAGCCACCGAGCTACAGAAAGTGTGTAGTGGTCGAGCGACCAGAGGCGATGTGGCTCTGAATTATTCATACTTCATGTACTTGTCGACCCCAACGATTGCTAATATTTGTTGCATCTCTTGCCAGCTCTTTTCTTATTTATTCCTCTTCTCGTTATGAATTTTTGATGCTGTGGTATGATTGTGAGATTTATATTGACATAAAGGTTTGTCTTTTTCTACCAATATACCTATTGTCAATCAGCGATGAAATTGGACTTAAATTAAATACAACAAAAACAAAAATCATGACTAATAGTGATAAAAATCCCATTTATGTTGATAATGCCCCATTAGAATATGTTGATGAGTATATATATCTTGGCAAACAGATATCATTAAAAAAATCAAGACATCAAGATGAGCTACATAGACGAGTGAACATGGCCTGGAACAAATTCTGGAGCTTTAAGGAAGTCCTCAAGTCTAATATTCCAGTAAGACTAAAGAAAAAAGTTCTAGACTCGTGTATTCTACCATCACTCTCTTATGCTTCACAAACATGGATATTCAACAACTACACCAAAAACAAGATACAAACGACACAAAGAGCCATGGAACGGAGTATACTTAATATAAAACGTTAACATAAAAGGAAAAACACCGACATAAGGAATACAACTAAAGTTATAGACGCTCTAGAACACTGTAAAGCATTAAAATGGAAGTGGGCTGACCATGTCGCACGTATGACTGAAGAAAAATGGACAAGAAAGATAACCTCATGGAAAGGCCCATTAGGCAAACGAAACAAAGGCAGACCAGTAGAGGGATGGCTCGACGAAATATCAAAAATTACGGGAAAACAATGGATAGACAACACAATCGACAGAACAGCTTGGAGAAAAATGGAGGAGGCCTTCACTCAGTATTGAGGTCCTTAATGCATGCATATATTTTTTTTTATTTCTACAAATATAAATTTTATTAATCCTATAATTTAAATAATCTAAAATGATACTAAAATTTAAATATAATGAAATGAAATGATGTAAAAAAAAAGAATTGTATTATGTAGTATTGTAATTTTATATTAAGGAATAAACAAGGCTTTATAATAATAATATAATAATACCTATAGAGAGATGAAAAATGTTTACTTTGAAGTATTTTTGATTATGTGAAATAATTTCATCATTGTGAAACATATACAACTTTTCCCAAGAAACATAATAATGGTCGCAAAAGTAAAATCATTTTGGAGCTCCAAGTGAAATCCACTAGACCACGGAGCGCTAAATATTCAATTTATATCGGATGACAAACACTTTGCTGATGGTAGTTTATTACTCAATTTGGCAGCGCCACTAAAAGGGTTTTATATAAACCTGAATATCTTGGGATGAGGTCATATGGCAGGTAGAAAGGTTGACTCTGCAATTTGTTTACGTGATACAGTAATTTTTACTTATTGTCGATAATATTTTCTTGAATTTAAAACCAGAAAAAGCCGGAATATGGGTACAAATATTTTCTTGGACTTGCCAGGTAAATTAGTGATTGACGCTCACAAACTGAGTTACGTGGAAAATGGCTGAAATTTCTCTAAGCACCTGTCGACTTTGATAGTTTTGGTTGAACGCCGAACTTAACCACTAAACTGGTAGGTTTGAAAACGCGATGCAAATTGTTTTTTCCCTATTGATGCTGCATTTAACGTTATTTATTTTTAAATACATAAGCCCCGTTTCACATCTACCATCCATGGTGTATGTTCGGATGAATCGTACTTACGAATTTGTTCATCATAATATATTATTTTCTTTTGATAGTTGGACCACACAGGAATGTAAGTATGGATTGCAAAAGCCGAATTAGGTGAGAACTCTAGAACAGTACAATAGGCTCGATCGGGAAATGTCCAGGAAATAGCACCATGCGAAAACGTTCCGCACTTATCAATTAATTAACGGCCACTTTGCAGCTGAAAGCTTAGTTTGCAGTTTAATTTGGGAAGAATGAACATAGTTACATAGTTAGTTAAATAGTCTATTCGTGATAAGAATGCAGTAAAGTCATCACTGTCTAGCCACGCCCCGCAACCAATCAAATCGTTTCCAATTATCAAGCCAAGTTCACAGTGACCAGTTGAAGGCAAACTTTCGAACGCGAAGGTTGTGTCCTGTCCTGTGAGTGTGTGTTAACAGACTTAAATTTAACATTTCACTGCATTGTTATCACGAATAGACTGTATACATTATACTTTTTAATGGCGGCGTCTAAAAAGTTTACGTCGAATGGCCAATCAGTTATAAAAAATAAAAGCCGATTCAGGCACAATGCTGCAGTGCATAATGCCGGTTTTGTATATGCCCGCGCCGCGGTTTTACCACTGAGGTGGCGTTTTGACTGGAATGGACTGATTCTGAATAATTCATCAGGCCCGGTTGAATGCCAACTGAGCTGGCCCAAACACAGCTAAATTTATTTCGGGGCATAAAGTCGCCAGTCAGAAAAGTTGCTTCGCTCTCGAACTCTTTGGGTATAACAAAAAATCTAGGTTAGTTAATAGTTTATTAAAGCAAAGCCTATTATTTTAAACTGATTATTTTAAACGTAGCCAAAATTTACCTGATGAATATTTGAAAGACCGGTAGAGCAAGTAAGTCCAAATGAATAGATATTTTATCGTTAAACACGAGTTAGTGACGACTAAATTAGTTTTCTTATTCGACGCGTAATTTTCCATGATATTTAGCTCCGTATAAAACGAATACCAAAAAGGAAAGTCATCTTTTGACCTCACCAAAGTGGGTCAAAGGAGTGACAAAGACGCGTAGTTATACTCGTATAGCCGGAACAATACAAACGGAGGAAAGTCGACGATAATTCACATTTTATCACGCACATCGCCCTATCACAGGATTCTGACAAATACCTCGAAAACGGTTTATTCCATAATGACCACGGCAGTCTTTACTCCAACCTTTTTGCGATTCAAATCCGATACTGTTTAGGTACATCAATATGGCAACCATTTTAGATCGAATACTCCATAAACTTTAGTTGTTTTAAAACGGTCATGATATTTTCTCGGATCAAATTAATCAGAATTGGTTAGAGGCCGGAGTACGGGTCCTGTCAGGGTGTTTTGTTAGTTTTATGTGATTTCTGATTCAGTAATTTTGACACCAGTTTTATATGGACTTATAAGGCGAGTCGTCGCGTAGCTCCAGTGGGGAATGCCTCATGGTCATGGCGCTATTCTGTAGCCCGCAAATGCAGATGACGTGTTGCGTGAGCCAGCGAGATAGCGAGCTAGGTATCGACATTCGCGGTCTCGTTTACACACCCACGCGACACGTCGTCTGCAGTTGCAGTCGGCTGCGAGCTAATATAGAACAACTATGCTTCTAACACCCCGATGGAAAAAGAATAGAGGGGCAGAATAGAATCAACCACTAGAGCCTCATTTTCCTCGCCAACTCACAATCTATTCGACGTCTAATTTTATTGGTCATTGTTTGTACCTCCTTATTTATGATTCGACGATTGCGCCCCGCTCAGACAAAGGGGAACGAATGTATTTTCTTGTAAGTCGATTTATCGAGGGAGGAATTAATCAATAAAATATAGTTTCTTGGGAGTATTGAATAACTGCCTAATCGTGGGCACAATTGTGTTTATGCCACCCCGATGGGAAAAGATGAGACGCGTATACATGTATTTGCATGTTTCGATTGACTTGCACCGTGTTGAGTGTAAGGATATCCAAAGGGGATATCTAGCGCTCTTTCGATCAAGTTTGCGACCCAAATGTTACAACATAGTTAAGCCCATTCACGCCGAGCTTTGCTCCTTGCTGTCGATTCTCTGTCAATTTCTCGTATCAGGAGATCGTTTGTTACGAGTAGAGCTAGCAGTACTCGAACTTGCCAAATATGTGCAATATACTAGCGCGCAGCGTGTTTTGTTTATTAGAAACTATATAATAGTTTTTCATATTTTGAGTCGGAGGGAATGTGGACTGCTGTATTGGCTAAAATGTGGGCGAGATAACATCTACTCTTTAACCATTCAGTGGCAACAAATGATAAAAGATGTTTTAGTGGTGGAAAAAAAACTATTACTATTTGATTGTGTTATTGCCACAAAATGTATTTCTACAGTAAAATAGATGATTCTAATCTGTTAATGGCAGCTTTCATTTGGATAACAAAATTTTAAATGTTGTTGCGATAGGCTAGGCCCCTGCGACGCAAAATGGATTTAATTGACTGAATGTGGGCACCACTGTGCCTCTGCCACCCCTATGGGAAAAGGTTTGTTATGTTCACAAAAAGTAAGTATATCCAGCCTTATCTAGCCGATGGGGTGAAACGTTCTATTTACTGTACCGATTATATTTAATTTTTCAGGTTTTGTCACTGAGCCACAGTAAATTTTCTAGTAAAACGAAAAACATTAAAGTTTATATTTGCGTACGAATCCTTAATCACCGGCTGCTAGTCTCACGCTTGACCGGTCGTCCCCTAAACTCGATGTCCAATAATTTTGGACACGGAAGTAAGGGAGGGCGGATAATCTCTAAACTTGCTTTGATTTCTATAAAATTCGGTTTTTCAGCTTTTACTTTTCTTTTTTGAGTCTGAACATCAAAGCACCCTTTTAGCGAAACGTTTAGATGTAGGTACTGTATCTATCTCTTCATCTTTATGAATGAAATTGTCAGACCGTGAAAGCGTTGAATAATGTAAGGTGTTTCTTAAGAAAAAAACCTAAAAATTTCATAGCAACCAAGTGGCATCTAAGTGGTTTTATTTCTTTTCTTTGACTTGGTGTTCTGGGAGATAAAGAAATAAAGAGTGTATTTCTTTTTGAAGCCTTTTGTTTTGTGAGTGGTCTATTTTAGCTTATAATTCTTAATCCGTTGCGAGCAAGCTCTAGTTACTACGCTTCAATTTTGTTTGAGAGCTCGCTATTGCAAATGGTGACCAAAAAGCCGAGCTAATGAGCACAGTCTGTTGTTACCAATAGTTCTGTATCAGGCTGTGGATTGAACACTGCTAACTCAAAGTTAACTGAAACTCAAAGGCCTTTGCCACACTTGATGGAAATTCCATTGCGGATCTTCCGCCAATACATGTTATTGCATTTAAATGACTAATAACGGGCACGGAATATCGGTGTCTCCGTTGGGATATGCAATAACATGTATTGGCGTTCCGACGCGGAAGATCTTTGACGGAATTTCCGTCAAGTGTGGCCAAGGCCAAACTCATGTAATTTGTTGGTATTATTTTACATGGAACTGTATTGTACTGTATACGGTCGCCTGCGCCTAAAAGTATAAAGCAGTATAAGCGGGATTCATTCGTTAAATATGACCTGCCCGTAGCTTTGCCACGGCTTGGCATCCATTTATCAAACATGCACATTGCACGCACTGTGGAATGAATTCGATTTAAAAGTTGATTAGATTTTGGATGAACGCTAAGTTAAGTACGTGTATAGTATAGTCGGTACTTACATAAAGGTACGCAAACATATTTAAGAGGCATTTCTCTGCCCAACGTTAACGACTACTATATTGTAAAACTTTCTTCTCGCGAATGGTCCTTACAACTAGGTTCTTGAGGAGTTTTCCGAACTTAAAGCTCGAGTTTGTGTGCCACATTCTGTAAGCCGTTAAAGCTACTTTTCGGGAATTGTGCCAGGGATGGTAGCAATTCTTTAGGTGTTATGTTACAAGCAACTAATTATCTTTATACACCCACGCCCAGGCATGGCAAATATCAGATAGAGTTAAAAGATCAACCTATTTTTTGAGTAATAATAAAACACAGAGTCAGTCTGTAACTGACATTCTAATATCACACAATTATTTTGTCAGTAATTCAATACTCCATTATAAGCATAGCAATAATGTACAGAAAATAATACTCCCACGTGCACCTCTATGATTTGAGTCCTAAGATTACCTGTCACTAACATAAATTACAGTAGTCGGCCCCCTCTGTGAACTAGCCCTATCTAAATCGTCAGAAGTTGTTGATGTCTTTGTCTTGTCTCAGATATCACGACTCAACGGATTTCCTAAAGGTTTACTAAAGTGCTTTATCTTTAGGCGACTGGTGCTCGATAGGATTAGTTAGGATCTAATAGTTGTCATCTAGCACTTAACAATATTTTAGAACAGTTTTATTCTGTTTTATTGTATCATTTGTGAAATATGGTCATAATACTAAAAAGCTTGTGTGCTTTTGTGTATATTTTTTTTCTCTAACCCACAGATAACAGCGATATGCACTTAACAAGGGCTCCAGCGTATTGTCGGAACGATATAACCTTTTCCTCATTTCAAAGCTGCTCTTTCCTGAACGTAACTTCCGATAATATGTTATAGCTTAGGTGATAGTGTTATATGATGAAATCGGGAAGAAAAACTATTTAGACATAATTCAGGAAGAAAGATTCGTACCGAAGTTTGCGAACTAATACAATCAGATGAGAGCGGATGTCCTTTTTGTTTTCTACTGGTTTCTTTCGATTTAACTTCGAGGGTTGAAGACGATTATGGACAGAGTTATAAAACTAGTAAAAAATGTTTAACAGTAACATGTATTTGCGTTTTAGAGCAGAATAAACTTTTGCTTGCAGTGGTAGTTAACCTAATGAACAGTTTTTACGAATGCGGATTTATTCATGATTGGAGGAGAAAAGTGAAATCGACACATAATATAGTATCAAGTTTGCATATTGCTAAACTGGTCAGAAATCAAACATTCATAAGGTGTAACCTATCTACTCTCAAAATTATCAAAAACTACCTCAAAGTTAGGTATTTTAGTTGTTTATTGTTTAAATCTTTAGTTTTATTACATCCCAAGGGAAACTATAAAAGCGCCCTAAAATTCATTAGTATCAGCTCATTACTCATCTCATACTTTTGTAACAATAACATGTCACTGTCCGAACTATATTCCCTTCGATATCGATGTATGTAGCATATTTTTTACAATATTGCCAACATAATAGCACCGCGCAGACGACATGTGGCATCCAATGGAGATTAAACCGCGATCGTTGGAGCCCGGGACAAGTTCATCTCAGCATCGATCGATCTAAATGACACTTTGACGACATCTGCTCACAATGGCTCGGAGTATGACAGGGTTTAGCAAGACGAGGTATGTTCTTTGATAAATAACATTAGTGCTTCTCATCATCATCATCATCATTACATTGGCGTCCATACGCACGGTGTTGTGCCAACCGCGTTGGAATCATGTCGATTTGATGAAGTTGTTGGACCATCGGGCAGCTGGTCTTCCCACTAGCCTTGTATCTACCCTTGACAACCACTCTGTGACTGATTTGGTCTACCGTCATCTTGTCTAGTTAGGTGTCCCGCATATCTTTACTTCAGAAGGTCTCTGGGTCCCCCATTAGGATGCCTGGTTACAAGGGGAAAGGCGACTTGATAAACATATTGTATAAATATTTTTGAGACTGATTTTTATTTGATCGGATATTACAAACTGTGTCTGATACTGAACTTATATGTAACATCTAAACTTAATTACAATAAAGAATCTGAAATCTGAAATCGGAATATGAATTGACACACTCATACAAAATCATCCTTAATTATGTATAGGATCACAGCAATATTTTAGCAAGCCTCTAATTATTGGACCATGGGAGATATCGTGTTTTCAGTGTGCACCATTAAACCTGACTGAAGCAAAAGTTTCTAAACTGTGTTTTTGAAGTTTGATGAAACGATAACGAAAAGGTTTAGCTGTGTTGAGCATGTCTACTATGTGACTTCGAAAGTCATTCGATCAAATTTTTTTTCAACGAACATCACTGATCGATTGTTGAATAAACCCTTATAGCGGCCATTCTACGTCTAATTATTCGCGTTTCGTGAACAAAAGATATCCTTTAGCAGGATTGATCTGTAGGTCCAAAGGATGGATAAGAAGTAGAACAATCTGGAATTCTGATGCTAGAATTCGAAAAAACAATATCCTGTACTTTATGGCGTCAAACGTCAATCGACAGGGTCAACCATAAGGATCAAATCTCTATAAGAAACATGGCTAATTAAATTAGAGGAAAACCATGAAAGACAGGACAATTACATAGACAATTTTACTCAAGGATTCATCGGATACCTTAAGTTACGAAAACACAATAAATTATGGTTTTCGTAATTTATTTAATTAAATGACGTAGAACGATAAGAAAATTTCAATTATCTTTACGCGTGTTTGTAATGCCGACACTTTAAAAACAATTTATTGTGAACGGTATTACGGTATTTATCGGTATCCGATGGATCCTTGAGTAAAAGTGCCTTATCCTGTCTTTCATGGTTTTACTTTAATTTAATTAACCATAATTCATAATTCATAATTTCTTTATTGCACACAAACAGTTTCATAGGACAGTAAAACACATAGAAAATCGTGTAAAAAGGCGAGCTTATCTCTAATAAGAGATCTCTTCCAGCAAACCAAATAGGGATGAGACAGGTGGATTGCTGAGCAGGAGTAGACCCATGTGTACAATACATATAATGTAACATCCATGTTTGTTATAGAGATTTGATCCTTATGATTATGATTGACCCTGTCAATTGACGCCACAAAGTACAGGATATTGTTTTTTCGCATTCTAGCCGGTTCGATTCCTGGTTGAGGCAAGTGCATTTTTTAAATCTTTGAATGTAATTGTGTTTCTTTTCAAAAATAAAAGAATGTTTCCTTAGAGTGAAATTTACTAATTCCATTATAGAGAAGGTATTTTCCCTCCAGGTCGTGTTTAAATTTTCCATCCTGTATACGTGATAAACAAGAAGAAAAGCAAAAACACCGCTCAAACTAACACAGGAATACAAGCAATAGATACGAAACTTTTCGGCAAGTCAACAACATCAGGGCAGGTGTCAGAAGGAGATAGAAGAAGCTTCCAACTAATGTATTTAGCATGGGCTAGCTTCGGGATTCAGACATTGTACCTGATTGTGTACTGAGTGTAAACCGAAAATCAGGTACAACTAGGGAGGGAGAATCCATTCGTAGAAGAAAATATAAAAATATCAGTTGGTTTAACGACCAGGTGGCTCTACTTCTTAAATCCATCCTTTGGACCTACAGATCAATCCTGCCGACATCTTTTGTTCACGAAACGCCGTATATTGCCGTAGATTTCTACACACACGCTACAGTGGAAGTGGATGATGACTCCTACTAATTTCGACTGATTAGAGCTAAGTTGTTATAAATACAGTAAGTAGCCAGGTTTCTTGGAGGAATTGGTGCATAGTGATAGATGGGTATAGTACGAGACATCCCTCTTTCAATAGTAACTGAATTCCGTATCTTCCTCAGCTAGATACATTGATCCAGCCTCTCATTAACGCATTTCAAATACCATCGCATTCATGATTCAGCTGAACGCTACTAACCGAGTTCTAGGCAATTTGTACTAATACCAATTAATAAGGGGTGACTTTCATTAAAGGTGAATTATTCGAGATACTTTGGTCTTGTTAAAACGAGCGGTATCGTCGTCGGGGGATTTCCCTATCGTTCTTGAATTACTTGCGGCTTTCAATGGCGGCAGGAGGTGGCTGATTTATGCAAATCATATTAATTTAAATTGCCTACCGGATTCTTTTTGGGGTGTTATTTTGAAGAAAATAATTAGCGATATATACCTATTGTATTTTTTGCAATGAAGTAAAAAGTAAGCAAATGTAAATGTTCGATATTTTATGGGTTTTCTGTCTGTGTGTCCGGGTTAAGGCCTGTGCCCTCGGTGGGGACATTAATGGGCTACATTAGTCTAACTAAAAATATACATATATTTGCTTTGACAATTATTAGATAAAGATTGATTTACAAAAGATATCACACACTAGGATACCCTGAGTCGTAGAAACATAAAAAAATCCCAGACATCATACACATTTTTATTTACGTCAACCGAGAGAACAACACCGGCCTGGACGAAGCCATACTAATAATAATAATTTAATTTGCACGAAACGAGGTTAACCGATTAATGATTCAAAAGCGTTCACACTTTTACAAGGTATCTATAGATCTTTTACAAGGTATCAAGGTATATTTTTTAGGTATCAAACTTTACAATAAGAAATCTTTAACATCTATTACGTACAACGTTAGATAGACTCACCTGGCGTTCTGCTTAAAATTCCGAAAATGTCGCACGAACAATCGTCTGAAAAACTTTTGTTTTTGCAAACTCACCTGATCTAGAGTACAATGTATAATATGCCTTATTGCCTTCGTTTTAAGGTATGAGGCAGGTGTATATTATAGCTTGGTCGACGGTCGATGGCAAAGTCGTCGCGAACTTGTTGTTTTGCCGTGACGTTTGACACCTCGGTTGAGTTTTGAGTTTGTGAACAACAATTCACAACAAACTCTTGTACTTTCACCACCTTAGTCTCGAATTTCGAGTCTTCGAGTAATTATACTCGATTTATTTAATTTTCTTCGGATTGGAGTTGAATAACAGGTCTGTAGATGATTTAGAAATTAGATTAGGTTTTTCTTTATACTCGTACTTTAGGACCTTTAGAGGCAGGTACGACAAAATTCTGGCAAATGTATCTACTGTAGCAAAGAAGTTAATGAAGTAGATATGAATTAACAAGTACCTATTATATGCATCATGCATTTTTATTTATTTATTTATTATAGTATACTTAGAGTGGATTTTACCAACAAAAACGATATTTTGTATGACAATGACAGAAATGGGGTCATTCCATGAAAAAGTAGAAGATACTCTCGAGTAACTCTTCGTTGGTAAAACTCACTCTTAGGCTGGATTTTTTCAACAAAAAGATATGCGAAAATAACTATCCCGGGGATAATTGGTATGACAATGACTGTTGTGGGTCATTCTATGAAAAAGTAGAATATACTCTCCAGTAAAAAAAAATCTTCTTTGGTAAAATTTGCTCTCAGTAGATATTATACGTAGCAGGTAGATTATTATTTTAATTAGCTGATGTTGTTAGCGTGTGTTGTGCAGGTCTAACTTTTATTATCGATAAAAAAAAAACATATTTATTTAATTCGTCATATTAAGTTATACTGCAAACAGAAATACAGTTAAAGTAACTGCACAATAACGTTTATAAAATACATTTGGCCTTATTCACAAGTTAGTACTGCAGCCAACTATAGAACAAAGCAAGTTGGAAATTAGGAATACCCTCATTTGGCTGCGCTGCGTACAATGTAAGTTATTCGCAAATTGAGTCATTCGCCTCAATTATTCCAGAAGAGAACGCAAAGCAAAAACACGGTCAAGTGCGAGTAGAACTATCACTTTACGGGTTCCAATCAGGTACCTACCTAAAGACTTTCCTGCTTACACAGCCTTGTGGTTTTTAAGATTTGTTTACTTCAACTGTATTTAGTATGTTGGCCTTAATTTCTAACTAACGAATACCAAACTATGATCATGCTTGTCTAGTTAAAAAAACTTAAATGGTCAATTATAAGCTGGGCAAGCGAATCACATTAGACAAACTTTTGTACTTTGCTCCTCTACAGTATTACCTATGTATATTATATGCTCTTAAGTATTATTCTTCTAAAAGTTTTTACTCAAGAAAGTAAAGGAAATTTTATAAAACCACGCAAGTTAGAAAATAGGTTTTTATAACCAGAAGAGTTAAGAAAACTATAGGGTTCAAAGTTTCAACAAAAATAGACGCACAAAGCCCTAAAAGGATTGTTTGTTTGTTTTTTTTTTGTCGCAGGCCAAGAGCCAAACTGGGCCATTAAATAACGCGGTATCTGTAGGGAAATGCGAAGCGAGATACCATCGGGCCGCGTTGCCAAATTACACCCTTAACTGCGTTTTGCAATTGCTGTAGAGGTACGAATGGAATTCTGTGACTCATTGGGACTGATTGCCTCACAAGTCATATCCTAATGCCTATATTTTATATGAGAGGGTTTTATGGAGACATAATATCTACTAGCTCTGTTTTTTTAAAACATTACATAACATAGAGTCGCGCCTTTTTCCAAAAGGGGTGGTAGTGACACAGTTGTGTCTACTGTTTGCGTCTACCAGCCTACGTGACAATATGTTTGTTTGAACAAGTGTCTTTGCGTTTTCGTACCGCCATGCCCCAACATCCAGTGCGTGAAGGTGGGCAAGAGGGGAATTTTAACAATGTTTGTTTTGTGCTGCTGATAAATGGGCCGTATAAAAGCCTATTACATACTGATACGAATGAATAAAGAAAGTGTATAGTTTTTGCTGGTAATATTTGAGACAATAATTATAAATAAATCTAAGAAATCTAACAATACAAATAAACGGATCAAAAATTGCTTAATCGTTTCTGAAACTGGCAGGCACATACATTGCTTCTGGCCCCACACCAGGATACCCTGTGCCGGAAACCAGAAACAGCGACATCACAAACATGTAAATCCAAGACCTGTTTTTTTTTGTCCCAGCTAGGATTCGAACCCGGGACCTCTCGCATGGAGGCAGATGCGCAACCGCTGCGCCACAGAGGTCATCGCGTGTTTTGTTATTCACAATTATATATTATTAAATATAGCTCGTGTAATTCGTGGTAAATGTTCCCTTTGGCATCTAATAGCAGGTGAACTCAAGGGTAATCCTCGAGGACGGAATTCTGCTGAAATCCTTATTCAAGTTCTAATCAAATAGTAGTTGAAAGGGCAAAGTCAAAACTAAGTTATAGTTAGAGGCTTAGGGACGCTTATCGATTTCTGCTATTTTTAGATGTTCAAGGCCTTTCCAAATACCGCTACTCGCTTATCAAATATGTACTTATTACTTACTTCCAGGAAATATAAATTATACTTACTCTTTCAGGAGTACCTATTGAAGAAGTAAAATAATAATGAGATTTATAGATTTTATTCTATTTCTGATTTCAGCCTTCAGCCAAATTATCGAAATCGAAATAGCGGCCTTTTTGCTCGAATTGCTAGATACTATTTTGAATAGGTACAAGTAAAATACGCAATGCACTTTCTAGTCTAACACGTGGATCTATTGCCAGTTTCCTCATAATTTCCTTCATGAAGTAAAAGACTATACATAGCAACTGAGCAATACGGATAAGAGAGTTTAATATAAATCTTCATTATATTAAACGCTAGGAGCTCTCATAATTTCCGCCGGGACGTTTTAACGGCTTTTACCACATACGGTGGATATAATACTGCAACAAATTTTTCGAATAATAGTGTGTGGAGAATGTATGATGCTGAAAAAGGTAATATTAGATAGAAGGGTGAGATATATGGCGCAGTAAACCACCTTGACTGGTATTATGAAGCGGCTAATTTATACGATTTTCACCGCTATTGAGGTGGGTGATAAGTTTCTATGTCGTTTGATAGCCTATTCAGGTAGGTTAAGCAGTTTTTACCTTCGCGTATGAGAAAAGGATAAGATGTATGTTGTAAAGAGTAATTCATATATTCAAGTGGGATCGAATAGCTAGTTAAAAGTGGGCACAATTGTACCCCTGGCAGTGCCTGGCACCCCGTATGGGAAAAGGCGTGACGCTATGTTATTTATTAATTTATTTTATTCAGGTAACAAACAGTCAATCATACAAATACCATACATACGCTTTGTATTCTCTTCAAACAGTCACTTACAAAACATGGATTGATCGGATTATTTACTTAACAATTATTATTTATAAAGTGTTGTGAAAATACTCGAGCATATTTGTAAAGTTAAATTACCTTCTTACTTAAATAGACTTTCTTTTATTTGTCGTTTATAGCTAGGAAGTGAGTTTGCGAAGATATCTATATCTATAAATCTTTTGTTATAAGTTTCGAGAGACCGTCGAAAGAATGTGTTATATAATGTTTATATAATGCTTGACTACACCATTAGGTAAGAAGTTAAGGTAGATAGCCGCGACATAAAAATAGTTTGCTGGAAGAGACCTTTTAACTGGTTCGCCGACACATCTTATATAACAATATTTCTCCATTGTTCGGTCGTTCGAGCGGTGTGCTTCTGGGAGAAAAGGGGTAATAGAGATAAGCTCGCCTTTGCGCACAATTTTTGCGTATATTTGGGTTTCTTAATAATCATGTACAATAAAGAAATTATGAAACATAAATGCTAGATTGTGCATTTACCTTGAAACTGTGGGTACTCGTATTTCAAAGGGGGAGGTTTTGGCGTCCTCTCGGATAATGAGATTGTTTTAATTCGACCGACTCGGCAGCGGCTGCGGGCTATCCTTTTAACTTGCTAATCAGCTTATGTCATTTGCGAAAAAACATACTGTGATGGGACTTTGTCAAAGGATACTGAAAAATGAAGTTGAAGGCACTTATATATAAGGGTATAATATGTAAATAAAAGGGTTTGTAATCGCGTGATGATTTATTTGGATAAATCATTACATCATCATCATCACAGTAAAATCTATTTTCGGTAATAAGTAGATCTTATTTAAACTCGCAACGAAAATCACTTCGCCGTTGTTGACAAATGCTTCTAATCTTTGGGAATACTTACACTGACGAAGGGCTAACAAGTTTTGACTTTCTAGATCCCATCGTTATAAGCATTTGAAATAAGTAAGTAAACATGTATTTGAATTGAATTGACTTAGATTTTCAATCTTTGCGCACACACAGTACCAAGCCCATAGCCAAAAACCCCGAAACGGAAAATTTAAATCTTCTTCCTGTGACAGTTGCCTAATTATTCGAGGTATAACGAAATTTCCCGACCCACGGTTGCGCTGCTAAGTGGAACACACCTGGTTTAATTGGGCTGTGTGCCGAGCAGAGCCCCCTGTAGGTATGCAACACATCCACTTTTAAAATCACTGTAATTTTTCGCACACAAAAAATGGTATATGCAAAGTTTAGGAGCTTACGCTTAAAATCGGCGATAGATAGAGAGGGCAGTTTGCGTTCAATTTGCTTGTGACCGTCGTGGCCAGCAGTTTGTTCAGTCATATATTCTCATTTTTGTGCGAGATCATATCATTTTATCTTTGTTTTGCAGAGTATATAAGAAACGACCTCACGAACGGATAAGGACCCGGATAAGAAAATCTCGAAAGTGTACGGTTTCTCCTCGGGAGGAGAGCACGAGGCATCGCTGGGTTTGAAATAGGGAATCTTTTGGACTGTATTGAAAGAGAAAATATTTGATTGAGAGATCGAATACCATTCATTAGAATTTCACCAACCTTTTCCATCTACGTCTTCGGTTCTCTAATGATGGGGCCAGCATTAAATTTGATGATTGCCACAACACAACAGCACAGGCACTATTATTCACCGTTCCTCGGTAGTCCCAGGATGTGCACACGGCCTTGGCAATAAACGAGAAAATCCAGGTTGTGCTACACGCTCAGGGAGACCAGCAGGAGAGTTGGAAATCCGGTACGCCTCAACACGAGAACTGACTCGATGAAAAGTGAAGGAGAGTGCGGGTAAAAATAATTATCGCAATACTCGTTCTCAAGTCAAATATGAATTCCAAATATGAAACGGAAGAAACTCTTGTTACTCGGATGTTTTTAACGTACTCAGAGGAAAAGTACATCAGCTATCAAGAGTGTTAAATTATGTTTTGAATGTTTATAACTCCATGTAACTGGAGCCATAGTACTTGCATAAGTTTAACTTCTCCTGGTGACCCTCTATGACATTTTACCCCGCTCCAAATCTAAGGGAAGAGGGAGAGGCTGAAAATCAGCGCTACACAGAGTCCCGGCTCTGTGTCAGCAAGGGCTGAGCCACTTCCTATTGCCCCAGCAAAATTATTCAATGTAATATTAGTTACTATCCTGTATTTTCTTGGCAATAAACGTTTATTATGATTATGATTATGATTACTATCAACATCGAACAACAATAATCCTTTGAGGTTTGTATCATGCGTTCAAAAATAACGAATTTAAAACGCTCCTGTAGGGCGTGCTTTCACCATGCACCTTTGATATCCTCTATGTTTGATACATGCCTGCTGTCGCCAGCACAAACTTCTAGTTCATCTAGTTAACTCAGGTCAGGATACAATGGATTCTAAAATAGACCTCGCAACCGTATCAATCCTTCACCGTCCGTTGTTGAACCTTATGTGAACGTTATATGGGTTGTTGTGGAGTTGCCTTAAGGTATAAGGTATGTTGGTGCGCACAGTATCACGTTCACTGGCAGACAATATGAGTGATTAGGATCTCAGTGCCTCGGTATTAGTCGCATAATCTACTCGTACAATCAGATTTCGATGAACACTAACAGCAACACAGTAAGGTCAAGGCAAAAATCCTCCTTGATTTTCCTGAGTAAAAGAAATCGTACTTTAAAACATCAACAAAGCATCACGACTTTTCCCATACGGAGTGGATGATAACCACACTCCATTTTGCGTGACATGGGGTTAGTCCCATCGCCGCAGCTGTGGAGTAAGGTTTCCTCTTGATATGTTTTCTATCATGTCGTTGTGCTTCACATCCTATTAATTTATTAGCCGAGCAAATCTTATTTTTATCACAACAAATTTCCACTTTCTGTTTTCTGTGCAAAGTTCATCAAATCCACTAGTTTCCTTTCGTAGGCCTGCCTGAAATACATATAAATGTGCGGTGTTTGTTACGTCACGCCGCAGACACGTGTGGCCTGGAGAGTTTTTGTCTTTAACATACCTATTGTTAGGTGTTTTCTTAAACAGGGTGACAAAGGACATTTCAGATAGTTACTACATACTCCTCTTTGCGTAAAAGTGGGCTAGACCATCACCGCGCATTTGTGTAGAAAAATGGTCTTTTCAGACAAAGCAGTCTACATACTTTATTTTTTAAATTGCCACGAGAATGAATAACCAATCTATTGTAATGTGCGAACTATTTTAGCGGCGATAACAGTAAATCACTCCATTCAATTGCTCCATTTCGAACAGTGCAGTTCCCATTCAGCGCACATGACACGATGTAAGCACAATGTTTCCTGAATGCAGTCCCCATTGAATCAACATCCAATTGTGTTGAAACTTCGGACCTCTTTACATACATTTCGAAAACTCATGAATAATTTTATCAGTTTTATTCGATGAAAACACCATTGTTTTCGGGGTTCCGTACCCGGTTGGGACCCTATTCTCAGTTTTCGAAGTCAGCCCGTTCATCTGTTTTTTGCGGGAATGCAGATGGGATTCTAGAACACGAGTCAAGTTTGATACGGAAATCGCTTCCACACAATTTTGATGGCTCGACGAAATGTTAGACGTGACGAATATTTAAAAGCGTACGCTTATGAAACTATTCGAGTTTCTGCTTCTGCTTGAGTTTTGCTTCCCGTATATGGATTAGAGAAAAGAGTACATTGTACACACATTTTGACAGAGTGTGTGTGTATTAATATTTTCGCTTTAACAACAATTGATAGACACGCGTTTTTGAGAAAAAATCTTGAATCTCAATAAGTAGTCATTGCTAATACCTACTTAGCCCATGGAATTCGTTAAAAGCTAGTACTGGCGCCTTGTATCAAATGAGGTAGTTTTGATTTTTGAAGTGAAAACAAACTTATTTGGGCGCGTTAAGCACTTTTTGGGTGAGGAAAAATCATTGATTTCGCGTCATCGTCACCGACCGACACGCTTTTGACAAACTTATCTGACCCGGTGACGGCGGTGCTAGCGTCAATGGTATACGAATGACGTTTCATACCGGCAACCTTAGTTCTAGACTTCTAGTCCCCGTCTTCTTTGATGTATTCATATACATCTTTTAACAAGTAGGTTATGTACGGTTTTCGGATAAAAAGTTTCACGGAAAAAATACCTATAATTTCAAGTTTTTAACAGTAATCCGGAGGGCATTCGAGGTGGAAAACTCGGATCTAATCATTCAAACAATATAATTAAGGAATAATGATTTTTGCTTGTGTTTAAAAAGTAGATACATAATGATATGGTGTTGTATCTTTTACGAACGGCACGGAACCTTTTGTCTGCAAGTCCGACTTTTATACTTTACGCCCTTCTGTTTTTAGGGATCCCATTGTTAAAGATGTAGGTCGCAGCACAAAAGGACCAATCGATTTCTGATTCCGCATGTCTCATCTGGTAAATTAAAATGCTCTAAGATGATTGAGTCGTTGAGTAGGTAATTTCATTCGCTCCCTGGAGGTCTGATAATGGAAATTATTGACGGCTCTCTCGCTTTCTACCGCTTTTGTAGTTTTTTCTCCGAAGCCAGGAATTATTCATGAAAACGGACAAGTTATGAGTCCTTAAAATATGTATAGCTACCTCAGGTTAACCTATAAATTTTATTCTATGCTCCTTGAATCAAAAAGGTATAAAACGAAGGTGTGATGATGATGTAGGTTTGCAGGGAGAGACCCTTTTTAGAGATAAGCTCGCCATTGTACACTTTATATTATACTGTTATTTTATTAACTTTTTTTTGTGTGCAATTAAGAAATTATGAAATTATTATGAAATTATGTAAATAATACAAGGATTTATTCTTATATCACAACAACCTAAGTAGAAACATCTAATCAGTCAGATAAATCATAAAAATCTATTTGATGGTAGATTCGATGGCTTAGGGATGATTTATATTTGACCGGGGCGGGCCGTGGACGTGCCCCGGACGGGCCACGGATTTGAGACGTTGCATACTTTTTGTATGAAGCAGTTTATATTACACAGTGCATGATCCATGCCCGGGACGTGCAGCGGAAGTGGCTTGGACGGGGCAAAATGTATGCAACATCCCAAACGCCGGGCCCGCCCCGGTATAATCTAAATCATCCCTTAAGTTACTTAGAACTAGAGCCACCCGGTAAACATCACTCGAAGTGCCAAAACTTCATTGGATTGGAACTGTATTTTCCTAGCAAGTAGGCTCCTGCGGATCCACCATACTCCTGGCCATACCCCTGGGGGTAGGGTGGGACTGAACCATACCCCCATAGTAGTGCTGGACAATTGGGCATCCCTTCGTCCATTTTCATAACTTGACTTGTGTGCCAATGCGAGACAGCGAGCGTAGTAGAACCGGAGATATAGGCTTTCTACAAAGACGGTTTTACGAGACCTGGACATTATGATGATTTATTTGATCATTTTAACAAAGTAGTCGTTATGAAACCAACCGGCTCCTACCACTCACGACGTCGGTAGTTGCGGTTGGTACAAATTCATAATTCTTTATTGCACGGAAAACAATGTGATACATAGTCTTATAAAACAATTAATAGGCAAAGGCGAGCTTATCTCAAAGAAGAGATTTCTTCCAGCAAACCCAGGCAAGATAGGACAGATTGTGCTGAGAGAACAGTATAGCTCCCGTAGCTAGTCTCTGGTGGATTTCGACGCTGTATCAATCCAATGCCAATGCATCTCTCATGTAATGTAGGTCAAGGCATCTGTACCCGTCTGACGGGAACGTATAGCCACTCGTACGTTTCAGTGGCGATGTTGCAGTTATTTGGTTAAATCAGACACTTAACTAACACACTAGACCGTTAATTAAAGATCGACATTTCGCTAAAGTTCCGTCAGACGAGTGAATGAACGAAACGTTTAACGATCCTAGGCAACAATACGCATTTCAACTTTGGTAGGCTAATAAGCAACCAATTCGGTTTTGTGAAACTTCACGGGGTCGCCTTGCTCCACTCCGCTTCACTCGGCTCCGGGTGGTTCGTAAAGTTGTGACCTAGCACAAACTATCTTTAGTATTGGCACAGAAAATGACCTACCTAAAGTAATCAATTCGGTTTTGTGAAACTATTAATCGTGAAATAATCATGGCGGAGTCGACAACATGTTTACAATTGCACTAAAGACCAAATTTGACACAAAAAACCACTGAACACAACAAACCAACGTTGCACAACGTTTGCCAAAAAGATAGACTCTGAAAGTAATCAGCTGTTGTCGTGACGCCATCTTGTTTTAACCAACACGCTGGCTATCGGTAAGACATATTGTTAAACGTTTTCGACGATGCTTTATTTAAATCAAAATGCTAGTGACTTAATTAAATGTCAATTTTCATTAACGGTCTAGGGTGTTAGTTAAGTGTCTGATTTAACCAACCAACTGCGACAGCGATATAGCGACCCAATTTTATATTTCAGGAATATTTGAACAACCACTTATACGTGGGTAGAGTATATTTAACGATCAATAGTGCGCAATCTTAAGAAGAAATTTTCTCAAGTATACTCTCATGTATACTGTACCCTTTCTATTTGATTGGAGAATAACCTTAGCTTCATTACTAATTTAGTACACGCGAATCATGTTGGACGTCATAGTAAAAATGTACACTACTTACCTTTGCTGGTCTACCTGTTATTGTAAAAATATGAATGAGGCACAGAACAACTTGTTCAATTAAAGAAAGGGATTGGCGATGGACTATTTGAATCTCACTGCCCCGCCCCTTCACCTCTTTATGCCGTCTCTAACAAGTTATATGGTTTTACAACTACGATCACACTACGATCGATGGTAGGTAGCCCATATACTTTTCCCTTGCAGAACAGATTGCTGATGTAAAGACGGTTATCATACTCAATTTAGAGTGACAAGGGGCTAGCCCGTCACCGCAGCTACGCGCTGCGGTGCAACGTCGCGCCTAACATGTGCAGGTTTCCACACGAGGTTTTCCATCACAGTTCAAACACGTCTGATTTTCCAATTCATCAAGGTCAAAATATCCTATTTCTAAGCGTTTCGCTATATGAATTCGCTATAGCCACTGGAACAGTCCCATTTCTACCCTCATTTGTAACGAGCGGAGGATAAAAGCTTCAAATCACCAGTGTCAGACTCAACTGTCACCTGCGAGCCGTGCCGCCATTTTTATCCCCCCGGAGTTAATATTCTGCGGACGTCCGGGAGCGGGGGGGTGAAACAAATACCCCCAGGTGAGGGGGAATGGTCACCTTTGCAATTTATTAGAATGTTGGAGAGATGTCTTTTGGTGGAAATAATCGGTTACAAGAACGGAAACTCGCGTGTACATTATCAGTTAGAGAATATGAATCGGAGTTACACATGAAGGGTTCCGTTCCATGGTACACACGAGAAATAACACAAATAGACGTCTCTTGGATAGGACCCATTTAATTTTCAAAGTTTCCTGTGATGCATTGGTTGCAAATATACACATTATGTGAGGGTTTTAACTGTCTTCCTATCTTCTTAATGGTTCTTGAGTAGCAGCCTACAGCCTGCTGACAGACAGCGAAGACTCAGCGAAGGTCACGTTCAGTACCCTTTGAATTTGGAAAAAAAATAGACAAATTATCTTTCTTGCTCGCACATCTATTGTTTGCTATTATTAGTTTACCCCACGTGATCTTAACGTGAGCAAACCGATTAAAAAACATTGAATCTAGTTCTTCACCTGTCCTTGCACACCTTGCTTTAATAGCATTATACGTGCGATACATGCAGCCCTTATTCCCAAAATACAGGAAAGTAAAGCTCAGTTTACACGTACAGTACATCGGTCACAGACAACCACAAACTCAAGGTTGGAAATATATATTCCCGTCACAGCCACTCGAGTAAGGCTCGGGGCACATCAAGAGCATTACGAGACCCGTAACGTGATGTGTGTTTGAAATCTGTGTAAATACAGACTTTTTCTTTACGACACGAGAGAAACACAGGTTAGGTACGTCCTTCCAAAGTCGATGGCCAGCGATTTTCCTATCCACATCTAAACAAAGTTCAAAACCTATGAAAAAAACAGAACAAAAGATCGTGTTCTTCTAAGGACATTGGAAGAGTACTGGTAACTGGTTCACACTCAGAAGCATACCGGTCAAACAACCGAACAATGGAGAACAATATATAGATAATATGTGTCGACGAAGGGGCTAATAGTCAGTCCTTCGTATAGGCTTCTGAACCGGGACTGTTGTGAAAAATACTGATTTGTATACGCTTCTAACCCATTCCTATGGAATTGCACAAACCTTCTTACTCTACAACTTCGGCGATGGGCTTGCTCGCTTGCTTGCAAAAATACCATTGAATAGCTGGAAAAAAGATGGAGATAACTGAGCCTCTGCTAAATGACATGTGAAAAGGCATTATTGTGTAAGTCTGCAACGCTATTAGCTGGGCTGGCCTAGCGTAGTAATTTAGTTGACAGGTACTAAACTGACCTGTGACCTGGATGCTTACCACAATCTTTATGGCGAATTAGTTTAGGGTCCTAAACTGATCAGCAAAGTTACCATTACCGTCTTAAAACAAATCTTGGTTTTAGGAAATAAACACTATTATGGGGTATTTGAATGGAAATAGTTGCCTGGTGATGCTGATATTTTACTGGTGTGTAATATAGTGCTACACTTAATCGCTATTAAGATTGTAATGCCTTACATACTTACTACTTATATCTTAAGTAAATGTGTAACGATAGCACCCTCTGCCAAAAGCATTCGAACGGGTCTTTCATAACAACCCGTTAACCCAATTAATCCGGGCAACTTATCCAATCCCCTACTCCTATGAATGAGTAAGCGAACGAATGACCGAATGAAATGAACAAAAGACCGAATGAATAACGAAAGAAAGCAATAAAAGCAATTAGAGAGGAAGGAGCGAAAGTTGGCCGCAGCGCGCATTAGGCGGACTTAGTGCGCGCGGAAACTTCTGCCAATTAATGTAGGGGGTGGTAGAAGAGCCGACAGCCCTTCAAGATGTGAGACAGGAGGATTGGATGTGGTAACTTGGGTAGTGTTCAATTCTCAAGCATTCAGAACTAACTAACGAGGTAAGCTGACAACGCAAGTCCGACAGTATTTGTAACTTCGTAGTTTCTTTTTTTTAGTTCAAGCTTTTTCTCTTTTCAATAGAGAATTTCACCTTTAGAACTAGTCTTTAACTTTCAGAACTACGTATACTTTATTTTTTTGGCCCTACGTATTTAAATGAAATAGTTTGCAGGCAAACTTGCGTTCTAGTTAGCAAACATACCAAGCATTTCTTACAAAATAAGTCCGAATTTATCTTGGAAAATATTGGATAATAAAGCTAAGGCTTGGGCGGTTAAGGATTGTAAAAGGGCTTTTATTTCTTATTTTTTAGTTAATTTTAGATGCGTAATGGTTTAATTCATGAGATCCACGTTATCATATTACAATAAAATCCATATATTAACCTTAACCATGACTTGAAAAAAAGTATGAAGCACTCTGAAAATTAATATCTCATTTTTATTCAAACTTTTTCTTAGCTTCACGGCTTTAGTATCTTATGTCATATCGGATGTTATATGTCGTACTGTCGTGTTCAATAGACAAAGTTTTATTGTCCTTTCATGGAGAACTTTAGATTTATGATCTAATATAACTCCGCTCATTTAAGTGAGGCTTGAATGAAATAAGATCCGATTTGGGGATACGCTGGGTTATGGTAGAGCTATAAAGAATATACGGGCTCGGGTTATTTTTGACGTCAGTGTCGCTATTTCTGGTTCCCACGATCACGACAAATGGTGCTAGAGTACTAGGCCCGCAATAATATACTGCTCTCAGCTTTGAGAGCTATCTTAAGCAACGGTGAAAATCCGGGCTTTTGGCCAGTGATAATAAGCTGCTACGCTTTGAGAGCTATCTTAAGCTGCTCGCGTGTGATCTCAGCTGTGTCACAATGATAGTCTGCTGTCATTTTCACTCGTTTAGGATAGCTCTCTGATAAAACATGAGAACGGTTCAATATGACGGGTGAATCACAGTAATGTGGGGCAAAATAAAATGCATTTATATAAAGACATAATTATTTGTCTATAGTATAGATTTCCAAATAATGTGGATGTGAGGATTGCTTAAACAAAGAACAAGCTTTAAAAGTCAGTATTTTTTCACTACATGAAATAAGGTCTTAAAAAGGTTCTTCTATAATATTATACGAGCTCCTTCAATCAAATTAGTCCCACGTAGCCCCAATAACCATGCGATCGAACGGGCAAAAATACCATTACGCATAACACACCAGTTTCGAAGGTCCAAGCCGCCTTTGCACCAGTAAAAATACATTAAGATGGCATTTAGGGAAATATGTCGATAGTACTAGATTCGTGTTGAACGTAGAATGCGTGGGACGTAGGTTTTGGTGAGTGGGCAGTGAAGACCGATCGTATATCTGTAATTTTATTCCAATCGAGTGGGATGCTGATACTAAACTAATGGACAAAACTGTTTAGAATCCGGCAGTTCTTGTCCTGTTTCCATTAAATGTTTCAAAAAGCATTTATTAGGTCGAGCTGATACTGAGTTTGTGTTTTGTATTATATATATATTTGTTTTTATTTTTATTTTATTGGGACACCTCTGAAATCGGTCTGAATGACTAATGGCAGTTAGCCTTATTTTGGATGACAAATAGATCTACGATTTATCGTAATTTGTGACTCTGCTATCACCGGCTAAATCATATACTGCGTTTATCCTTCTTTGTCTTTTTTATGCCTCACAAAACAAAAAACTTATATTTATAGTAAAGGGAGTAAGTGAAAGGACATTCGAGATCCTGGTGGAATTGAATGTTGATTGAATGAAATTAATTCAGATTTTTATATAAATATGACTGTTTTTTCGATGAATTTAACTTGTAACTTATGGACAAAAGCTTTACAAGTAGCTGCTACACGTGAAGCTTGTACCTGCTACGCTCGTAGCTGCTACGCGCGTAGCTCTGTAGCTGCTACGCTCGTAGATGCTATGTTGCATCGTTGTAGCGCGTTAAACCAGCACTTTTGACGTAGGTACGTCCATGACAGTTATTCGTAGCTAAATAATCAAAATCCATAGCTTTAATAAAAACGATAGGTTTAAAATAACATTATAAATAAAATAACCCGAAATAGACACGTGACCTAAAGTTCATAAAGGTCAAATAAAAGATATAAATAAAATACCCTGAAATAGACATGTGACCTCAAGTTCATAAAGGACATATAATAGATTCGTCTTTTAAGATGTAAGTAATAATGCTCTTTATTACCCAGACTTATGACCCATTAAACACGTTATTCTCGGCCTCAGACATTTATATGATAAGTTTTTATTAACGGAGCTGAATATTATCAAAAATTATATAATTGGTCGCAAATGAAGTGTGGTGTATAATGTAGTATTTGACTTTTCTGTGTCAATTTATTGAGTCTCTTATTCATATAATAAAAATAAAAACAATTAAAAACAATTGCCTTGTATAAAAAAAAAAACAATTTCAATTTAAAATGATTCAATTTATTTTATCTTGCTGATGTTTGGTTGATTGTAAATGTAATGTGAGTTGTATTTTATTTGTCAATTAAATGGATAATATCTTATCTCCACCAGAGCAGTTGTAGACAATGGTAGCTCTTATGTTGTTTGCATGTGAGTAAAATCAATTTGTTACAGAAAGCGTTAATTGAAATTCTCAATCAATTTCACGTCTTTCGCTCTATTGCGCATGTACTGTATTCCTCAATAAATAGTGAAAGATGTCGATAAATCTTAAAAGCTTTTACATACTATAATGGTTAAAATTATAAATGGCCTTTATCTTTCTTTAAAGCACATTTTTGTTTAATTGGTACTCCGACAAATCTTACATATATAACAATAGTTCGCCATTGTTCGGTCGTTCCAGTGGTGTGCTTCTGAGAGAGAAGGGGTAAAGCTTCTTGATTTTTTCAAACTCATTATAAAAATCAATATATTCCAAGATCATAGGAATTTTATGTTGACTAATACTGTACTGGAGTATTGAAAAACTGGCTGCAAAGGGCACAGTTGTGCCTCTGCCATCCCGTATGGGAAAAGGCATGACGCTATGTTATGTTATGTGTGAATACTGTACCTATCAGGAAAAAGTTAGATTTTATAGTGTACAGAAAGGTTGAATGTTTATGTATCAACATAATATGGTATGGCTATGTTCTCATAGTTGGCGGCTGCCTTCCTTTTATACTCGTCATTCACCCATCGCTGGTTAGCAGCGGCAAAAATTGCACACTAATAGCCGTATGGCAATACAACCTTACTCGTACTTACAGTTTCGGTCAAGCCAAAACTGATGTGTTAAAAAGAGATCTTTTTTTTATCTGTGGCAGTTTCTTCGGCTTTTCTTCTGTGGTCCAACGTAGAGAAGAGGGAAGTTCAGTTCAGTTCAGTTCAAAATTTTTATTGACCATAAAATCATACATATTACTTAGTCAACGTCAATATAATATTAATATTTTTGTATACTACCGCCCGTTCGGAAGTTGTGGGCTTAGGGATGGAGCAAAGAAGGGCAAGAAACTCCCCCGTACCTCTTTTAAAATATCAGAGCCTTAAAAATACAATGTTATGTATTTCTACTTAAGTCTAAGAAAATACACCGAGGAGAGACGTACTGACTCAGTCCATCGCCCCTCTTTGGATTTCTGTGCGCTGAGATGGTAAAGACCATGCAGTTTTGTCATCTAAATAATCTTTTACACTGTAATAAGATTTCTTCAATAGGCCGTTTTTGACATAGTTTTTGAACCTCCTTTCTAGTAGGTCTGTTGCTTCATTAGGTATTTTATTATAAAAACTAACGCATACTCCCATAAAAGAGTGAGGAAAAAATACGTGTTCTAAGTACATTTGTAAATATGAACCAAATAGAAAGACATTTGAGTTTAGTTGAGATTGAACTAAATGAGTATTACACAACCGCTGAAAAAACGAGAACAATAAAGAAATTACGAAATTACGTAGAAACGTAACTAACTTCCACCTAACTGTACTTGTGATATATAACAGGTATACCTTTAGAATAATTTATTGGTAATATTCCCTCTTAGACTTTCTATCTCGAAGTTGAATAGTAATTTAATGGTCTCTACGTGACTTCGACTCGTAAAATGTGTTATTATAACCTGAATCGAGATTCAGTGAAACGTAGATCTTACACTCTACATTTTCTTTTCACTTATACTGAAATGCAATTGTATCGACAACAATAAATTGAAAAGGAGACTTATATTATAACCTTTGCTACCATATGGGCAAACGAAATCCTGTTTAATCCCGGCTACTGTTACATCGTGTAATAGTGGGTGCTTGGAAATATTGTGCACCTACCTCTTGTTATGAATAAAGACGAATCCTCCAAGATAAAGAGTGTGATATCAGCTAGCAACGCTACGACTATCTTTTACTTGCCTTTCCAAAACCTAACAACTGGCGACGAGTAAATTACGTATTTTTATCAGTGTTTAGTGGTAACTTAGTTCCCTCCACATCAAATGTGGCAAACGCGTTAATTGGAAATCTTCCGATCTGATCTTCAACTATGAACTCTAAAAGCGTCTTCCCACGGTGCGCGATTCTACGGATCATCACGCACAGCCGACGACCACGGACGGCAACGCACGCAGACAGGGCTCTTTCCGACGGTCCGCGATTCTACGGATCATCACGCACAGCCGACGACCACGGACGGCAGCGCACGCACACAACACACTACTCGTGTCAGCGAACAAGCAAGTTCTGACCTGTCGTATGTGCTATCACGGACGCGCTCGGATCGCGTCGCACCGCACCTTTGAAGTTACCGCCTCGCGACGGATACGGGCGCACCGCCTGTGTTACCACGGACGAGACCCTTCCCACGGTGCGTCGTGCGTGCTGGTCCGCGTCCGTCCGCGATATCGCGCACCGTGGGAAGCCGCTTTAAGATTGGATGGTATTTATAGAAAGACTGGAGCAGTGCTTCTGTGCAAACAATATAACGTAGGCGGAAGACAATTCAGGTACAAGACGTCGAACTATATTCCTGAGCACACTCACAGACGCCACGTATAAGTTGGTACGTGACCTAGGTCATCCCAAGGACATAGGCAGCCTCGCTTAAAGAGATGTTGTCGGGATACTGCAAAATCATTTCCAGCCGCGTAAATGTATCATCGCCGAGAGACATCACTTCCATTGTGCCAATCAGCAAATCGGAGAATAGTAATAATAGGTAGTAATAGTAATAATACTTATTTACCAAAAAACACGGTCAGAAAATGGTTACATTATAAGAAGTACTCAAGGAGTGGGCAGCCCGGGTTCAAAACCGGCTTACTGCAAGTTCCAGTCACTTGTCTACGCGACCGGTTCGTGCTAGGCATGATCAGCGGCCCGGCCCGGGACAAGTTGTTCATGGAGGATGCAGCTGCGCTCACTCTGGCCAAGAATCTGGACCTGGCAGTGAGCATCACCAGTACCCGTGACGCCTCTCAGCAGGCGAGTGCGTCGTCTTTGCAACTGCAGCAGCCTGTGCCCGGTGTACAAGTGAATCATGTCAAAATGGCAAAAAGTGCAAAAAAGTGCTCCGTGTGTGGTTAGGTTAGTGAAAACTTCATAGTGAAAACTAGACACGCTCGCCTTTGTACAAGATTTTTCTATAAGATATCTGTTTGTCATCATGTGAGTACAATAAAGAAATTACGAATTTAATAACGAACTAGTCTTATCTTTACCGTTTCGAAGCCAGGTTTCAGAGTCAGCTACCATATGGAAATTCAAAACCCTAATTAGGAGTTGGATCCGTAGGATATAACACTAAAATGTAACAGCATATACGATACACAGTATGGCATTTAAGAAAATTCGGTTGCTCAATTTAATATTGAGGTTCTCTTTGGACCATTTCGTAGCCAGCTACTAAACGGGATTTTATTTTTCCATTTGGTAGCTGGCTCCGAAACCTGACTATGAAACGGTTCTTGTTTAGTAGCCAGCTACTAAACGGAATTTTATTTTCCCATTTTGTAGCTGCGGCGCCGGTGGCAGCAAACGTCAAATCGCATACATACCCCGCGCTAGGTACCTATAGTAAATTATTGTATGAGGAATAGTAGTGCTTCGCAACTGTGCCGCCAAACTCAGAAGCATAATAATTATCTTTACTGATAACTTAATAATTAGGAACGCATAAATAATATCGCAAAGAAAAAACCGGCCAAGTGCGAGTCGGACTCGCGCACGAAGAGTTCCGTATCTATTTCATAAATTTATTTCCATTATCTATAAAAACAGCAAAAAAATCATGTCTGTTGTATGGGAGCCCCCTTTCATATTTTTATTATAATCTGTTTTTTAATATTTCTTGTTATAGCGGAAACAGAAATACATCATTTGTGAACATTTCAACTGTCTAGCTAACACGGTTCATGAGATAAAACCTGATCTATAAAAACGGCAAAAAACATGTCTGTTATGGGAGCCCCCTGTTATATTTATTATAATCTGCTTTTTTACTATTTCTTGTTATAGCGGCAACAGAAATACATATAATCTGTGTAAATTTGAACTGTCTAGCTACCACAGTTCATGTGAGATACATCCTGGTGACAGACGGACAGACGGACAGCGGAGGCTTCGTAATAGGGTCCCGTTTGGCACCCTTCGGGTACGGAACCCTAAAAGTAAGGTAGGAATAGAATTGGAGTATATTTTTTTTAATGAAGACTGAAATGAGCATAATCCTGTATTAACGTAATAAAGTAAGGAGAGAAACGCAAACCTAATTAACCCTCTTAAGGTCAAAAAGACCCTCAAATGCCTAGCCGACAGACTTAAAATTATTTACGACGAGGCCAAACGATGAAACAAACTAAGCGATTCTGTACTCTAAAACGGTTAACAATAAAGATCTGATTCATCTGGCGGAGACAGGATGCATATAGTGTAAAAAGTGAGGCAAGAAAATGTTAGTGAAGAGCGGAAAGCTAATGAGAGCGAGAACAAGTTTCTGACAAAGTTTTTTCTTCGTAGAAGCAAATTCTTCAGTTTTTTCTGAGACGAGACGAAATACTTTTTCTTGATACGAGAACTGGTTTTGAAAACGGCGTCGTCTCATGCGTTTAAATTCCAATGCGATATATGTTTTAAATAGTTAGCGCGTCTCGTCCGCCATCCAACCCACGAACTTTTTGTGAATATTTTGAGTATTGCTCAATCGACGCGATTGTATCTATAGTATATATCTAGGTCCATTTTCACCGAAAACACTAATCATGATTAGCGTCTTAATTCTATTTAGCAGCTGTCATAATGTATGAAATATGTCAAACTTAATTGTGACTGCGCTAACCAAAATTAGTATACTTGGTGCAAGTAACACTTACACTGTGTTGTACGTTTGTGTGTCGTCATCATCACATCAGTCACCAAACGAAACCACTTTTGCTGTAATTGAGAAAGTGTATCGTGGCTAAATACGAGGAAACGGTATTTTATAAAATGGTGTGACTTTGGAACCTTCCTCCTCTTATCTTTCCGGAGAAAATTTTCCTTGTTTACTAGTGAAATGCTCTGGTTTTGTCTGAAAAATGATGAATTCAAGTACATCAAGGAAAATACAAATGAAGTTATATAAACTGAATAATCTGACTTCACTTGCAGTTAACATAAGTATTTAAAGTTACAGGATAAATTCTGAGCCTTTTTATGGGAAAGATCAGAATATTACTGCATATTGGAGTTTCTTTAGAAAACAAAAAACCCTTTCTGATACACCTATCTGTTATTCTCAACGATCACAAAACTATTGCAACGTCCAGCCAGGAAGACATAAATCTTCAAAGCATTTCCTATACAAAAATAACAACAAAATACAGGGAAATATTTTTGCGACAGCCGTCTCCGTTCAAAGATGGTACGAAGATCTTTACAGACAAGTCTCTTTACTGTCCACCCATCCTTGATTTATAGACCAGTGGATGTAATACTGGCAACTATTTAGAACTCGTATTGGTTGTATTGCATTTTCAATACCCTTTTTAACCGACTTCAAATAAGAGGGGTTCTCAATTCGATAGTATATTGTATTATTTACTAAAGGGGCTGCTAATACTGAGCTTGTTTGGGGGTAAATGTGGCTGGATAGCGGAGTAGATATGGGTGATATTTTCCTCCTTGGCCGAGATCGAATACAGAATTTCAAAATTGTGAGGTAGGGCCTCTATAACTGCGCCTCCGAGACCATTAGTTCCGTGTTTTTATTTTCATTCTTGAATTCGATTGACGTTTATTTTTCTCGATTGTAAGTTTGTTCGGCCTATGTCCTCATAAGAGTATACCGATTAAATGTATTTTCTTACAATGTCAATTGGTTTAACGTACATTCTCTCATAGAAACTGCGTTATCTTTTGCGTTTTGTTTGGATAACACGGTAATAGATACTCTGCCAGATAACAAGGGCAATAAAATAATGAATGACATAACAATAGAAATTAAATAGAAATAACAACAAGTCTTTATGCGATGTTTCCCCATCGTTGCTTGTTATCGCTAATGTGAAGAAAGATGAAATGTATGTCGTCGTTTTACTACGTCGCACGCTTGTTAGTGTTACAGAGAACAGAATTATTACGAACATATTTTTAGGTTAATAGAAAATGGTATTTAAAGGGATCTGTCAGCGGCATATCGTCGAACCTGGCGATATCATGAGATGGAAAATATTTTTTTTTTAAGAATTTGTGTTTCGCTGCGCACGCCCCCTTTAGTCTTCACTTATGCTACCGCAGTGCTTGCCCTAAAAGATTTCATCGTTCAGAGAATTCACGTTTGCCCATTCATGATATGCCTAATTCTACGATATGCCGCCGACGTATTTAAGAATATCCAGCACGGTCATAGTATCAGTGCAGATTATTCGCGAGGTCATTACTTAATAACGTGCACAGACACGTGCCTGATTACCACAACGTCTTATGCCGAAACAGTTTAGATTCCTAGAGTGCGATACGCAGTCCTCAGTATAAGTTAGCGCAATGTGTTTCGATCACTGACTAACAGGGAGCACTTATCCAGTGGAGAGCGCATAGTTACATTTTCCTTTGAAACACAACTCACCAATTTACGGGCGGGGGACGAGGTAAGAGAGCTGTGATTGGCCAGCCGCTGAGAAACTGTCTGGCGGCCCGTCTTCGTACATAGGTTGCGTATGCGAACGTTTGTTGAATACAACAAACGTTTGACGAGCCGCATTCCCCCGCAGGCGCAGTCAATTGTATATATAGTCTCTGCTGACTAATAACCTACAGAACCGCGTTTTTTCTTTGAAAATTACTCGCATGCCAGAACCTACGTGCAGATTTATCTTGCGAGTGTTGCGAGCACTTCTATCTATTAAAGTATCAACATCACCAGGGCAACCGTATTATCCTTTCAAATTATATGTGACCTACCTATATTTAAGGTACATTAGGTACCTAATCTGAATCACTAATATTTATGCCCTATAGCACTTGGTTTGGCTCGTCTTGCCGGTGGCACTTCCGTGCCCCAAGATAGTAGTTTAAGGCGCTCCCTCTCCCCAAATGCCTTGGGTACGATCGTAACGTTTCAAAACATCAAATTATCATAGGAAAGTAAATATAAAACAACTACTAACTACTACTAACTTTATATGAAAAAGATAAAAGTTGTTTTTTTAACTAAAACGATGTTGTGGCGGGTTTTAACGAAAACATGTCTTTTTAAAAGCATTTTTATTCAGCACTACGTAATGTTTTTTGTGTTATACATGGCAAACGAACACGAAGACTATTCGGGGGCTTCGCTGCGCTCGCCCCCTGTAGTCTTTACCTAAGCTACCGCAGTGTAAAAACTTCAACTGTCTAGCAACCACGGTTCATGAGATACAGCCTGGTGACAGACAGACAGGCAGACAGACAGACGGACAGCGAAGTCTCAGTAATAGGGTCCCGTTTGGCACCCTTCGGGTACGGAACCCTAATAACACACTTTTCTGCACTGTTCTGCCGCAGTGACAACTGTAAGGGTCGCGTTGCAGTGTGAGCTATTTATTTACTTTATTTTATCAAATTTACTTTAAAATTTATCCAAATTTCAACGACCACAATCTGTTGCTAATTTTGCCTATAACCACGAGCTTTAAAAAATAAAACACCACTTTGAGATCAAGAGGTCACATCAAGACGAATAAAATGAGCCCAAGTAAGAAACCCCAGGGTTCCGTATACTACAGTGTGGCTCCATAATCAGGTGATCGTATGAGAACTTCGCTAAAGGATATGAATAGGACTTGTTGTAACGAATTCAATAAGCACTAACTAGAATATGGGTTTACAAGTAAGCAACCTAGGGTTCCCTCTGCTTGATCAGCCCGATGGCACCATATTATCATAATGTCATCCGAACTACATACACATACCAAGTTTCGTAGTGATAGGAGAACTGAAAATCAGCGCTGCAGCCTTGTTGCAGCTTTATGCTGAGTTGGATCCATTTCACTGGCGAGGCATGCGTACGTCATCTTCTAATCTCTTCTGTTCCGAAACATACTTCCGTGTTTACTTCTACAATTTAATGTTGATTTCCTGCCTTTGAAATTGTCTGTCGATGTACCCATGTTTTCTTCAGTGAATAAACGTATGTCTATGTCTCTATGTCTATCTAGAATTGAGGTAGATTCTCATTCCTTTTGCTGCACGATATTATTTAGTTACAACATGACCTAATATAAGTGTTTTAAAGGTTTCGGTAACAGCGCGAAAGTGAATGTAGGAGTTAATCAAACCCTCAAGAGGTTAGAAACCGGTTTTAACCAGCGTGCTGGGATAGCGCTTCGTCCAAGTAATCACTCAAGGGACAACTGTACGCAAATGTCTATCTTGAATAATTTGTATAACATTGAAACATTTCCATTTTACAATACAGAAATAGAAAGTTCAAATGCAGAATTAAATTATATTCAGCTTCAGTTAGCCACTCACTCGGTGCCCTAACAACTTTAGTTTAAATCACAATTTAATGCTTCGTATACGACGAAGTACACTCTCGTTAACCAAAAGGTTAACTAAACTGTTAATTTTGAATTATAACTTGAGAGGAAAACAAAACATAGCGTCACGCCTTTTCCCATACGAAGTGGCAGCGACACAGTTGCGACAACGTATAGTCAGTTACTATCGTTAGCTACTTACTCTATACTAAAGTATGCGTAACCTGAGGTTACATTGCCGTGACGAATCAAAATATACCTTGGGTCGATAGTACCAGCATCATTGCGTGTAAGCATTATGACCCTAACTAATTTCAAGTTAGGGAACTTCATTATATGCGCCGTTGGAGATCTAAGGTGACGATAAATTCGTGATATAAAGACTTTGTAGTACACTGATTAGGTGAAGTTATAATTATCTTCAATGATAATGGGATAATGGACATACAGACCTGCTCCATTCGTTATACAAGCGCATACATAAAGCCTATGGGTGTTTTGCCTCCGATTCACACAAGGAACGCATGTGATTTTTAACCGACATCAAAAAATTCGGTTTTATATTTTTTATGTTTGTTACATCAAAACTGCTATTTAATTTTATGAACAGATTTTTTGAGAATTTTCTTTTTTGTATAAAATACTGGCGCAATAGTTTGGTCCCATTATTTTGAAATGAGGAATTGGTCCAGTAGTAAGGTTTGTAGTACATGAAAAAAAACTGTGAAACGGAACCCAAGACCTCTGATTTGCGAAACAGAAATCTAAAAGTGTCAAAACAATCAAAGTAAGATAGGTTCAGCTTGAAGTTTGGCAGTTATATTTATATTTCAAACTAGCTTTGTCAATTACTGTTTACTACAATCAGTGTCCGGCTTATGTGTGTTTAATAATTGTCAAATCATCTGAGATTCTGAAAATTCCAGGAATTCATATTACTTAATACTTTGGGCTGAGTTCGATGTAAGTCAGGTTCAGGCACTTCTATGAAATGAGATACTCTACGATGTCATTAGTGAGTAATTAAAAAGTTTTATTGGTTTTTAAAACACGTTCTGTTACGGTTAAGATAAGAACTCTGTGGTAGTATTTATAATTATGTTTTATTAAACTAAGTTTTCTTTAGTTCTGTAACCTAACTGTAAAATTACATTTTAAATTGCTTATGGTTTCCTTTCCTGTTTATTTTGTTGCATGAAATAGCAATTACAATTAAAAGTAAATATAGCCCATTAAAGTCTCCACTGAGGAGCAAAGGCCTTTACCCGGATACGAGTAAGGTTGAGCCATACTCTACCACGCTGGCTCAGTTAGGGTTGCGGCTCTACTTGGTAGTAGTCGCAAAACCCCTTCAGGTTTCACCAAGTAGAGATAGTAGCCGGGTTCTACAGCATGTGCGTAAAGGTTATACTTATAAAACAATGACAGAATAATCCAATACATACTTAGTAGTAATTGGCCTATAAACGTCCAGGGAGCAGTGAAGCGGAAGAAAAAATAAAAGGCCTATAATAATCTCTATCCTAGGGCACCAACCTAATGAAACTGCATGCACATCGATTGAATTTAAGCACAGACCTAGTCAAAAGTAAATTTTAAGTTCAAATGTCCAAGAACATGATAAATGGAAATAACAAAGTTTTTGGTTATCATGCTTTTTTCTTCTTATTTATCTAATTACAGTTTCATACGATCTAGCTTTAAATGTGCAATTAGCTGAAGGCTTGTTCCAACTGAAATGATAACGTGCCCCACTACTGCATTTTCATACATATGCATATCGCAAATGAAGTAGGGAGGCGCGTTATTTCAGTTTGGCCAAGCTTTACAATTATATGTATTGTATTTGGAAAGTGTGTCCTTTAGGAGAAATAATGGTACAGTGATGGACATTTAACAAAACCCATCAATTTATCTTGTTTGTGTTGTTGTTCTTATTTAAGCTTTAATATTTTCTTGCTCCATCCCACTGTGCGATGTATCGCGACCTCAATAAGTTGTGCGCTATTGCCTCAGAGCGGCGCAAATAAAAGCTGAATGGAATGGCCGCTTGATGGCCGTTGGACGCTGGTTATTGTGACAAGTCTATTTCTAGGTGTAGCACATATACATATGTATGTGTGTGTAGGGCCAAGGGCCCATCTTTTTTTCATTGTTTATTATTATTACGAGCCTGCAATGTCTCACTTTTTTCATGGCTTATTTAATTTACGGTTGTATTTCTACTAAACGTTATCGAAAGATGGGTGGGACAAAATATATATTTAGATTATTGGGCCATCAGATAATATTTAGATTATGTGGTTAAAAAAATCTGCTTTGATCAAATATGATATTGCTAACCCATGGCCTTTTCGTCGGTCTTGCAAGAAATGTTGTTCCGCATAGGATGTATCCTTATTGGAACAATCGATTTTGTATCGAGGAAAATATGTAGGTAGATATCTGAAATTTTAAATCATCAAACGTTCACGACGACGACGACGGTGGAATTTTGTTGACGTGCTTTTTTAGGGTTCCGATCCTTAAAAGCAAAAAAAAGGAACCCTTATACTTAGGTTCACTTTGTTGTCCGTCCTGTCTGTTTTTCCTTATGTCGTCTGTCAAGACAAGTTTGTAGTCCCCTTTTTTTGTGAAAAAATCAACCTTCTAGGTTAACGCAATCGAACGCTACGGCCGTATGCTACAAAATTTTTGGATTTTCATAGAAATCGCAATGGACCCTAAACCTATAGGGTACTTACGTTGTCCTACAATCATATGGCACAAAGCAAGGTAGCCTTCCTTTATAGCACAAGTAAAGGGAAAAATCTGAAAACTGTAAATTTCTGTCTCTGCAATAATATTTAAGTAATTTGGTTTACATGGATTATATACTTATTTTTTTTATATGGAAACCTAATTACACCAGTTACGCTCTCCAAGTGTGATCGCCACCCTGGCCCGCGAGTCCTACTTGCACTTGACCGTTTATTTATATCGTATGTTCTTGACAGGGAAGGAAACAAAACAAAGCATTGAATACAAGTATCTACAAAATATTTAATGATTGCTTCCTCTACTTTGATACCAAACTATATGGACCACTCAACAAACATGATATTACCAATCCTAAAGGAAATAGAAAATATGGCCTGAATCAAGTGAACATCTTATACCTGGCCAGAAATAGTTTTTATTTTACAAAGGTATAAATCTTAAAAGTGTTCACCACAATACAATAAACAGCAGCATAGACTCACATTTATGATAACGTCCTTAACTCACGAGAAAATAATGTTATCAGTAAATTGTTTCATACAATGAAATTGTACCACCCCTTTTACCAGTATATGCATGTACATTATTAGGTATCTGAAGGGCGGAGAATAATTTATTCTTAATTGCATTTCTTGCATTGTGCGTAGTTATAGTAATAGAATTTATGTACGATAGCCTGCGCCTAAAAGTATACAAGCAGTATAAGCGGGATTCACTCGTTAATATGACCTGCCCGTATACTTTTAGACGCAGGCGACCGTACCATTTTTTTAAAGATCGTTAGTAAACGTTAAGTAAAATGAGTGATCAAACAATAAATATATGACGTAACAAAGGTATTGTGGATAAGTTCGTAGCAGTTCCTTATTGAATCAGGGCTAAAACTCTCGGGTAAAACCTGATTATAAACTAGTTATAATTTTAGTTTATGAAACTGTTGCATAATGGTGCAGTTTCATACACTACTTTATCTACTCTCATACTTAAGTGTCTCTCCTACAAAAATCAAAGTTAAAACACAACAATATTTCCACATAAATCAGTGCTTAGACACAACAAAACGTTGTCACGTCACGTTGACTTTTTGTTGCCACCAAGACCCAGCATATCGCAGCGTATGCGCGGAGCATGGGCCACATTATCAAACCTCAGATCAATGAACCTCTTTATTTAAATATTCCTGCCTGCCTCCAAGTACTTATCAAACACTGAGTGGCTGTTTGGCTGTCAACTATAGCTAAAAAAACTTTCCTACGTTACAGACTATCAAACACCTTGGCTGTATGGTTTCATGACCCTTTCCTGTCCCAAAAAAAGTAGAACTGTATCGTTATGGAAAAAAGTTTAATACTTAATAAATTAATAACATTAGCTTTCTTCGAGAAGTAGTGTTATTTTTTTTTAATTTGATTACTGTACAGCGTTTAAAAAGTACGTCATTACGAATTCGATTTCAAGTTTGTAATTCAAACTTTATGACATGAGAGTAGATAAAATTGTATTACTTACCGTGTTTGATTTTGAATCTGTAGAAATTATTGTTCTGAATACAATTACCAACATGTATTCATGTAGGTACGTTTAGTTCAGGTAATACAACTGATAACAACTACATAAGCCACACCGACTCTGCAATCAACCAAATTGCCCAGCAATATTTATATCAAAACAGCCGGCTCGCAATAAATAATACCAAAAATAGCGCTGGAAATTGCTAAATAAAGCTGTTCCGAAATTACGGCAACTCGACAATTTGCCGCGAACTAACTTGCGCGGCAAAAAGCTCAAAATTAGCGGCAGCGTGTTAACTGCCGCGGAATTTTTGGCCCAGATTTTGTTGAGATAAAATTAGTAAACTACAAGTCAGGGAAAGCTGTTCAATTATTCATTTAATTAAGGCTTGTTTGCGTTTCGCGAAATTTGATTTTCTGCTCGTGAAAAAGCTCTGGATTTATCCGATTCGTGGAAGTAGGGTTTGCATAGATAAGACCTTTCACAATAATGTTGAGAGACGAAATTTCCTTCCTTTACATGTTTGTGTTTTAAGGTAAGAAGAATACTTCCCCGTATTCTGGAGGCGTCAAAAACATCTAATACAAGTTTTTAATTAGAATCTTATGCAACTGGAGAAAAACAATCTATTTTCAATCTCCAGCCTATTGCGTTATTTAGTTTAGTTGAATCTGAATTTGAATCAGAACATTTATTGCAAGTAACATTATTACTTATAACTTGCTAATTGAGGACAGAATATTTCCCCGTATTCTGGAGGCGTCGAAAACATCTAAAGTTGTTTTTAAAACGTGTTTTTAATTAGAACCTTTTTCAACTGGAGAAAAAACAGTCTATTTTCAATCTCTAGCCTAGTCTATTGCGTTATTTAGTTTAGTTGAAACTGAATTTGTATCAGAAAGTAATAACATATCTTATAACTTGCAAATTGAGGACAGATGACGAACGGACGGTCCTTTTAGGGTTCCGATCCTTAAAAACAAAAAAAAGGAACCCATAAAGGGTCACTTTGTTGTCCGTCCGTCTGTCCGTCTGTCTGTCTGTCCGTGTGTCACAACCTTTATATCAAGAACGCGTGGATTTATCAAGCTCAAATTTATTTAAGTTGTTAAAAGGTCTGTAGTCGCATAAATCTGTGAAATTATAAGTATGCTGCAAAATTGTTGGATTTTCATAGTAATCGCAATGGACCCAAAACCTCTAGGGTACTTCCGGTAGGCCTACAATCATGAAATTTGACACAAAGTAAGGTTTTTAAAGCACAAATAAAGAAAAAATCTGAAAACTGCAAATTTCTGTCTTTCTACAAAAAATATTTAATTTGGTTTACATGGATGACATAATACTTTAGTTTTTTATGTGGAAACCTAATTACACATGTTAAACTCTCCAAGTGTTATCGGTACCCTTAATTAATTAATTAAAAATTAATATTGAATTGCTAATAATTAACACCATAGATAAATCCATCCTCAACATTCACCCATTATCAATTATTATAAGTATTATGCAAATGTGGTGAGACCAGCAATGCCCTTAGCAAAATTTTGCTTATCGGCGAACAAACTGTGATACCTTACAGCTATGTCAACTTACTCAACAATTTCGTAGTACCTAACTCTTTGTGAAATTGTTAACTGTAAATTGTAAAGTAGCATTTGTACGAATCGGATTGCGCCCGCTTGTCCGCTCGCTTCTCAGCGAGTCAAGTGCATGCGACGTCACAATTTATGGTTTTAATAAAACCTTCTTGGAGTCGAGATCCACTCCGTATCATTAATATAACACGCGGTAATATTTCTTACCCAGATTCAGAATTATTGTTTCGTTTTAATTTATTTCAATAGGTGGCTAATATCCTATATTTTTGCTTTCACGCTTTGAATTGTTCATAGGAGTGAAGTGCAGGTTTGCTTAATCGAGACATTGTAAATTAACATTGATATATTGCACTCCTACTCATCTGGTGCTAGTCTAAAGGTATCAAAATCCTCTAACAATAAGGGACCTAAACTGACTACCATCCGCCAGCTCTTGTGCAATATTCCGTTTTCAAAGCAATATCCTAAGATCCGAAGAGAGCTCGACCTCCACCCATCTGTTACTGCGATGAAACCCACTCGCGATGTATTTTCTAGCATACAAAATTTGATAAAAACCTAGTTTCATCACGGTAACAGAGGGTGAAGGTCGAGCTCTCTTCGGATCTAAGATCATTATTAGTTTCATTAGCTTAGAACTTTAGATGTTTGCCTCCGGCATCGGTCCCACAAGTACTCACTAAGGTTAACTTACTTTTGATTACGAAACAACCACGTGACAGTTTACTTGACTTATGTGCTGGTCCTACCGTAAAATGGGGTGTGTACGGATCCATAGGAGAAAAGGAATCGCTATTTATAGAAGAGAGAATATAAGCAATCCCTATTCACAATATTCAAGTAATAACGTAGAAAATTTCTTTTACTTTACTTACTTTATATTTTATTGCACAGAAAAAAAATATTACAGACACTTAATATTGGAAAAAACATGTACAAAGGCCAGTTCTTGTTTTGCTGTTGGACCGTGTGTTATCTCTTTTAGAATTATTGAATAGATATTATATAGGTATAGAAAGAAAAATTATTTAATTATTAACGCCTGTCTGGAAAAAAAAACATTATCCGTTTCGAGCAATTTTATGAGCAACTTTATTTTTGACATCTCCAAACATTTTGTGCCGGACAGTTAGCTAATTCGTATGGAGAAGTCAAAAATTACAGTTCCATGGAGAAAATATTGTTATACCACTCAACCCCTAAAATGCAAATTTTACCCACGCAAAATAGTTAGTAAAGAGCCCTTTTGCTCACTGGTTTGAATTTAAATTTAGAACACTAAAACAGTGAATAAACAACAACCACACGGGACGACGACACGTGCGGCGGAGGAGCGGAGGGCGCGATGGGGGCGGGGCGTGCGCGAAGGAATACTCGTCCGTCATACACACTCCTAGTGCAAATAACTTCTCGAGATTTACTTGGTCGAATTTTGGTCGGTGCGCGGTGGTAGAGATTGGTTGATTATGATTGTCCACAAGGAGTATATATTGGAATAAAAGTTTTTACTCATAGTTTTCAGTGGTGGAGGTTAGTTGATCATGATTGACGACCTCTGTGGCGCAGCGGTTGCGCATCTGCCTACCATGCGAGAGGTCATCGGGTTCGAATCCCTGCTGGAGACAAAAAAAAACGCAGGTCTTGGATGTTTACATGTTTGTGATGTCGCTGTTTCTGGTTTCCATGACACAGGGTATCCTAGTGTGGGGCCAGAAGCAATGTATGTGCCTGTATGTAAATGTTTTGTTATGTAAATGATTTTCGACAAAGAGTGTAACATTAGAATAAAAGTTTTACTCGTTGTCGTGCTATAAAGTATAGTATGCAACACTTGAATAAAACGGATTTATAGCGAGGGCCATGAATCACTCGCGTTGCTGAGGATTATAAATTTATAACACTTGAATCACTCGCTACGCTCGCGATTCAATCATCGTGAATCACTTCCTACGGTCGTGATTCAGGCGTTATAATCATTCACTTGCTCGCGATTCATCAATTGATTCACTAGTTGCATAATTACTATTTACCTTTTCTTTTTAAATATGACTACAAGTACTTTTGGCAATTGCTCTCGAAAAACAGTCTTAAAGTATATTATGTGTTGTGTTGTTGTGACTAAGACTATAAGGCTGTACTTAATAAGGAGGATTTAACCCAGGATTAGGCTCGAGTTAGGTAATTCTTGGTCGTTAAGTTTAATGCTTCAGGTATGTTTAAAGCCTTTTAGGGAAACCGTTGTTAGGAGGTTTCGCTTTAATGTGTATTATATATATCTTTATTGTGCATTATACGGAAAGAAAAGATGGCAGGGAAATACACATTATGTACTTAGATGAGGCTCTTAATTTCGGAGGTAAACGCAATGCTACGCATCTTTTCACCATATGACTAGACAGTCATGTCTACTTTTAAACATGTTTTTTAGTTCACATTTTACTCGTTTACGAAGGTAATGGCATAGAATAGTAAGTAGAACCCTACTAAGCAGGATTAACAAGGGTTGCCTAGTAAGTATTCTCTTTAGTATCTCTTAAAATATGTTTAAATAAAATTATTAACAATTTAGCGTTTCACACCTTGAAAAGAAGACTAATGCTTTAGAGTCTAGAAATTTTGTCGTATTTTAGGTCATCTAAGTCGCTAGATTCTCTAGAAAAGAGAACAAGAGCGAGAATCTCTAGAAGTATGTAAGCTTCTAAAGAGGTGCATTGCCTGCGATTTGGGAGGCGACACGAACTAAACTAATTAAAATGGTGTGTTTGAAAATGGAATCTGTGGCTACCGCGCAAGTGCTGTCGGATTTGAAGGTTGTCAGTTTAGTGCCTTTAGTTCCTCTAGTTTAGTGGTTTTGACACCTCCCTAATAGCCCCCATTGTCTCACTGTTATGTAATTTATATGTGCTCCAGTTAGGAATATAGCATTGCAAGTGCAAATAGTATAGAATAAAACCAATCGCTGGCTTAGGAGCTTCGCAGCGACTACAAATCCCCAGTCGGACATAAAACCTGCAAATACCTCGCTCTGAATACGACCTGCAACCAGGATGCAATTCTGTAGTCAACCGAACTGTAGACGAAGTGTCGCGTGGGTGTGTGAGCGGGACGTTCATTTTCACCCTGCATACTACTGAAGTCGGTATAATCAATAACTAATTACTAATACTAACGCGTGAATCACTCGTCATCTAATTAACCGATAGACTGGCAGAAATTGCACTGCAAGCAGTATTAAATTAATGCTAATGGTAATGGTAATGTTGCATATGAATCTGAATTCTTGGGAAGAGGGTATAAGGTTACTATTGAATATTCACTATACGAGTACAATGAGGCTTTATTCACTGAATTCTAATGATCACAACACAGCACTTAGTTAAGAGTCATCAAAATTGGTTCAGCTACGTCTTCATGTTTTTTCATCGCTGAATTTTCTGTTAAGATGTAGATTATGTTGTTTTCTGCGGTTCGATTGACCATCAGCAGTGGGACATGATAGTAGTCTCGTAATTATATCAATCCCAACAAAACATGCATATGCATATACAAAAACGCCAGTCTCGCAGCCTGCGCAGTTTATTCTACCGTAAAAAGTTGTGAGATCTAATTTTAAACCAAGTCGGTTAATTTAACCAGTATCTGTGTATGGTAGAATCTTTCCAACAACTTTATTATCGTATACTGTTAAGTACCTACCTAATTAGTTAACTAATAACATTTATAGTGATCGGATCAATATAAGACATCTTTATTTCTTCAATAATAATTAGAATGACTTGGCAATCGCACGTAGAAAAGTTGTCGGTCGACTATAGGACCGTGTGTGCAACGTAATGTACCTATTGCTCTCGCTCCGAAATAATTCGTTGTTTTCTTATTAGTTAAGTTTATCTTTATTTAGAGATATGTTGTGTTGAGTAATAATATTCATTTGTGCTCTGGGTGCTATAGAGTGGTCAGTTGAGCGCGATTGCCAAGTTATTCTAATTATTATTGAAGAAATAAAGATGTCTTATATTGATCCGATCACTATAAATGTTATTAGTTAACTAATTAGGTAGGTACTTAACAGTATACGATAATAAAGTTGTTGGAAAGATTCTACCATACACAGATACTGGTTAAATTAACCGACTTGGTTTAAAATTAGATCTCACAACTTTTTACGGTAGAATAAACTGCGCAGGCTGCGAGACTGGCGTTTTTGTATATGCATATGCATGTTTTGTTGGGATCTCATTTCTTTTTGTAAGTAACTTTCCTTTTTTTCTTTTCGGGTACTATTTCTTGTGCGTTAGCTACCGACTTTCTCAAAGCCCACTCCCTATCTCTATGGGCTCTTCTCTGTGGCTTTGATGTTAAGATTTGTGACAAGTCTGGGCGCTGAATTATATAAATATAAATCATACCTCAAACCAAACCATACCGCGATTCAGGAAATGCACACCTACACTCAGAGAAAAATCGGCTGACAAAGCGACAATAAATGCTTTGTTAGAAATTTATTGTTACCACACGTAAGTGCATCGTCGCTGCAGATATAGGCCCATAGTGCCTGTGACATCTTTTTTATTGTTGAAATTGTTTTTTTATTTCAGCTAAAGACACGTAGATACGGTAACTATGTTAACAATATTTAAACGGGATAACTACGGCACGTTGCCAACTTATCACCTATTATGAAGTGATGTTGTAGCAAAGTTTAATCTATCAAAATAGGCGTTGTTACTATGGCTAGTTGTGTTATTGATACGGCTAATGTGTTTTTGATGCGGCAGTAGCTCAAAGTACTTGTTCGTCGCAAGCGCAAACCTTTTCTCTGACTCTGCCAGTTTCAACGTGAATTTCGTGCAAAGAACACCTGTGTTTGTGCTCGTGCCGTCGTCGTGCGTGAAGAAATATGGATTTGCAGAAAATTTAAGCACCAAGCAGTCATCAGCTAATTTGTATGGAAAAGTGGAAAATAAAGATGCTCCGATCAAATCGGTTTCACAGTAAAAGTTGTCAGGATAATGTCTCCTACTCCCCAAAAAGTGTTTTCACTTGATACACCAAACACTCGGTATTAAATATTTTGTTCTTTGTTGTAATCCTAGTGTGACTCGAGTAGAGATTAATATACCATACTTACTTTTGATAGAAATGTCTTCGTTTTTTCTTTTAGGATTCTCAAATACCGCTATCCTCTTTATCATATCTTGTGCTACCCGAGTAATGTAACATTGTAGGTTTTGATCCCTTCACTTTGTAAATGGTACACTGAAAAAATTATATATTCCCCGAAGCTTCTGTGCCTTTATTATTAGAGGTATGCGTACTTTGACCGGAGTTCTCTATGTAGGTATGCACCATACGCATGTATGGTGTTTGGTGTACAAAATAAGCATATTTCAGGGTACGCATGCTCCTGAAATAATAGGCAGTAGCTTCGTGGAGTATATAATTTTTGTTCATGGTGTACCATTAACAAAGTGCAGGTATCCAGATCAACAATGTTACTTTGCTAGAGTAGCAAAATACTTTGTCATCGGAACAAAGCAGATTTGATACTGTAGCTAAGGGAAATTAGACGTAGGGACAATATAGAATTTGTCATGGGAACAAAAGGACATGAAATCCTATTGTGACATGAACAATTTTAGCATTGTAATTTCAACAGTTGTTTTATTGCTGTTACATCAATGTTGGTAAATTTGTTGCATTAGCAATTGAAGAGTAACAATAAAAACGTTGTCTTCATTACTATGCACCTTTGACGACTGTCCAGCATCAAAGCTTTTTTGTAGCAATGGCAATATTTTTTTGAGAGTGTAGCGACATCTAATGGGGAATAGCGATATTAGACAATATTGTAACCGCTTTATTAGGGTTCCGTACCCGAAGGGTGCCAAACGGGACCCTATTACTGAGACTTCGCTGTCTGTCCGTCTGTCCGTCCGTCCGTCCGTCTGTCACCAGGCTGTATCTCATGAACCGTGGTAGCTAGACAGTTGAAATTTTCACAGATGATGTATTTCTGTTGCCGCTATAACAAAAAATACTAAAAATCAAAAGAAATTCAATATTAAGGGGGGCTCCCATACAACAAACGTGATTTTTTTGCTCATTTTTGCTCGATATTGATAATGGTAGCAGGTAGACGCTTAAAGTGTTCACAATATATTGAGTATATTATTTATTTAAAAAATAAATAATTAAATTAAAATTAAATTAATATTTAGGGGGGCTCCCATACATTTTTTTTGCGTTTTTTTATAGATAATGGCACGGAACCCTTCGTGCGCGAGTCCGACTCGCACTTGGCCGGTTATTTAAATCATAGCTGGAACCAAACCATATCGCGATTCAAGATACACATAGCGACTAGCGACATCTAATGGGGAATAGCGATGAATCGAAGTAGTCGTGTACTGAGCTTATTGATAATTAATATATTATGAAATTGGGGCTAAAATTGCGCAATGTTTGAGTTTTCCTTGGCTTTGCAGGCTAAACTCTAACCATGCTCAAAATTTTAAGCTTGTGGGTTCGCTAGAAGTAACCTTTAGAGTTTTCATGATCGTGAATCAGTGAGTCAGTGAGTGTCAAAATTGAGGAACTTTGAATTGCTGTACCTTCAACTCTACTGGTTCAAATTTATTGAAATTTTGAGAATATGTCTTATGACATGGTGCCTTTTAGCCGCCGGGAATTCAGGTTTCTATCTTTATCCACAACGGAGTAACAGGTAGGTCAAATATGCTCTGAATGGCTTCCTGTAAAGGATGTTACTGCTGCGCCCGTATGTTTTGCTTTTTGCTCGACTTGGCTTGGGGGCGCTACCGCGCCCCCAGATAAAGGTTGCTTCATACTAGCTTTAGGCTCAATTCAAATCCTATAAATTAAACTGTTGTTCTGCCACCCTATATGGCAAATGGTCTTGTTATGTTGTTTGTAAGCTAACATATAGCTATAGTCAGTAATGTATATTGAAAACATATTAATACAATAGCATGTATCTGCATTACGACTTCCAAGTGAGTAAACCAGTATTGTTCAGACCCCCATGTTTTCTGTTATCAAACAAGCTAATATTGGTCAAGCAGCGACATTTGTGTGCTTCAGTGCTACTGAATGTCATGCAAGTTATATTATAAGTAGGTAGGTATTGTAATTATAATTACTTTATTGTACTCCACAAAACAGATATACAGAAAATACATAAAAGAATAACAATGTACGAAGGCGAGCTTATTTCTTACAAGAGATTTCTTCCAGCAAACCCTAATGAGAGGGAAAGGTATATGATTGAGCCGGAGAAGACTTGCGCGTACAATACAACTCTATAAATGCGTGGTTTGTAACTAACCAGTCGCGTACATAATCGCATGGCAATAGCTGTAGCGAGGGCGCAAAATGCTAGTTTTGTCTTATTGACGGGGCGCCGAGCGAGACAAGCTGCGCCGCCACCGCACCCGGCATTCTGCGCCCTTGCTATTGCCATGCGATTCTGTACGCGACTCGCGGCCCAGGTACTGTGTATAAATAATAACAAACGTAAGTAATGGTTATAGTAAATATCAGGGCTTGCATTGCGAAGTTAACGACATAAAGTAACAATGGACAAAGGAAAAGTTCAAATTAGCGATGCTATCCCAATCAACATATTTCGGTCAGGGTTGGTTGTACAAAAACAGATGACTGAATCTTTTTACTTGCATCCAGCATTCGGCTGTTAGAAGCTGGACGACACTACCTTTACTTATCATCATTATGTTTAGCCTACCCATTGCTGAGAGTATGGCTTTTAAGGGTTCCGTACCCGAAGTCCCTTCGTCTCTCTCCGTCTGTTCGTCAGAGCGGGCTCTATCTCACGAACCGTAGGTTGTTTTCTACTGCTGCTACAAATTATGAACTACACGAAATATAAAAATAAGGTTATATGCTGATACAATAAAAGTGTTTTCTGTACTTCGTTTGAGAGTCCGACTCGCACTTGACCGATTATTCTCTGCAGCGGCAATCCGTACGGTCCTGCTTGCCGCATCCAGCGGCGGGATTCGGGCTCGAATTCGGGCCCGCGCTTATGTGTCACTGTTGCGGTCTTGTATATAGTTGTAAAACAGCGGTTGTTATCGTGTAGTTATCCAAAGCAGCCGATAATAACAGCTGCTGGCAACCGGCTGCTTATCCGACTCAATTCAAAAAGGTCAGAAAAAATGTGTGCAGGTCCTGAGTCAAAATTGTTGCAATAAACGAGCCGCTATATACAAATAGGCATTTTTACTACATTAGTTACCTACTCTGTCATGTTGTTAAACATAAATTGCAATGTAACGTCCTTAATTATTTTAGGTATAAGTACCGAAATAAACAAGTTAGTATGTAGATAAACAAAAATAATAACTCAGGCAGGACATAAAACGCATTCAATAAATCTTGACATGTTTTTAACTGTAGACAGCCACTGTTTAAGGGTGACCACCATAGTCAGCGAAAAAAGCGGCTGGTTACTGGCTATGAAAACAACCGCTTTCATATCTATAGTCTTGTGACAACACTGCCAACCCCCTCCCGCTCCCGACCGAACGGTGTGATGTGCCGAAGCCCACTGTATTTTGCCATTCAAATAATTCAAGACCGGATCCGGAAATATTTGATTTGATCCGGAATACGAGCTGCGCTCCCGGACAAAAATTATAGATGTAGCTCAGAAGGCTGCCCAATTAAAGGGGGACTGGGCCGGCCAATAAGGACTGGAGGGAGACCGCTAAGGAGCGGATAGAGTGGAAGAGAGTGGGAGAGAAGCCTTTGCCCAGCAGTGGGACATAGTAGGCTGATAATAATAATATATAATTCAAGATTTGTCTGGTAAGTACGGCGTAAATCATAATTATCATGTATAAATTCGACTAAAGTTATTAGAATTAACAGCCACCGAATATCGCAGCCGTGTCGGCCTGTACCCAGCTCGTATACTCTGCTACTGGATTCTGCTAACACAATTGCAACTCAGTGACATGCCGTGACAGTGGCGACCAATTCAAACATTCTGATAAATAGACACCTAATTAATATGATACTTAACTAACCCAAACTAATACCTTACTAGATTACGTTTTACCTTTGTTTCATATAGGTAGAGAGATTAGAGACACACGAGTCGACTGTGTGCAATATAAAAAAGTACCACCCTTGTTTGAGAGAACCATTTGAAGGGTATGGAACGTTGATATTAAATGTTTCCCCAAGCGCCATTGCCATCTATTGATGCCATTTTCATATTGAAATCGAAGCCCCACATAGTTGTAGCGGACAACAGCTGGAATCAAAGGGGCATTAACAACGTTTTGCGGATGAGAGCCGGCACTAATTGGCGACGCGCGGCGTACAGATTTACTGCCGTCTGCCACTCTAGCACTGTGTTCAACGTACAGATGTACTGCCGTCTGCCACTCTAGCACTGTGTTCAACGCCGGTTCGGTGTTCACTAGTCTGGTGGTAAACTTATATACGGTCGGTTTCCGAGACTGCTCAAAGGTGACGATTAGCTAACAGAGAAAAGTCTTGTCTCCCAAATTAGAGTAACCTGTATCAGAGCAATTAACTAATTTCAAATCACGTGCTACTATTTTGAATTTATCATCGATTAGCTAGTCGTAGCCTTTGAACAGCGTCTCAGAAACCGGCCGTTATTATATACTTGACTCGGACACACTTGTGCCTCTGCTACCCCCTATGGAAAAGGCTATGTTTGTTTTGTTTTGTTTTTAGCTGCATGGGTGAGTTACTTACTGCAGTCTATCGTTCAACAGCGCGACGGATCGCAACGATCGATCGTCACATTATATGTATGGGGCCCTTTAGTAAGTAGAGTATAATGCTCAGATTGTAGCGTCACTTAGCGTCACGCCTTTTCCTACATGCGGTGGCAGATACACAATAACGTCCACTTCGAGCCAGTTAGTGAATAACAAAACTTTTGTTTTTTGATCAAGGATTCCTAAAAATTCCTAAAACAATGTTTCTTCAACAGATTACAGCAATATTTGAAGATTAAATCGATTTTCATAAGCTTCCAAGGGCTTCGTGGAATGTGAATTCCGCTAAATAGGTTTCTACCTAATTTTAGCTCTATCCAGTCGCTCAGGCCCGGATGCATTGCAGTTAACTCAAATTTGACGGACACTCAAAGTAATGACTGTTTCTTGCTCTACTCAGGAAATGCCAACACCCGCCGCTTATTGAGCAGCTGAGTGAGCCGGAGTGGCACACACTTCGTAGAAATATTTGCTTTGTAGTCAAGCATATTAAAAAGGATTATAGTTTTTTCTTTTTTCTTTTCGCTAGTATGCAGTAATTAAGTAAAGGGGTTCAAACATTTTTGTTTGAAGCCTGAAACTAAAATTTGGCTTTGTAATTAAATTCTCGATCGGTGGACATACTTGCTTTAAGGGAATTTCAACTTTAGGTGGTCATAAATAATAACTCACCAAGTTAAAAGCTTAAAAAAAAACGACTTCATGACCTATCACTTAGCCTGTCCGAGCGGGATGCGAATGCGTCTATGAACACGATACCCGACGCAACGACGACACAAAATTAACATATATCGGTCCTTACTGCCAGAATTCATTTCAATGACAATGAGCGTAAACGCCACAAAGTCACATAAAGGCAAAAATACGTAATTTTGATTACCTGGATGACAGTCTTTTCAATTTAGAAGCCTAAGTACGGACCGATTCCAGATTTTAAAAATATGGGACCAACCTGAATGGCTCTTTTGTAAAAAAAAAAAAAAAAATTTGAAATCGGTTCATAAATAATACCAGTTTTGAGGTAACACACATAAAAAAATAATAATAATAACACTACCGAATTAATAACCCCCTCTTTTTTTTAAGTCAGTTTAAAATAGTGGCAGATCATTATGAACCCTCTTGGGCACAAGCAATATTCTATCTAATATAAGAAGTATATTAACTAATTTACTCTATCCCAGAGAGATTCGATGTTCTTTCAATTCAGTGTGAAGGTCGGCCCAACTTATTGTGTTGCAGACGGTCTATAAGAATCCAATTTTTGTATAAGAAGAAGCTCGGTTGCATTATTATCTAATAAATCGATATCACCACCATGTCATCACATTGTATCATAAAAGGAAACCCTCCAAATCAGTCTATGTTCATGCGATTAGTATGCTGGCCCTTCCCCACTTGTAAGGAAAAGAATGGAAAAGCAACAGCAGACGGGGATTTAGCCCATCTTGTGAATTTCAGCGCTCCAAATGTTTGCACTAAAATTCAATATAACCTACCTACATGGAACTTTTTGAGGGTTGCCAGGCATACAAAGAATAATTTTACTGCAATTCTCAAAGTTTTTTTTTCAGGCAATCAATAAAAGTGAAGCAAAAAGACACTTCAGATTTTTCAGGTTAAAAGGTTTGGTGAACTCTGTAGATGTTTAACATGATGCGACTGCATAATACTTTATACAATAAAAACCCTAATACTGTGTTCGGTGACCGATAATCAACCAGATAAAGAATACGTGTATTCCATACGATTTAAAAGCGCAAACGCGCTAGCATTTCAACATTCGTTTCAGCGCGGGGTTAGCTACAACATTCCAGCGCGTATTTTAAACCAACTAACTTTAGACAAAAATATTCATGCATAAATCGTAACAGCCCCGTTAATCCCAGTTACTGGTAACCCTGTGCATCTGTAAGCGGATTAAGAGAGGTTTCGAAGTAGGCTGCTTTGAGTCGCGCCAAGAAAAGCAATATCCATTATCTGACGGACTTTGTACCAGCTCACTGCATTGTTCGGGCTCCGTAGACAAGGTTTAGGCAGCAGATGAGACGCGACCACGGATTTATAAACGGTGCTAGCCGTGCTAAGCTGCTTGGCTTTGAGCGAATATTTTTTAATAAATTTAGGTTAAACCTGTTTTTGTAGCCTGTTTTTAAATTGAGTAAAACCAAAGTACTGTGATTTGTAATTTCTTTTGAGCATATAATCATAAGGCCCTGTGTTGTGGCTATCAGGCTTATCTTTATATTCGTAGATCTGTATGCTTCTATACGCTTCTGAATTTACATAGGTATAGTCAATTTGTGTTAGTGTTGGACCAAAAGCAATGTAAGTTTCTAAGTGTTTATGTTTGTCAATATTTATTAATAAAAAGGTCAGATGCTTAAACAATAGAAAAAAAGCACTCTCATGATCCCCAGAAATTACGTCCAAAATAATAAAACTAGTTTGAGCATACAGTACAGGATAATTTTCTATCACTATTCCCTATTTCACCGATAATCACAGCCCCGCAGCATTTCTGTGCAATCAATCAGAGCAAATCATATTACTCCAATGAACGGCCGACGAAATCAAGATGAATCCGTTTATCATGTGAGGACGCAGGGATAATGGAACAATGCTGAATAAATAGAGGCTCTGTTTAAGACAATGATCCCACGGCCTTTGCTGAAACCAGTTTAGCTAACTCTCAATACATGCTTTGTCGCTAGAGTATTTATTTCTCATAGGCATGGAGAAGTGAACAGAAAAATCATGTTTTTTTGATCGAAGTAAAATCGACCATACTTACACATTGTTATCTTTGCAAAGTCTACTATGAGTGTAGTCTGTATGGTTATTGTGTGAGCATCTCTGTGTTGGTTCATTAAATAAATGAGCCATGTTTCTTCCCGTGGATATTCTAAACGTCTGAATATCGGGAACTAACGAAATGGCTTAGCAGTTCTTTCAGGCAACTTCAGGTTAACAACTGGACTCTAAAGCTTGCTGAACGAATGTGCGTGTTTCTGCAGCTCTTTCACTCTCCCTTATTTGGAATAAAGCCGTGAACAGCTAACTTCGTGTCATGTTATTAACTTTTTCTGTTAAACTTGGTAAAAAGACACTCACAACGCATATTTCTTCTTAGGCCCACTACCATAATCGGGAGTAAAGAGCTTGCATAACCAATGGCACACTTTTAATACCTACTAACATCCCAGCGGTCACATTCTATAAAGTTTCAACTTAGGGGATAAAAGGCTCATAAATTATTGAAGGCGACATCTCTTGAGGAGTAAGTAGTTGGGTCAGAATATAACGTCACATAGTCATAGGGAAACTTTTAAACAGCACCAGCTGGTCCGCTCTTCTTATCGACTTGGGATCTTTCTGGGAGACTTTCGGTGTTGCAGCGGTATATTCGGTATATATACATTCTGAGCATGCTCTTGAAATGATATTGCCATTTTCATTTGCTAATAGAAATTGTATAAGCCAGTAGTCTTGTAATATTCTTTAACTAATGACTAATCCTGTGTCAATCGCTCGACTTTTTTGATGTTTTTTATGGGCTTAGTTATTTTGCGTATGATAGCTAGTGTCCGGTCCCGTGGCAGCGCGAAAAATAATGAGGTTTGAAACTGAAAGCTCGTCGTAGTAGTGGCAGCACTGTGGAGTCAACCAGTCAACCCAAGAACTGCCATATTGTATATTAGTTGCAACAGATAAACTAAGAATAATTGTCAAAATGGATTGTCTACATTGGTGTGAAGTGAGCAATAGGCAGTTAGCGAATGGCCTGAAATGAAATGAAATGAAATAAAATTTGAAATGAAATGGTTTATTGACAGATAACATGGTTTAAACAGATTCTACTTACTAAAATAAGATATACTTAATTAGGAACATTTTTCGTAAAATAGGAGGGATCAGTGACAACCGAACTAGTTAAAACACTAGTATCTCGGTTGACAAATGGTGCTCAATAAATTACATTTAAGGGATAAGCAACTTACTTTTCAAGTAGATAGTGTTTGGTGCTAGGTACTGGGCCGAAAAACAAAAATTATGGATATAGAATTTGGAAAAAATAAGAAAAATAGGAATGTTGTGTAGGAATGTAAAGAGTGTGGCTGCTCTTCCGAAATGGTAGGATGTAATATAATACACTTAATTAAAGGTGTTGAAAAGCAGGGTGAGTGATTGAGGTGTTTAGTTGTGTCTGCACAAAACTAATGAAAGTTAAATGCAGGGTGTGTAATTGTATGATAGTGTGTTTGTGAGTGATCTAAAAACAAGCAAATTGTAACTATGATTTAAGTAGACATTCGGTTTCTTCATAGCCTATATCATGTTTTATACGTAGATAAACATCCATACAGATATTATAACATACACATTATTGTATTCCTACTAAGGACAGTAATACATACGACATCGTACGTTACAAATGTTTTGAAACTCGAGTCTGATTAGCTAATCGGAAATTGGACCGGGTATTGAGAACAAATCCTTTGTTTTCGTTTGTTTAATGTTTATTCGGTTTGTTAGGAACAGAGAGACCGTGCATTGAAATAATTACTTACTCACTTTACCCACTACACAATTCTAAAAGATAAGATAGATATAGAGATATTGTTCAAGCCCGGGTCTCTTAAGAGACGGATAAACAGTCAGATAACTTTTTTCGACACTTTTTGTATGTGTGAAATGTCAAAAGCCCAGACCAACAGACACATAAACACTATCTGAGGAATTAGAGAATGGCACTTAGTCGAGTTCGAGACAAGTATCATGGTAACCCACAGTCACATTCTGCTGAGGAGTATTTTCTGTACGAAAACTCTATTTGCCGCCTTTCTGCTTTTAGTTTATAAACTTTTAAGGCAAACGGTGTTGGTTTCCGTTTTATTTTCAGTTGGCGAGTGTTTTCTACTTTTTGCGTTGTGGCCGCCGATATCAGTCTCGGTGGTTCATTCGTTGAAGTACGTTTGACAGCTTATGACAGGCATATATGTTTTTGTGTCAGTTTTACATGTCGATGTACGGTTTGAGACAGTTTGAGTAAAGCCAGCCGCCGCCGTTAAAATGGTACATATTGTATTTTTTACAAAAGACCTTTGTACCGTGTTTATTTTTAAGGACAAAAATAAGGACTTCCCGCCAATATACTTTTTTTAAAGACGTGGCAAGTGGCAATTAGCATAGGTGTGTGTGTGGCTGTTTACCTGACAACGTTTGTCAGAGTCTGAGATTTAGACGAAGATTTTACTTTATGTACGTGTGCATAAAATGTGTCTTCATGCAGCCTATACCCAACATAAAGACGAACTTTACGAGCATGAGAAGTGAAAAAGTTATTTTTTTAAAGGGCCAATCTATTTGGTTCCTGACGGAATGATCGCACTACATTAGTTTATTTCACCCTGTGACTAAGCTAGCATAGAAACTCTGCAAGGTTCTACGACTCAGTATCATAAACCATAAACATCTTAGTAATTCAGCAATAATTCATAACAACATTTAAAATTCCCTAGTCATTCCCATGATTGCTTCAAAAGTTTTCCGTCTGACGACAATCCTTTCAACGCACGATCATTAGCGCTGCATTCCGTTTCGCGCTAACTAGAGTTATTTCATACTTGATTACTTGTTGAAATACGCGCCAGATAACAAGGCAAGTATGTGTAAACGGGCTTGTTGAGTAATGGCTGCGAACTGCAGGTACAGTTCTGCTGCTGCTTTTGACAAAATAAACAAACACAGCGTGACACGTTTTCGGGATGGCAACTCGCATCTCCTACGAGGCAAGCATGTAACCTCTAGCTAGACTCGGATGTCTCTGTAACTACTAGACCACGGATGTAATAACTAGACAACGTAAGAGCCATAAATCGTATTATTACTAGCTACTCTGACTTTGAAGAAATATTATTTACGAAAATGTTTAAAAACAACGCGTTGCACCTTTTCCCTTACTAGGTGGCACATTTGCATTCATGTGTGACATATTTCATGATTTTTTTGTAAAATGGGGTTAGCCTATCGCCCTAATATTTGACCTCCTTGTTGTTCCCACCACCGCACCTTCGCTACAACACCATAATGGCGCAGACGCTCCGAGCATTCACAGATGATTGAACGAACCTTTGAAGTTGTATGAGACGGTGTGATTAATTACTGTTTATGACAGCCGGCTGAACTCCCGGCTAACAGTAGCATACCCTGCTACCCTGCTGCTAGAATAGAAAGGAACAAGAATATCAAGTAGAAGATCCCTCTCCCTGACGGTATCCTACCTTGCTACTGTGTTAATAGAAAGAGATAATAACTACATCGGCTAACGCTTTCATAAATTCTTTATAGCACACAAAAATACACAGATAAAAAACATAGTTAAAGTGTACAAATGCTTTCTGTGGGGCCGCAACGTGTTAGTGGGTATTTTTTTCTGGAAATAAAAACATAATATTGCTACGGATAACAAATCTATGGTCATAGCTGCTACGCCGTAGTACTGCTACGCTGTAACGCCTACGTAGCAAAGCAAAGGCAAAATAATGAACGAAAATCTATCACCTTTATCTATCCTATCGGAATGTAGTTTCGAAATATGAACTATGTAAGTAGCTTGTCCTAAATCAAAAGTAAGTCACCAAATAAAATCAATAGTTCCGACATTTCCTCCTTGTTTTCATTCTCGTCGCGTTATGGACGACATCTCTATATTTTATACGCACGTGCACCACAATGCCTTTCTACACCTCAATATACAAACTCATATACACAGTTATACAAATACTTCGCGTCTTCATACCTATGGACTTCAATAACAGGAGTAGGAATCCCCTACTATGATAGCCTTTTACGAAGGACACCTCAAACAAAAATTAAGCATGGTTGTAGAATCTTTGGATGATCTTACGACTTTGGTTTTCTTCTCATCGATCTTATTGGTAAAATGTTCCTAAGAACATACACAGTTAACTCTCTTCGTTATTTCTTTATGGAACTTAAACACCATAAACAGATAGCTTATGGTGGAAAAACATATACAAAGACGAGATTATCACAAATAAGATACTTCATGTCATGCAAACAGGGGGGAGCTAACCAACGGGTCAGATTTATGCATGTGACCCGCAGTTATTCGGCTGGTCCGGCTTTCTTTTTAGCTGCATTCCACCTATCCTCTTCCGGTTCTCCTTCTTCTTTCAGTGCCTTTCACTACTGGAAGTTGCCAGTCAGCTCTGAATACCCCTCTCTATCTTTCACTAGGTGGAATGTCGGCTATACTGGTCCACTTTCTTTAATTCGAGAGCCACGATGTCCTTTTTCTTTCGACGGTTCATTTCCTTTCAACCTTTCCCATCATGAACTTGAAGCAATTGATATCGATCGTGAGGAAGCACATGTCCCAGATATGCAACGTTTTTTCTCTTGATAGTGGTCATGAATTCTCGGGATTTGCAAGCTCGTCTCAGAACTTCATCTTTAGAACCTGACTGACAAGTACAGCGAGGTTCCCTGGTAGTCCCCTCATGTAGTATTCGTGTCGCGTACGCATTATTGGCAGCGAGGAGAGGCGCGGGCCCGCCAGCGCGCGTGACGCTCGGGTGACGATATTGCGTGGTACTACACCGCTACCAGTCCCCAGGCATAGATAAGTTTTAATCTCGATATTGTGTGACGAACGATAGTCATCTATGTCGCAAGAAGCTAATGGATTTTATTGAATTAATGGCTTATTGTAGACTCAACTGTGCCACTGCCAAAGTCACAACCGTTTTTGTTAGGCACTTTCTAGGCCATTAATTAAAAACCGTTTTCAATTAAATGCCTAGCATTTTAGTTTTAATATAACAATCTTAGGCAGCTGTTTAGTTTCGTTGAATTACTTGCCCGATAGACTTTTAGCCATCTGACTCGTTTAGTTCACGGGCCGTACTTTTCACTGTGAGTAATTTTCCAGATGGCAGCGATGTCTTTATTCTGCAGAATGTCTAAGTTGACTTGAGATTAGTACATACTCGGTTTCTATAATTTGTGCCTGATTAAGCATCAGTTCCGAGGTAATTTAATGGTTCAGAGAGCAAACGAGGGTCAAATCCTACCTTCGACACACAGGTAGGGTACCTACGACTACGAACAACATGCCTCATCCCTACCCATCTGTCCAACTTTGCCTTTGTGCCATTGACAAATGTTTACCCTTTAGATTTATACCCTGCCTTCATTATCTTTATCCATACGTACTTCGTTATACGTACGTTAGGGCAATATCTGGGACTTAGCTTGAAGTGTTCCTAAATATTCCTAACATTTAATGTATATGAAGAACTATTATTGTATTTTACCAAGCAACTTACAGTTGATTCATCAAGGATACTTAAAATTCTATTCTGAGTATTCTTCATAGCAATTACGGACTTTGGGCCGGTTTAGTATCGTGTTGTCACGTTCTTTTCTGTGACATCTGCAGAGACAGAACGATACTTAAGTACTTAATCAGTGAAATTATCAATTCAGAAACCGGCCCTTTGCCGTTTTGACAGTTCCTAAAAGGTTGTCTAGTTTGACTAGCAAATCAAATAAAATGTATATATTTTCTGTAGATAATTAAAAATATTACAGTCTTCACAAAATAAAAGGCCCGTTTTGACAGTTCACGCCCATGAAGTTTTAACCCCTAACGCGTAGGTAATAGAAGCGGTTTTCTTATGTGCAACTTGTACGCTTTGCTTGTACGCAACAGTTGGCTTCTGTTACCTACGCATTAGGGGTTAAAATTTCATGGCCGTGAACTGTCAAAACGGGCCTTTTATTTTGTGAAGACTTTAGAACACGTAACTTTTTGCCTCTTCTTTACTTGAGACCGCTGTGAGAGAAGAAGGTCAAGGAAACAGCAGTAAAATAGCGTAAGTATTAGTATTTATAAATAGACCTAAACCTTTACATGCAGTCACGTATGTGTTATGTATATGATTCTGGCCCCACACCAGAATACCCAGTTTCGTGGGAATCAGAAGCACTGACGTCACATATATCCAGCCTTAGGTCCGCCGATCTGTAATTAGTTTAAGGTGAATCCCGAGGTGAGGTGTCTAATATACGACAGGAGATGGCCATCGGATTAATTAGGGCCCCAAGAACAGGAGGTTTGAGATTTGAGTTGCCATACTTGAGAATACGCGTCTGCCGAAACAGTTTTGGTGGTGCCTAGGTGTGTGGAAGAGCCAACAAAAAACTATAAATGCATCTAAAAACGAATTAAGCTAGTAGTTTTCCTATTTTTGGCCGCACAGTTAATTTGCCAAAGATTTTTTTAACTTAAGTTACGTGCGCGTGTTTTTACCTTCTTCCCCAATGATAGACATACACAATGCGTATAAGAGAAAGAGATTTTCTTTGCGGAAAGTGCTTCCAATCTGATTGTTCTGGGGAATTATCAGGCTATAATAGCTTTAGGCCTAGCCTTAGGCCTCGTAGTGTGCATGTGTGCGATAGTGCATCGTACTATCAATCCTGAATAACAGAAGAGTACATTTGAGTTGATTCAGCTGGTAAATGAAATAATAAACAGTGACAACAACAATGAGAGCCTTGTCCAGACTAAATAGGCTTTAGGAATTGATTTTGACAGGTATTGCTACTCTGATCCTAAAAGTGAGCTCGTCGTTAATGAAGAAAACAATATGTCAACATTCAGTTAGGTATGTACAATAATGTAGGTACATATCGGAAAACTGCGAGTTTTTACCAAATAAACAAAATATTTCATTTAAAAGCATGCGGTAGTTTGCTAGTGTGGAAATCATATATTTTCTATCAAATTAATTAAAGAGGTACAAGAGCTCTTACGCGCCAGCAGCATGTGCGTCGATAGCAATCGACACGGTAGCCTAAACGTGTCGACAGCAGCCGACAACAATTGCTTTCGAAGCGCCTAATACGCCGAATAGTACGCCTCGGCAGTACGTACAGCAGTCGACAGCAGACTTCGACGCGTCACGTTTTAAGGCTGCCGCCGATTGCTGCCAACACGCATGTAGTCGCGTACAAGAATCGCATAGCAATAACTATAGTGAGGGGCCAATAGCCGATTTTGGCTTGACGGCGCCGAGACGCGCCGCGCCGGCTACAAACAAAGGAATTTCGCGCCTTTGCTATTCCCTACGCGACTAACGGCCCTGCTCGTGAGTGAGCTATAGGAGCTCTTAGAAGGCAGTTTAAACAGGGTGTAACAGAAAGGGGTGTACAAGCCGAAAGTGGGTTGTTAGGGACATCATTGTGAACACCTTTCACTATGGGACCGACTTGATCAGAGGAACTTAATTTTTATTAACTGAGTACATTTTGGGCCTAGCGCTCAGCTGATCTGTATGGTGGAGTGAAAAATAAATTTGCTGTGATCAAGTCGGTCCCATAGTGAAAGGTGTTCAGAATGATGTCCCTAACAACCCTCTTTCGGCTTGTACACACACCCTTTTCTGTTACACTCTGTATTGTTGTCTGTACTAGTCTGATGCATTTGTGTGCTAACCTATCACTCTATTCCATATAGACAGTAATCTGAGCATTAGTTAGCAACTATTGATAAATAGACTCATAGTAAGCCTATTAAATGCGATACTGAATTAAGCTATTCACGGAAGTTAACCATGAGAAGCTGAAGACACAGCGTTCACATTTCATAATTTGTACCAGGCATGTTTCATAAAATTGTACTGATTCTCAACCTTACTTTTACTTCCGAATACAAATAAACTTCCTCCGTCACGTGGTCCGACATTGGACGAAGGACAATTCAATGAATTCAACTAAAAATATAAATATATATAAAGTCAATGTGTATCTCTGCCATGGGATTATTTTACGTAAATAGTTCTCGTGTTTCCTGAAATCGAAACTGCAACAAGTAAAGTCGTAATTTTAGTTAAAACGCTCCTAAAACAACCATCTAGACACCTTATGAGTTCTAGAATTGAGGTCAAAGTGGTACTAAAACCTTATGCATTGCGGTAGAGCTGGTCAAATTGAGCTATAACTTACTGGCCACTGCGCTCTGAGAGATAGTAAGACGCCCGTGCCAGTTCCACAATTTCTGCATTACCATCTTACCTTGCATTACGTTCTGATTCGATTTGGAGACATGATAATACTGTGAGGTAAAATAAGAGTGGTTATAATAGCATGTATAGCATTTCTAAGGCGGCACACATTCGATATCTACCGAAGGTATACGAAAAGGTAACGCGCATACGGCAAAGTTCTAGAGATGAGTGAAAATTAATTAGTAGTTGTACCTAATGACTTGAAAAGTAGCGTAGCCTGTACAGACCTGCCAACTTAACTGTGAAATGCCGGGTGTCGCTGGTGGCTTTCTATTATTGCCATATTTGGGAATTGCGTCCATTCATAGAATAGCGTTTCAAAGATAGCGGTCGTAGTTCGGAATTCTGACATTTCACATATTTATTGTTAAATTAAATGAAAAGTGAACAACATTACAGAAATAATCCAAGACGTTGTACAAAGTTCCAACCAAAATACACTCAGCGGCAAAAAAAGTGGCCCAAAGACAAAAGTCACTCAAACATTTTTTGTTGATTATTAATTGAATTAATTTTAATTGGATTATTAGGTTTATCTGTTTTTAACTTCACTTACATTATAAGTTAGACTAAAATGCTTTAAATTAATTAAAAAACTTAAATTAAATAAAAAAACAAAATTTATGAGACAATTTATTTAATTAAAAAATATTAATATAAAATACATTATATTAAACACAGATTCAGATTATCACTTTGCGGTCAGTTTTTATACATGGTGTATGCTGTTCAGTTGAAAATGTGGAGTAGATGGCGGCGCCATCGCTCATTCTCTAAATAAAATGTAATAGTAGCATAATAAGAGCCCCTTGGCCTAGGTTTAAGTTATTTATTGTGCTGTACATTTTTATATTGTGCTGTGGGCTCAGTTCCTAAATGAACAGATAAACAAATAAGATGGTGGCACAGTAACATTAAGTTCAAAAAAAATTGTTCTTGGCAACCATAGATAATTTTGTTTTTGTATTTTTTTGACGAAATAGGCACGTTGACACGTGAAAGCTCGGTAACGCTATTTACGTTTACATCTGAAAGCTTGATCAAGGTTGATCTTAAAAACCTCTCATTATCCCCAAAGGGTCAGCTTTGTGCAATCCTAAAGTAGATATCCAAACGTACCCCTCTACGTCTTGCCATGATAACTCATGCAAACAACTCTGATAAGAAACTTGGCTGAGACCCCTTTACTTGCCACTGCCACTTGTTCCGGAGACAATAGTTCAAGCCTTATCTCGCAGGGTTACTCTTTGTTCGTTTAATTAACTTTGCAAATTGTTGTTCTTTTCTTCCTGAACTCGAGGTCTTATGAGTCTTGAACGGTGAACTCGAAGATACAAGGATCAGAGATTTCAAAGTTTTCAAATCCGAAACGCAGCACTATATGCTTAACCCTTAAAGTGTGTCGAAAGTTCCAACTTGGCAGTTTATTTTTTGTATGGGATTTGAGACTTCACGTTTGCAGTGGAAAGTGTGAGGTTATACACTTATCGATAATTTTAAAGACACTCAAACCATTACGGTAAAGTTAAACAATTGTGAAGTATTGTATTGTATCACTAAATCGAACTATCTGAATGAGCAAAGTAAGTAAAAGGAAGCTTAAAACTTTTCTACAACATATTTTCAGCGGAATTTAATCTAGGAACAACGAGATTCGAATCGACTATACGTAGTGTAGATGATTTAAATAACGTTTACTTCGGAAGCACCAACATTGAGCAGAAACTTATGTATAACTTTGGAGCTATGCAAATTTACCGAATAATGCACTATGTTTCTCGAAACTTCCGCAGTCCGAGGCTTTCTCTACGACTTATTGCACCGACTAAAGTAGACCCTCATTTACTTCAGCTTTAAGAATTATATTATCACTATAAATATGGAGACACCATGTCTGGCATCGCAAGATAAAGCACACTATATTCAGAAAGAAGAAAGTGCTAGATGAAGCACACTATATTCAGAAATGACAATGCTTGCTGTACCGCTCTAAAGGTACGATTACACGGGAAACTAAAATTGCGCAATTTCAAGCAACGTCACGCCACTCACGGCCACTTCAAGCAATGGCAAAATATCACATTTTTGTTGGGCACAGACATATGGTGTTGTGTCTAGAGATACCGGCACGCCATCAAGAATCACGCCGCAAGAAGAAGCAATACCACGCTCCAGATTGATCGCAATTACAGTTGCCGGTAAATTATTGCTCGAAAAATTGCACATGTAGGTTGGATGGCAAGGATGCACAGCTGACAACTTAGTTTGACGGACATTCGATATTGCTGTCACCATAGAGTTTGCATCCTCCTTTCTGCCTGCTGTCACTGAGATAAAATGGTCAGTCAGTATGAAAAAGCGGCAATTTATTTGAGCAGCAGGTATTCCGCCCTTTCAGGACAGACTGCAAACATTTACCAGCTCACTACCACTCATTTATTTATACGTGTACTGTATCCCAAACCACCCTGTTCCAATCAAAGGTCAATCTAACTCTTTACAATCATATCCTGATACGCATAAAGGATACTTTCCATTGACCTATATTGTTTTGTTGACAGTAATTTCGCTTTCAGTTTCCACAACCAATTTCGGTGCTTCAAGGGCTTTACCTTTGATTTTCGATTCCGATTGGCGATGGTCGGATTTGTTTGTTCTTTGGAGCTATAGTAACCAAAATCCCTCACCCCTTTAAAACGAAAATAGCACGAAAGCAAGTGAGTATTCATCTTTATAGCATTTTGTGCATGTGCATTAATACTGCACCGAAAAAATCAAGAAGAGTATATTCTTTTACCATCATATTTTTGCTATTATCGAATGTCAAAGCATATTTTCCTTCCAATGAAAGGTTCTTTTCTTTATTAATTCGGCTCATTGTGGATAAAACATGGATTAACTTTAACTTTTAAAATTTACAGACTGTAACCTTTGACTTTGGTGCAAGAAAGTCGCTTTGTTTCGACTTTTTTACATAACATAGCGTCACGCCTTTTCCCATACGTGGTGGCAGAGGCACAATTGTGCCCACTTTTAGGCAGTTATTCAACACTCCAGTTTTGCGTGACAGCGGGCTAGCCATGGAGTAATGAAGGTTTCCTCAAGATGTTTTCCATCAGCGTTACAGCATCCGTAATGTATTTAAGATAAATTAATTATCTCATTGGTACATGGTCAGCGCCGGGATTCGAACCTGCAACTCCTGCGTGAGAAGCAAGCTTGAAACCCACTAATATAAACCACGGAGCCCTTTTTATTGATTGTCTACTTGTTTTTTTATTATTATTTTAATTACCCCAAAAAGAGATTAACTTTCTCCTGTAAGTCCGTTGTTCCCCGCACCGGTACACAACAAAGGGCACAACTTATTTACCAAATTGAAGTAATATTCAAAAGGTCCCTTTTCAATTTGGCTAAGGAAACAATACAGCATCCGAGCCCATTAATCAACATCAACGTCGAGAAAGGGCAATGACCGATGTACTTCTCAGACATTCACGGATTTTTGCTTAATTCTCTGCACATTTTTAGGGTTATGTCGTCAACGAGGAACCGGAATATGATCACCAACCGCCCGCGCCGCCGCACCCAGAGACATTTATGAACCGTTAAACCGATTCCAAATTTGAATTTACATATAAAACCCTTTACTTAGTAATCGTATATATTTCGTATTTTCGTATATGGGTCATTGTCGTAACCCTAAAAAAAAGTGTTACAGGCTTGTTTAAAAGTGAAAACAAATTACAGAATAAAAACTATGTTAATCTTATAGTTAATGTATTCCATATCTATATTACTTATTCGTTATTTAAACCATAATAATAATAAAACTATATTTACAGAACAATTTCAACCTAAAAGTCCACTTCGGTGGTCTGTTACCGATCACTCTCCTTGTATAAAAGTAAACACATAAAAAAAAGTAATTGGTTGTGCTACCTCACATTATGATTTTTCTAAAGTAGACTTTTGATTTCTTCCAATGTATAAAGGACAATAATTAAGGATTCATATAAATACACTTTTTGCACATTCAAACATTGTTACGAAAACAAACGTCTACTTGGTGGACTTTTTTTAATCGAACCAATTATTTAGTAAACAATGACATTTCCGGACCATAGTAGTAATTTATGAAAGCACCCAATACTGCATTGCTCTCACTCAGCGCCATCTTGCCGTGAGACGAGCGCGCAAAAAGTTGAAGCTAATCTTTGAAAAACAATGGGCATTGTCAAAGTTCAGTGCATCTTTTCGGTTCCATTCGTGTTTTGGTAAGTAAAACCTTGAAAATTGGTTGCCATTCATTATTTTATAAACAATTAGGTCCTTAATCATTTTAGTCTTTGAATTTGACATAAACCTCAAAATGTTGCGTGATAAATGATATTTCCTGTGAAAAGTCTATTCGGTGGACGTCTTTTCGGTGGTATTTAAGTACACCGAAAAGATGAATGTCCACCGAATGGATCACTTAGTGAAATGTCTTTGTTTTTGGGCAACTTGGGTATGAATGAATGTGACTTAATCCAAAGTAAGTATATTCAACTGCAAAATAGACACGCTGCAAATTGGCTATACATATTGAATTATGCATTTTTCAATGCAAACAAGTAAGTAATAAGAGTATCGATGTTATAAAAATTGACGATGCGACAGCGAAAGACATTGAAAGACTGATTCAAAACTACAAAATCTGCCCTTTCCACGGTACCATGCAAGTGCATCAAGTAACATAAGACAAGAGAGAACCAAAAATCCTCCAATTCCGAAGACTGAGCTGCACTACTTGTGCCCCAGGAGCTACGTGCGTACATTATAATTTGGGCCACATAACACTTGACCTACAACCACGTAACGAATTACCTGCTCCCTCACCAACTTCGAGTTCTATTCCCAGTCCCTTGCTGAGCATAGCAAGTCCGCTGCTTATTTCTAACTGGAGCCCAATAGTTAGCCAATTGCTAGATCCAACAGATAACCAGAAATAGAGAACAATGTCTAGTCCATCGATTTTTAAGCCCCAAATTAATTACTCTGAAGAACCGATTGCAGTACTTCCTCCCATTTCAGACTAAAATCACTCTTGCTCATTCACTTTTACTCCCTTTAATCGACTACGCGGATGTTTGCTGTGTCAGTGCGAACGAAGAACAACTGAACAAACTCGAACGACTTCAGAACCTCTGAATTCGGTTTATCTTCGGGCTACGCAAGTATGACCATGTCTCTCAGTGTCGCAAGCAGCTAGGATGGCTTCCGATTCGTCTTCGCCGTAATATGCACATTCTCTCTTTTCTGTTTAATATTTTGAAAAATCCCCGGTATCCCGTTTATTTTCGTGAACGTTTTGAGTTTCTCTTCCCCAGGATAGCAACAGGAAATCCACTATGTCTCTTCTCTCGACTCCTCGGCATTACACTACTGCCTATATTCACTCGTTCAGGTTGAGGGCAATCCGATTGTGGAACGCACTTCCCTGCGCTATAAGGAACAGTCCCACAATTTATACGAAAAGAGTAAAAAATCATTTCTTTTCTCTTTCATAATAGGTAGGTATCATTATTAGATATAGTTTTATGTACCTATGTATGTGTATGTATGCATGCTAAGTTATTCTTATTTATTCTATGTATTACTTTATTTATTATTTTATTATCTATGTTTATAAAAAATAATTTGTCTTTGTCCACCGAAAAGACATAGTCCTTTCGGTGGACAAAGACAAAATATTTTTTTCTTTATAAATGTTCCTTGCCAACCATAACTGTGTTCTGTTGATTTGTTTGTAAGAAGAGGTTCTATGTTATATGCAAAAGAATTTAATTATTTTTGTTTATTTCATGTTGTAATTGCATTTTTAGTCCATTCGGTGGACAGCCTTGTCTTTTCGGTGGAACAAGAAAATGGTTTTTGATATATAACTTATTTAAATCTTAAGTTTGATCTCTGGTTGCATCTTGTTTATCTTTAAATGCATGTATGTTTACTAAATAAATGTCGAATTTCATAAAAACTCAAATTTTTATTTTTGCTTAAATTTGGATCAAGCTTTGACAATGACCCATATATTTATTGCACATAAAAGACAAAACACAGAAAATACAGAGAAGTAATTTACAAAGGTAAGCTTAGCAATCCTTTTAAATCCTTAACGAAATACTATTGACTCTGGGTATACGGCGGTAAGGTTAGTCCATAGTTCTGTATTCTCAAGAATGTAACTAGGTAGTTGAAAGTAAATACGCCAGGTTCCCAATTCCTCTGTGAGAAAAACTGCTAAGTCAATACAAAGATTCTTACGACCGTCTAAGCTGAATATTTTGAACTCCCAAAGGTTTGTACGAAACCCTCGGTGCGAGAGTTTGACTCGCAATTGGCTGTTTTTTTTACTTCTACAAGAGCTTGACTTGGGCTTACATTTTCTTAATTAGTATCTAGGGAGCAGTTCAAATTTTAATACTTATGTTGATATAACAGGAAAAAACTAATAGTACTTGCAACAAATAATAGCTATCCAAAGTCTAGATTCAAATAAAACCTAGTTATGTAAGTCCTACTTACATAACTGTATGGCTTTATATCTAAACTTTGGAAAGCTATTATTTGTTCTTGATTTGACGAAATAAAGATTTATGATTGTTATAGAATAAAGGTTAATAAAATTAATGTAGTTGATTTTTGATTTTACAAATTATTTGGACATTACCCAGCCAGTGTTGGGTGAACGCAGGTTTATCTGGGTAAAGCCCGAAGACAAATTGAAGTTGATTAAAATTTCGGACTTTATCCAAGGTTAGGTTTACCCCGCCTCCTGGCTTTACCTGTAACATCTACATTATTACGTCCGTCAAGTGAATTTAAGTGATATAAATTGCTCTCAAGAATCAGCACTTGATAGTTGTCACTATAAGGGTGAAGCCAGGCGAGCGTAATTTTGTGAGTCGTGAGTAGCAGAATTTCGGTCGCGTAATTTCTACTGCATTCGGTTTCATACAAAACTCCTGTTTTGTTTACACGGGCGTCGCAAAATGAGTTGTAGTTTAGCATGAAACCGAATTACGCGACCGAAATTTTGCGATTTACGGCTCACAAAATTAGGCTCATCTGGCTTCACCCTAAAACGAACTTGAATTGGTGTCTCGATAGACCTTGCTCGGCTGAGATTGAATGCCATCTATTATTTCGCGCCTAAAACATACGTCGTCGGTACAACAAAGGAATACTTCCAGAGACAAAATTACAGGAGCAACCGTAATATGAATAGAAGATTTAAATCTCCGTGAAACAATTGAGTTTACTCGCCCCGCGCCGCCGCGTTACGACCCGCGAACGCCACAGAAGGGAAGCTTTGTTCTTCGAAACACAGAAAAACGTTTTATTTCCATTTTTAATTCCTCCCCAAAACAGAGAGGTTAAAAAAGCAGATAATAACCTTTACACAACAAAACTGCGGTTAAAAGCTGTAAAATGTTTGTCTTTATCGCCGTTTTAATTAAATTCTTCGCACTCGGGTTGCTTCCTTCATTTTTGTGGCGGTTTTCTGTCATAAAACGATTGGGAATTCTCCTTTATGGGCCATTATTCTGATTTTCTGTTTTAATATTTTTGTTGTGTTCTGATTTTGTGTGTTATTTATTTTGGTTGTGTGGAAACGTAATCACTTTATTTTGTTTTTAAGGCCCGTAATAATCGAGCTGAGTTAACTGTGAGCTTAGAGTGGTTTATTATTACGGGAGTTTTTAACGTAAGTTACTTACTTAAAGTAACGAGTTTTTGGCTGCAAGGATGGGATTCATACAAGATTTTTCCCCGAAGGAAGGCAGTAAACACCTCTACTTGCTACGATTCACTTGATTCTTGTCACTTTAATTAAACAAGCTCGCCGATAGTTTATTTCTTGAAATAAGGAGATTAATGATTTAAGATCAAAGTCGTATGTGATCACACACACACACCCTCACTCACCCTCACTTACTTACAAGCCTTCACACACACTCACTTGAACACACTCACACACACATATTATTATTATTTTATATATTTTTATTTTTCTTAAGTACTTTTATTATTATTATTTTTTCTTAAGCACCCAAGGTTACAAATCTGGTCATAAACACCTCGGACGAGGTACGGGCCTGCGAGCCATATATACAGGTTATTATATATTTCCTAGTTATGGCAGCAGACACCTCTATTTTTAAGCCTGTATGTACCATTTTTTTCATGAATAAATACTATTTGATTTGATTTGAATCTACTATTATAAAACACATTTTAAATGTTCCCCAAATGGCTAGCGAACAAAGGAAGTCCCCGGCGAGCAAAGATGGCTTTTTAGTTTGTTTGTTGGTCCATGCTGTTTCTATTTTGCGGAGAGCAGCAGATACAATTCTTATTTTGCATGAGGAAATCGCATGCGAATTAAAATGCTCTAGTCTTAGTTCGATCTTATACAGAAGGCATTCCTAAGTAATTGCTAGAATTGTCATTTAAATCAATATTCTTTATTACACACGAAATCAATTTTACATGTATAATACATGTACAAAGGCGAACTTATCTCTATCAAGACATTTCTTCAAGCAAACCCAGGATGTACAGTAACAAAACCGACAACAGGTAGACCTAAGTGCACAACATCAAATACATAATTCTCACTTAGGTTCAATCTCCAGAAACGGTTTTTTTTTTTACTTTGAATGTTATTATTAGATATGGTTTATATCGTAATTCGTAATGCGTCAGACCACAGTGAGGCTTTCCATAGCAATAGTATTAAGAGCAAGCTAAGAACTCTGTTAGGTACTTGTAAGCTAGCTTCGCTTAGACTTGACTCTGGGCTTTAGAGCATTTTCCAATCCACGAAAGCAAGAAGCAAGCCAGGTTAATAGACAGAGGACCTTACTATACACAACCTCGTGTCACTCAGCAATCAGAGATCAATATTATGAGAATTCGGCCCTCAGACTCAGAACTGTCAGTACAGACAGGGCGTAGTTTTATTTGCTCCTTGCGAACTTGAATGTAAAATGAATGGGATGCATTTTGTGTTATTTTTGCCGCAATAAGCTAGATATTTCGATTGTGCGGAAGGTCTTGGTTTCTATTTACTGAATTTCAGTTCATATTTCTGCAACAAACAATAGCTGGAAATAGCAGTGAACTTGTAGTTTATGTCCCAATGCGAAAATCGGACTGCTGTAAGTCCCGGCGACTATCTCTGCTTGGTAATACCTAGCTGTCGTAGAACCCCTCCACGAAGCCTCACTGAGTCAGCGTGCAAGAGTACGGGTCAATATTTGAGATACTTCCTGAATCCAGAAAAAATATGTTATAAAACCGTCGTCCCTTGGCTAAAAATTTTGTGTTTGAAAACATCATAATGCTATTTGAAACTATATGAAAAAAAACTATAGTTTTTTTTCATATAGTTTCAAATAGCATTATGAAGATGAAAACGAGTTATTCCAGGACTTCCACAAGGAACGCTGGTATGGTTCTTATGTGTAAAAATTGGTATTCAAAATATCAAAAAATTTAGTGTTTAACATTTTAGAAATCATCAGCGGTTTTTGTGTAATTTAAAAAAAAACACTCTTTTTGCGCGGACGTAAGTGTCGCGCTGCAGTTTAAGCCATTAATACTTTATTTTATAATATTTCTTTTATAATTTGTGAATATTTCAACTACCACAAATACAGTTGCTAATTTTAGCATTACCAGGCGCCTATTAGATATTATGTCTTAATCAGGCCTAAGGATGGGATGGGAAGACCGTCAGGATCGGATAGATTGGAAGAGGGGGAGAGAAAACTTTGCCCAGCAGTGGGATATTGCAGGCTCGTAATACCGTATATGGTTCCGTGATCTCTAAAGACTCAGATACAAAAATAATAATAATCAGGGCTAGCTCCCTGTCACGCAAAATGGAGTATTGAATCTGTCGTGAATGACTAATTACCTAAACCTAGCAGTAGGTATATGGAAGGGACAGAAAGACAAGTGTAGTCGATACGTAATTAATTACTTTATTTCAGAGTCCACCCAGCTTCCTGGGCGCTGATTAAAGTTAACAGGTTGGTTAAATCAGTTTCGGCCAATCAAGTCATTTTGAATAATAGCGGTTCGTGATTGGCTGAAGCTGATTTAACCAACCTGTTAACTTTAATCAGCGCCCAGGAAACCGGGCAGCTATATATATATATAAATGGGGTTGCCTACTCAGCTAACTGCGTTGACCTGGTTAATATGTAAAACATTTATGTAGGTCTGTAAGTAGTTTGGACCGACGCCTACAAATCTACCACCCCGTATGGGAAAAGGCGTGATGTTGTTATTGTCGTTATGTCCTAATCAGTTTAAAGATAGTAAGATTCTACTACATCCTTAGATGTTCTGTAACTGTACCTGAATATTTCCTTTATAGGAACAAGTACACCAAGACAAACATCGGTAAAGTTTCCCCGCTCACCTCTCACAGAGAAACACAAATATTGAGTTAATTAATAAACTGCGAACGCCCTCCTCCACAGAACATGTTCTGAATTACATAACTGGTTATATCTAACATTAAAGTTTCCTTTCTATCTTCAAGAGCGCCCGTGGCCTAAAGGCTAAATGCTGTCTCATCGTAGCTGTTGCATGGTTTGACTCTTTGTGCTGCCCATGAACCAATCATTGAGATAATTACGATCTATTTATCCTTACTTGTCTAAAAGTTACAAGTTAAATCAATCGAAAACTCATTCATGATAATTATATCATCATCATCGTCACATCCTGACACCCTTCAGCAGGTGTTAGGGCTCTCAGTACAGATTTCCATTTGTTCCGTCCGATCTTGGGCCATCTTCTCTATCTCCGCCCAATCTGAGCTCACAATGGCGGCCTTTCTCCGTTGAACGTCACCACGTTGTTTTGGGGCGACCTTTCTTCCGTTTTCCATTTGAGCACCATTTGAGGGCTACTTTCGATAATGATGATAATGATAATAATCGATAATTTATGATAATTATATTATATAATTCTAAATTAATTTTATTCATTCGACATTCATGGTCTCGGCAGTTCATTCACCTGATTCCCTTTACAAGAAATGTTAGTTTTTTGGTTTGTAATTATGATGAATAAACCATATTTCATCTTGACACAATATACGGAAGTACGATGATGGAAAAATCATGCGGAAATATTCATATCTTCGTAGCTGCGGCGATGGGCTAGCCCTCTCCCACGCAAAAATAAGTATTGGATAAATGGCTAAACGTAGACCCAACTGGGCGTCTGCCACCCTGTGTGGGTAATGCGTATGTGTATGTAATGTATGCTTTCTTTACCCCGAGAGCCGGGAAATTATTTTGTTGGTTTTTCATAGGTTTTGAACTTTATTACCAAGTCACAAGGTTAAAAATCGCGATTGAATTGAGGCTAGATTATTGAGTAGATAGAACTTATTGAAGCCAACATTCACATGATTTGCTTATAAATAATCTGTAATAACTAAGTTTCATCAAACGTATACGAACATTTTTAGGCTTTAACCAACTCAAAGACAAAGTAAAGGGACTCGGCCTCTTTAAAGACGGGCTGAGAGCGTATCTCGCCGTGATGCAGAGATGTTACGTGATAGGGCGCATTGCAGTGTGAAATTGAAATTTTACACGAATAAAGAGAGCTCTTTCAGCCGATTTTCATTTCATAGACGTCGTAAATTTTCGGCGGAGTATAGGGCGCGTCACGCCTTGGTACCGTCTTCCATCACGATACACATAGGTGACGAGATTTCTACCGCGACTCTCGCAGGCCATAGCGTCACACCTTTTCCCATACGGGGCGGCAGAAGCACAATGTGCCCACTTTAAGCTGGTTATTCTCCATATTGTGTGACAGGGGGCTTGCCCATCGCCACAGCTATGGAGTAATGATGGTTTCCGCGGTTTCGTTTTTTTCATCGGAGACTTATTGCCCCGAGAAGTATCTCACACACATTTCAATATCCTGGCATTTTTTTAAATACATTTACTTTAGGCACGAGTAACAAACTTTGTTATGTCCCATGGTACGGAGTAACTCTAGTATGGGACACTAATCTACTATTGTATGTGCCTTCATCAAATAAATAAATTGATAAATTGAAAAATGATTTAAATGCTTGTGAGATATGGAGTGCAATAAACGATTATGAATATGAATACAAATTATGTCCTGGCGACTATAGACTTCGAGACATACGTTGCATACACCTATCGTATGACTCAATCTACCTCGTACACAGTTTAAGGCATATGCGTCTCGGTGAGGATATTAATGAACCGTGACACTCTTATACCCAACTGCGCTGCAGAAGGAGGGAAATGTTTTTGTAGTTGGTACACCTGTTTTTTTACTGTACCACGCTAAATAAAATAGCCAACAGCGCGTAAAACGAGCGCGCAACCTGCCATCCAATGAAACGTAGGTAATTGGCTCGCACTCATTTGCCCGACGTTGAGTAAAAAGATCACAGGCCGAAAAACATTTAGGTAATTCTCATTCGAAATTCTAAGCCTGTTGTATTGAAAAATACGCGTGTTGAATTGAAAGTAGCTAGTTGATTCGACTGAGTAGTTAGTTTATTAGTTAAATCACGTGGCTTGGTTACGCTTATTAAACTATTTACCTACAGACAGATCGCGCAAAGTTCTGAAATATTCTGATCTGAATGAAATGTGACCTCTCTTATTAACTTCTCATTCGCACCTTTCAGTTTCTCTTCTCCTGCCTGTAAAATATACGTGGAAGATTCCAAGCGACCTCGGAGAGCAGACAGAATGTAATGAAACAATCTGCTTGGTTTTGGAACAAGTCAAGTTCATCTTTCCTATTTATACATCGATCGTGTAACCTACTGCTTGCGCGAGTCAGGATACCAGTGGTGCCATCTATGAGACATTCTTAGAAACTACCACTACTTATATAAAATGCAAGCTTGCAGATAAACACAATGATCACATTGTACAATACGAGCAGCTAATAGTTTATCATGTTGCTGTTGGTGAGGGGCATATAAACCCTGGATATGTCGAGCTTCGGCGTGGTCTATTTACTCCGACTTGCACCAGAGTTTTGACAGCCGCTAAAAACTGTTTTAAACACAACTTTAGTACTTACAACAAGGTCAAGTAACAAGGTAACTGCATCAGCCAGTTTTCCCATAGTGGCTATCAAAAGTCTGATGAAAGTTATTTGTACAACAAGAAACTATTTATTTTGTGTGACTTGTGTGCAATAAAAAACTATGATAAAGAAAATCTACTGCAATATTCTAGTTTTATGTGTCCATCATCGTAATACATATTTTTATAACATTTTTTATAGCTCACGATGGATAATGTAAAGTTTTCATTACTATAATGCTTATATGATCTAATATTATTTTTACGAGCTCGTGTGGATAAAATCGTGTGAAAATGTATGTAGTTATGTACCTTATAAGCTGTTCACTGTAAAGTTAATAATTATACTACCTTTTGTGTTATCTTTACGATGAATAAATGTCAAAGATTCACATCTCTTGTTCGGTTGCTTCTATTTATGAACAAATTCGTTAATTCAATTGAGACGTCTTTGTTATCAGCCTGATTATGTTTAAAAATTAAATAAAAATTAATGACAAAAGTGCTTTCATAATTCTTGCTCGTTAAAAAAACTATGATGTTGTTGGTTATTTAAGTCATTGTGCAATGCCCTAACAGGGCCCATATAATTATAGAGTATCTACTTTTAAATGAAATGTACCTATTTATATGACACAATAAATAAATACTGAAATACTGGTCTTTGGTTTTATCAAAACCATCTTAAATTTTCCAAGGTAAGTATTTCGGACTTAGTTTCTGAGGAATACTGTACTTATCTTGACCTAACAAAGTCTCTTTAAGCCATAAAATGTATTTCGAGTCTGTGACGAACTGAGAGGGAGATAACGAGATATCACTTCCTCCGCTGATCACGACACGAATTATGTGATCCGGCTTCAGAATATAAAATGAGGGAAGATAGCTGTACAAATGAAGAAGGGACCATTCTGATACTTACTTACAGGGATAGAACATGCTTACCGCTAATATTCTCTCCTCTCGCCATAATCATTATTTTTACAGATACCTCTTTTTAAGAATCGAGCTCGATTTTGTTAGTACATAATAATTCGTCTATCTGTATTCGTTGGAAAGCAGGCAAGTAAAAGTAAAGTTGATGCGTTCGTCCAAATTTGTATGTTCATATCGCTAAGTCTCGGAACCGATTGGTCCTTATTCTATCACCGCGTTCTCACTGCGTTATCAGTGCGGTTTGATGGAGGGAGACGAAATATACCCATGTTAAAATATTATCTAACTGTACGGAGCAACATTTTTTGTGCGAGGTATACATAAGTATTTTCAGAATTTACCGTGAACTTCGTCAGAGTCACAATTCCCGGGGCAGCTAAGACTCCTCATTGGTAATGGCGAGGTCGTGTTTTATTCAATTTGGTACCTCGGAGTACGAAACTTTTGTACGAAACGTATTAGTTATTCTGCGACGTAGCACAGGACTCAGGGTGGAAATTGTTAATGCCATTACCTTTGTGTATGTGTGTTAGACCAATACACAACATAATAGAAAGTGACACAGTGGGAGAGTGAGACTATCTAGAGGCGTCACAATCACAACTCAACTAATTTGATTAGGTTTGACGGCTTCAGAATTTCACAGTCACACAATTTTTGTCATTCTAACATCATAAGTTCCCTTGTGCCAAACAGTTTATTTGAAATAAATAGACACTCGATAATTCTAACATAGGTACCTACCTACTTTATTGTACAATTTATAGGTGCATTAATATAAATAATCAAATCACCTACGTGAGGCGAATCAGCTCTGCAACACTTTTATACCAAGTCAGCAGCAATAAAGAGCCACTCCTTTACGAATAGCTTACATCTGGTGCATCACTTATCATCATCCAAACACGGGAACCTTACTCGGGCTGAAGCAGTGAGTTTATTGAAATTTAACCTTAAAAGGAGAAAAGATCGTCCCCTCACCCCTTGGGCTTGACAAAAAAATCTAATCTACAAAACGCCTCCAGCAGGTCTCAACCCCCAACGAGATTGTAGACAAAGATAGTCGCAAAAATCAATTTAGTTTTCTTTTCACGGATGAGAGGGATGCAATTTGCAAATGGTAAATGGCAATACTTCGCACCCTGTTGAATTCGGAAGCTAATTAATTCCATCGTCCAATGTACTCACGATATTTTAGGGTGTAATCTACTGGTGTATTTTTTATGGGATTGTGTTGGGTATCATTCTGAACAACTTTCACTATGAAAGTTGATCATAACAACTTATTTTTTTCACTTCTGCATACGGTTTGGTCCAAAGTCTGAAATTCAGTTGAATAAGCTGATAACTTTGTATCCACTAAACCGATTTTAATGAAACATGAGCTAAGAATCATTGTAGAACTCTATTTGTGAGTGGTTATGCGAAAAAGGACCTAAAGGGATTTGAAACGCTTTTTCGTTTCTTTTTTTGTGAATTAAATTCCTTGGACTTTCCTCTTTAATTTGGTCCAAACAGATTATTTTCAGGTGGTGCAGTTTTTTTTAAATATTTTAACATCACTAGTCGGTCGTCAGAATAACCGCGAATAAACACGACTCCAAACCTTGAACTCGATTATCTCGGAATCATTTTTTTCCCCTTTAGATCCCTATTCCCTTTTCACGTTCCCACTCACATTTACAAAAACCTTCATTAGAATCCGTCCTCTCGTAAGACAGCAAGGGTGCCACGTTGCAATACGGGATGGAAGAGGCCGTGTGTCCACGTTTGACCAGTCATTCAATACAGAATTATGGATGAGAGGGGGCACATCGCTGCACCACGTTACAGCCTGTATAAGGGGTTAGCCCATCGCTGCACCACGTTACACCCTGTATAAAGGGGTTAGCCCATCGCTGCACCATGTTACACCCTGTATAAGTCTGATATCGAGAGACGAAGGGATGGGCTGATACGGACTTTGTGATTAACTCGTCCTTTGTTTCAAATTCGCTCATTCATAGCGATGTTTTTGATGTTCTAACGAAGTCATATTGAAAAGGACGTGAAATTGAAAGGCGTTTGGGATTCAGATTTTTACTATTTTGATGTAAAATTATACGTCGTTACCCAGATTAAGTACTGCTAGCACAGACACTTTAATATTATCTGCTAGTTAGTAATTACGTCAAAAGTAAAAAAAAAATGTGGTTACATTTTCAGTATGATTTTGGTTTCTACGTTTGTATAAAAAGAGTTACGCGTTGGAGAAATGTTGAGAATAATTTGTAAGAAAATAAACAATTTATTGAATAAACTAATAAGCATTAAGAAATTAAGCTAAATTCAGAGATCTACGAAACCTAATTAAATTGAATGAAAAGTAAATCAATGGAAGTAAGATAGATGAGATGATTACACTACTAAAATGAATTCTTAGTAACTACAAGACGAGTCTGCCAATATTACACTGAGATATTTTACTTGTAGCTTTACGACTATATTTTAATACTTTCTGTATAATACTACTATTTTAGTTACAGGATATGAGATGATATGAATTATCCTGATCCTATCCATTTATCACATTTTGTGGGTCGTAGAGCTTGTGAGTAATCGTGACCCAAGACTATGACAAGATTGTTCGTTGGATTTTCTTCTTTGGATTTTTACGCGATTTTTAGTTGTACTTAATGGTTGCTTTATGTGTACTTCATGAAATATGTATGTATGTATATGTTACGGGTAAAGCTTGGAGGCCGGGTAAACCTAGGTTTACCCGGCGTCCCAGCTTTACCCGTAACATATATATACGAGTACATAATGTTTATTTCAAAGTATCTTATCCGAGGGGCGCTTACGTAGTAACGAACGTATTTTTAAAAGTATGGTGTTAATTACAGTATATTTTAGTTCCGTTATGTTTAGATATATGACAAATCAAAATTGAGGTGACAGAAAATATTGTTCTTTATTTTTAGCGTTCCCCATTTAGTAAAGCTCGGTCAGCCATCTCGATATATTAAAATATTATCTGATATTTTTTAAACATTACCACTTAATGAAGTCGGTTAAGAAAAAGAACTCGAATATACAAAAAGTAATTTAGCTAACTGTACATAATACCGAGTTGCAAATGATTCAAATGAAAGATAGCGAGTGAGTTGATGATCCAAGCAAGACATGTTTATATCTTAATGTAGACACTTGCGGTTAAGGAAAACGTCACATGAAGAGATGTGTCGTGGAGACGAGCCTTAATGTGGTGAGGGGAGTTCGGGTATAGCGGATTTAAATAATGGGTGTTGTAATGAAAACCTTTCTGTCAACGTGATATGGAACATTGAATCATACTTATTATGTGAGCTCATTATTTACCTTGTGCCTACAGTTACTAATTCTCAAGGCATGGCACGGCAATGTTAGTAAATATTTATTTATAACACAATAATTGAAACTGAGTAAAGTGTATGGGAACACGACTGGGATTTGTGTGTGGTGTATAGATGATATGTATGTTTTAAATACTCTTCACAATCAGGTATAAAAACATAGCTAGGTACATCAAGTTCCATAATTCTGAGCTACCTACATAATTCGATGATGATATTTACTGACCATTTTCATCATTATCGCAGTTTCATCACTTTACCCATTGCCGACAATAAGTATGGGTGTATGCTGAGACCAGGGAGCACTTATTCAGTGGAGAGCGCATAGATACATTTCCTTTGAAACACAACTCACCAATTAACGGGCGGCGGGGGACGAGGTAAGAGAACTGTGATTGGTCAGCCGCTGCGAAACTCTGGTGGTTGCGTATGCGAACGTTTGCTGAGTACAAGATTCAACGAGCCGCATTCCCCCGCAGGCGCAGTCAATTGGATATATAGTCTCTGGCTGAGATACCGACGCAGCCCACGCAGAAAAGATTTTGCAAGGCTCGCGTGCAAGCAAAAGATATCACCTGCAGCCTTACTCCAACCCTTCTTGCGATTAAATCCAGTACCGTTCTGATACATCACCCCATGGCAACCACTTGCAATCAAATACTTCATAGTGAACTTTATTTTACATAAATTAAGTTTTTTTAAACGGTCTAAATATTTCCTCGGGAGTTTGTCCTGCCTTGCTGAAATTGTATCCCAGGGAAGCACAAACTCGCGGGTCAAACATGAACTTAAACCACAGGGTGTTCATCCCATACAAATTAAAATTAGTAACCCTTCGTAAAAAAAGATGGCGTGAGGAGTAAGATTCGTACTTTAAACGCCATGGTTTCAGTTAACATACTTCCAGGTGGCGCTAATCTTAGAATAAATCCTATATATCTTAACGCCATCTCGTGGTATTTACAATTTTTAGATGGTGCTGCACCAAACGATAATGGCTTCGAACTAAAGAAGCTTCCATAGCATCTCAGTTTACGCCGGTGTCATATGATGTTCTAGGTGGTATATCATTATAGTAATTATAGTATCTGTGCTTAAACAAAGACGCTTCTCACTCATTAGACTCTCGATGCGTTTTAAACAAATGGGAGGAGCTTCGTCGTTCAATAGGCAAAGGTCCTTGGCCTATTAAAAGACGAACCACCACCCACTTGTCTAATTCGACAAATTTGCTATAGAATCGAGAATTGACCTCCAGGACGATGAAAGTGGCCACACCACGTCCCTGCCTCATGCCCTCATCATTCGCCACGCTATGAGTACTATTATCTCTTCTGTGGCTATACTCGACGAGTAATGTGGCCGCGCCATAATAGTTATCGCGCAGTTGGGTGAGATCCCGCTAATATAGCTGTAAGCCCACGCTATCTGAGTGTCCCGCACTAATCCCGCTTTGTCCCGCCGCGCCGGGAAATATAACCACAGACGGGATTTAAAATCATTAACTTATATGTATGTACAGTACGGGGCCATTGTTTTGGCCCGTCGTCGGGGGACCCGAAGTGGCCCGAGTATGAAATTCGGCGTTTGACTTGGCGGGAGAGAGAGAGAGAGAGAGCGAGACGAGACCCGACGTGCCAAAAAAATGGCCTCGTACTGTATATGAACATAATTCATAATTCATAATGTCATCGCAAAACACGCCTATCAAGTACTGTATTCTGCATCAATGAAATTTATAGAGGAAAATATCATAATTTATTGGCCAATGGTGATGTCTTACACTCATCGTTCAAGCCAAGTTATCGATATTAACTTGAAAAAATATATTGATAATTTAAAAGTGTGAGAAAAAGCTCAAGTGAGTCCGAATCAGACTTTGATGATAAGGGCTGTGAACCATTTTAACAAGAATAAAAACGTGTTACAACTTCCTTTTGTTTGATTTGCATTTAGTAACTTAAGTTGGAATATCGATAATTTATATCGACCTATCCCCAGGTCTAGTTATGTCAAAGTAACAGCTTGTCAGATTATATCAAGCTATGTTTTACAAACTATAACTGCACACTAGGATAATCTGGGCTCTCTGTACTAGGTTCATATAGAATTGTAAAAAACCTACCATAGAAGTTTGTATACCTACTTTTCGTATACCTCAATATCCTCGCATATTAGCTTATTATTTTCCACGATTTTCGGTACCTCAATAAATGTTTCTGTTAGATATTCAACTTGACTTTTTCGGCCGAAGAAACGTGACCGAAATACTGCATTAGTATTCAATAGACATATATTTTTATTGGACTTTGTATTTTGTTCTTCAACATTGGTCAGTTTATTTATTACTTCGTGCGACAGAATTTATTTGAATTGAATTTTGCTCACGTCAGAAGCTCAATTTCAAAACTATGGGATTAATAGAACTGTTTGAAATATGTCTTTTACTGCTGTTTTTAATCCCCGACGTGGTGACTTGAGGTCAAAAATGGGTGGATTCAATCAATTCAAAAATACTTCCACTACGAGTTTTTTGTGCCATGTTTTATTAAAGTTGATTTAAATGTTTGAGTGTTATCAGCAAGTAAGGAAACAAATGAATAAAATTATAACCATTTCATTAAAAAAAAACCACCGGCTTAAGATGCAGCATCTGTATACATGCAGATGTATGTATGTCTATGTGTGTATGAGTGTCTGATCATCACTAGTGATTAATTAGGAACAATAATGTGAATTTAAAACGTACTTACCTACTATTAATACAAGACGAGCAAACTGTTTTCTGATGAGTTCAATAGAAAGTTGTCATAATATAGTACCTAAAAGTATAATATTCTGAGAGCAAAGCAAAAGCGAAAATATCAGGAAAATACAGATTCTGGTCGTAGCTCACTTCACATTTTATTCGAGAATATTTGAGTCAAGAAAAATCTAGTAATTCAGCCAATACTTCTCTGTGTAATCGAGAACCGCTACAAATACTTACTCGAAAAAAAAACAACCCAATGATTTCAAAGCCGAAGTAAGTCAAACTTGCTAGAATAAATATGAAATATAGCGCATAAACATAGCGGTCATCCCATCGTTTCCCTAACAGGGTGGCTGCAGCACGGTTACTACATTTTCTATGCAAAATTTAAACCAAGCACTGTTCTGTATACACAGAAAAGGAAGACAATAAAATGCTGCGAATTGAAAAACATAACATTAAACATCATCCTCGCGTTAATTCCCTCCACATCCATTAGGTCCGGGCTTTGGTTTTTTCGTGCGATTATTTCACTTCGCCGATTCCACACTTCACAAGCAGGGGACAACATGTCACTTCGATCTGACAGTGAAAAACAGCCGTGACGTCATTTGTCACTGTCAGCGCGCGCGAGCACAATTTCATAAAGACATCCGTGTTCTTGTTATTGAATGTACGGTATTTTTCGTGTAGAGGCGTTAATAGCTGTTTTTCTGGTTTTTGATGTATTACTTTTTCAGATATTATAAGTGTCAGTTAGTACTTTAAACCTATACGATTACAGCAGTACAGCTATATTATGATTGCTTTCCTGTGCCACCCTGCATGGGAAAGGACGTGACTATGCACGAAGGTTGTTTTATTAGCTTTTCATGTTGGTACATAACGAGTGATTAAGTTTTTGATTGAAGTTGTATCGCATAATAAATAGCAGATCGAATGATGTGATTGCTAATTGTATTTCTGCCAAACCCATATGTGCTTTTCCCATGTTGATGCTATATACAATATATAATTTAATATTGTGTAAGTAAATAAACTCAATTCTAGTAAAGCCGAGTCAAAGGCAGAATTACTGTTAATGACATTTGTCTTCTAAATAATTGTTCGTTATAAATGATTTGCGACACTGACAAATGATACATTACAGAAGCGGAAACGTAATCCTGCTCTTGACGTTAGGGATTGTTAATTTAATTGTGTCAACACTGTACTATTGCCATTTGTTAATATCACGGTGGGGGCAGATGTAATATCGCGGGTGTAAGTTATGGGGCTATTTAGTTACACGATTACCTTGTAAGATAGACAGCCAACTATTAATGTGATGTGTTTGTGGGATTTCTAGGGTACTATGGTACTTTCCAGGGTTGTATTATGTTTTATGGGGTACTTAATGAAGGTTTAATCACAATATTTTCCGTCACCGTCAGAACGTCCATATGCTTAAATAGGATAAAAATAAAAAAGGACGGATATAGACGGGCAACGAAGTTCTACAAGGTGTAAATGAATTAACGCAAAGTGAGAAACTACTTTGTTAGGGACATCATACTGAGTAACTTTTATTATTTATTTATTTATTTAATTACACAATAATTTTAACTTGGTAAGGTACATCAGAACTCCACTTAAACCACTGGGGTTTGTGTGTGGTGTGATCTACTCATTAATTGTAGTATCTAATTTATAACATAATATAAATATTCAATTCATTAATAAATCAATTACGCAAATACATATTATTCAATGGACATAAAATTAAATATTCAATAGGCATACATTTCTTGCTAATTTTGATAAAAAGTATGATATGAGTTTGTTTTTAATATTAATCTGGCTGATGGAATCCCTAAAGTCGGTAGGTAAGTTATTTATTTATCGTGTCATCATGTAGGAGCTAGTTAGCTGGCTATTGCTTGCGTTGTTTTATATGTTATTTTGTTTAGCGCTAAGTATCTTCTATATTTTATATTGTCTGTGTGTGCGCTGATACAAATAAATAGATAAAATACAAATACAAATAAACTTATTATGGTAACCTGTAAACTTATGTAATTATGAAACAGATTTGATCAGAGCAACTTAATTTTTCACTTCTCCACACAAGTCTCCATGCTGATCCACTCAGGCAAAAATTAAGTTGCTCTGATCTCTGACGGCCTTCCACTAAAAAAGAGAAATGAGCGGGCTGAGCGGACCGGGTTGCATACAAAAAACTCTTTCTCCAGTGGAAGCACTTATATGCAGTTCGCCATTGCGAGCTAAGCGGACTCCGTACGGACTCCGTTCCGCTCGCAGTGGAAGGGCATAAAGGCGTTTATTTTTCTTTTAAGAAGCAGAATCCTAAAAATAGCGCGCTGGATCATTCTCATCTTACCTAAACTCCGTCGACTCCCCACTCCTTTCTCATTTACGCGCAGAGATTATAAAAGAGACAGAAAATAAGACGATCGCACCGTCTAGAGCTTTACAGGCATAAATCTCTACTACAAAGTGTAAGTTTGCTTATTTGTCCAAGTTTTCAGAAACGGCAAGTTTTCGTAGAAGCAACAAAAGGTATCTTTATAAATAATTCAGGAACTGCAATGCGGTCCCAGAGGCTGAGCTGTTTCTCAGTGATTTAGTGTTTATCTGAGAGAATATACTGCTTTTCTGAAAATGCGAGCAACTTTCGGAAGCCGATAAATGCTTGGATCAACAGGTGTAATCTATTATTTATGTATGATATTGCTGTTCATAGCGTGTAATGATTTCATACCTTCTATCATAAGCCAATCAATTTCTATAATAAAGTTATATTTCGCTGATCGAATTTGCTCGCCTGAGGGAGACAACTACTAAGTGTTAAGTCGATATCATTAAACTAGGTAACTATCTGATATGTATCAAATCATGACATCATCGATTATGCGGAAGATAGGGTTCAGAAATTATAATTAGTCGTATATTTAGAGTCGAAAAACCCCTCCACCAACCCGCACTGAGGACTTAGACTCAATCTTAATCGTATCAGGGCGGGTAAAGGTCTGTGCCCCTCCGTGGAAACTAAACTTCTTTTTTTTTATTTTAAGGTACTGACGTATTACGACAATTAGCAAATTAATAGCACAACACGGTCTCGCTAATGGCAAAAACTAATCCAAGATTAATATTGTGAGCCGCGTTGTGATTCTACAGAAGCTCTAAAAGTCCGCCCGAAGTGAAAGCAGAACTACGAACAAGATAATAATTCCACCTACAACAAACAAACACCGCCCATAAAGCATAATCCTCATGCAAAACGACTAATAGCACTAACTTCAGTTCCTTAAGATCGCTGTAAACTGCCGGATGCTGTCACGCCGGGCATAAGTTTACCACAATCGTAGATTGATTGGATGTTTACATGTTTGTGATTTCGCTGTTTCTGGTTCCCACGACACTATATACGTATCCTATTGTGGGGCCAGTAGCAACGTTTGTGCCTGTATGTAATTGTTATGTTATTTCTAACAAACGGAGTGGCACAGCTGGGTCTTGGATATTTGTGACCACGATGTTTCTCCACAGGTACAGGGTATTTCTAGGGTGAGACGAGAAGCGATGAACGGCCTGCAACCCAATATTGCCGAAGGGCAATTCTTGCGCTTTCGAGAATCGAGATCTCCATGGTCGAAATATAGTTTAGAGTTACCGAATATCTCCATGGAAAAAAAAAAAGATATTCTCACGACCCGCCTTACGACCAGGATCGTTTTCAACGGAGATACCTATGTGGCTTCAAAACCAAAATCCCGACTATGGAGATGATCTCGATAGCGTGAGAATTGGAGGCCTGGTCTTGCTTATAAACTAATTTAGTATGCCAGGCCGGCCCAACTAATTGGGTTGTAGGCTGTACATAGCCCCTGGACTATCTTTACCCCGAGAGCTGGCAAATTATTTTGTTTGTTTTTCATAGGTTTTGAACTTTCTTACCAAGTAATAAGATTGAAAATCGCGGATAATGTGTCTGTTTGCTAAATTATTATGTTCTAGTTAGTATGATTATTTTTATCGTTTTCGGCTTCCAAACACCATTGATATTAACCATTAATTATAAACCTTCTATTTATTAAAGCTCGCAAAGTCATGCTCTGGGCTCAGTCAGCTGGCACGCAACCACGCTCTCCTAAGCTCTGACAACGTAATGGCGCTAAACTTGCCGGTAAAGCCAACAAAAAGTTGAGTAATTAGTGCTCCTGCTATCTCTGTGATGGGCTGTTCCTAAACGACCTTAGCTTCTGTAGCAACCTTACACAAAATGCAAATTACACTGGTCGCGTTTGATGGACCTCATGTAATCTTTAATGTTTTCTTAATCAAATATCACAATTGATTACGGACCTCAGTATAACCATAATAATTCATCACTGTAAATTATGCTCAGCCAGCGTTGAACCATTGCCGGGTAATAAGGCTTTCTGTAGAGTGATTGTGCCAATGTTCACGGTCCAGTGCCAACTGCATCCAGTGTGATGCCGTCACGATGCCGTCGGAGTTTCGGGCGCAGGCCGTATTCCACAAAAGTTCAAAGTGGCACAATGGAATGCCTTTTTAACCGACTTCAAAAAAGAAGGGGGTTCTCAATTCGTTTGTTTGGTTTTTTATTATTATTATGTTTAATGTGTGTTACATCGAAACTGGTTTTATGCACCGATTTCAAAAAATATTTTTATGTTTGAAAGGTTTACCCAGCTTGCCCATTTTTTTAAATAAGGAATCTGTCCAGTAGTTTGGTTACAACATGAAAATATCTGAGAAGTATAATGTCATAATAACGGTAAAGTAAATAACGTATTGTTTCCTCTCTGCGACTGTGGGCTGGCTCAAGCGACCAATATTCGTCCATATTGTGTAATATAATATGTGTGGATTTAACAGCCAGAATACAGATGATGTAGGCTCATTTTCGTGTTTTTAGACGACATTTGCAACGCGAGCAGAGAGAATTGAGTAATCGGTCTCGAAGTCGGTTCTTTTTTAGTTTTTAACTTTGTGAATTATAATTTCGACGTTGTGAGTTGTGACATATGAGTTCCTCGCGGTGTGTCTCTTCTTACTGCGAAATAAAAAACCAGACTAGACGGTTGTGAAATCAGCATTTGGCATTTTACTAGATGTTCTGCCCACTTACCTTATTATATTACAATACATCAAAGCAGTATTAATGAAATCTGTTCTCTTAATAGTTTAGGAACGGTCCGGCCCGGGGGACTCAACTTTGTTCACACGTGAAACAATAGTCGAGCCGCTTGTTTCTACAGCGATTTAATTGCGGGTGGAGCATATATATACATATATTATGTGTAATACCCATAAATGTAAGTGTAAGCCTTTCTACTTTACTAATGGAGGAATAATCGGGGTTCGTGATAAAGTTATTTGTGAGCTTGTAGGTTTACAGTTGATGGATTATGGCCTACGCACACTGGGACGGCATGGCAAGGGTTTTTAAGTTTTTACCAAAACGTATTCCTATAGAAATAAGACATAAATTGAGCTTTCAAATAATGCCGAAGCATCCCTCGGGATGCCACGGCATAATTTTAAACCAAAGCAATTTATGTCTTATTTCTATATCGATACGATTGAATGTCTATTGGTAAAAACTTGCCATGCCGTCCCGGTCTGCGTAGGCCTTTAGAGTTTTCATGCGGGTGTAAAAGAATCATATCAAGCAGTATTTTAGCGGCATTGAGTACTTACCCACACAGTATAATTCTTAAATGTTTTCGAGAGTAATTATACCGTCTCAGAGTGACATGTCACAAGAGCTATAAATGTCGAATAGCTCTGATGTCTGACGCTCACTTTTCATTACACGTGACAGAACAACGAACAGGTGCACTCACGTTTGGTAATGTATTTAATAAAATCCATTTCCCAAAATAACAAAGAATCATTCGCACGAAACCATTTATAAATCCGACTAACCAGAAATGCATTGAATAAAATAACACCCAAATATCCCCAAAACACCCTCACTGAATAATTATTGACGACAAGCATTTACAAGAGACCAACAACAAGCCACCCTGAACACTGCAAGGAATACAAATTAATATTATTATTGTTAATTAAGCAACCAAAAAGGTTACCTCTTCATTGAATATGTAGCTGTACTTGATATTCAAGGCAGACTTGACTTGTTAAGCGATGGTTTACACACTCGCCAACTGATCTGCTGGGTCAGCAAATACGCTGTTTCGAAAATTATGTACATAAAGATTCATCTGACCGATTATTTGTGATTGTGACAGATTCATCTGTAATTTTATACTCAATATTACAATAAATTTGTAGGCATAAACTGTTTGACTTACAAGGTGTGTCAGAACTTAAATGATATACATATTCAAACACAAAAAATACATGAATTGTTGAATAAAGTAGTAAAGATTTATTGGGTAGAATTGTTTCCTCACGACCGCTTAAGTAATTAAAGCTTTTAAAAAGAAGTGATGTTATGATTTGTTTTTCTAGGTTGTTTCTCAATACGAAATGATTTTTCAAATCAATGTGGTAACTATCCTTCATAAACTCGGTTGCGAGTCGGATCAAGGTTCGCGATTCAATAGAGTTTGAGGGAAATACTCTCTGGGGAAGCCCTGAACAACTTACACTAACCTCATTCAGGCAGTCGGGGAATTAGATATTACCATAATTACGACAATTCGGTTAGTAATAAGAAAAAGTTTGTTGTGGATATCATCTTGTTCCAATAAGGGTATAAAATAATACCAATTTATTTGGATAATGGTACATGAATAAAATAACGATTGTGTAATGTATGCATGTATAGATGAACCATCTCATGAAGAAGTTTTGACTTGGTTTAAAGAACCTTAAGAGAATAAAGTTCTTTCAACATAAAGTCAAAACTTCTTCATGAGATGGTTCATCTATATAACAAATTATATTAATGTTTGATTTATGACATGAAATATGAGTATCCTGATGTAAATTACACAAAGAGCAAAATTCAAATTTATATAAGTCAGCAACTTGTATAAAATTAGAAAAAAAACCTAGCTCTACTACTTGTTTCTAAATTTGGCTGTTTAAGATTGCGACATTGACTATACATAATCATTTTAGTTCAATGTCATTCATTAGAAACAAAATATGTTAGTATTATTCCATAAAGACTGAAGCGTACTAATTTTCCATTTTCAGGATTAATTGAGAAACATTCGTAACGACTACACGGAAAATAAAATAACAGACATTCGGACAATTAATTGCCATTTTTGTGGTGCCTCTGAGAATAGAATTTTTATCCGCATTCATAAATTTTCAATTATATTAATTGAAATGGAGTTTTGTTAAAACAGAATGCTTGTCCTGTAAGGTAATAGCCCATATCCCGTATAATGATGAAAGTTATGTACAATAATAACAATAACACAACCGAATTGATAACCCCCTCCTTTTTTGAAGTCATTAAAAACAAAAGTAATTGTTTTTATACGAGTGACGTCTATTTATCTGTCAAATCAGTTTTCCCTAAGGTTTTCCCAGTCCGACTCGCACTTGACAGATATTTAATTCTGAACAACTCTTACTATAAAAAACCTATATTTTCAAATACCTGAATTTATGGAAAACATAAAAAAATATTGTTGTCCAGAGCAAATCAAAGAGAAGTAAACAATTAAGTGTTTCATATCAAATCAGTTACATTATATTTCAGTACTCGCACACAAAACAATACTTATAAAATAGAAATGGAAAACATGTACAAAGGCGAGCTTATCACATGGATTATGACTACCGAATGTTTTGCAGACACAACATCATTTAAGTTTTACAACCCCGTAAAACCTCACTACACATTTGTGTATTTTTTTGCAGCCTCTATTATACTTGTAGTGTATGCACACTCGAACCCTAGTTACATCTATAAATAGCCTCTTTATTATGATTCATTACTCAATATACAACTGTCTTTCGAACATGTGACTGTCTCATTCCACACCTAATAGGCCCATCCTTACATGGCGACCGTGCCAGGCCAGCCTACCAATCGCGAGGTAGTGCTGTGCCGAATGGCGATAAAATAAATCAAATAATATTTAAACAATACACGAAGAACTTGGCAAAGATAACGAAGATAAATATATAGAGAAAAAGAACGGGATGACCTATGAAGAGACCACGACATTAGCGGATTGCAGCCAGAAGAAGACGGATAAATAGAAGAAAGAAGATAATTATAGAAGAAAGAATATACTTACACAAGAAGAGAAAAGAAAATATTACAGAAGATTTGTGCTGCCGGGTGCCGGGCGATTTCCTAAGCCTATGATGTGGATAGCAGGGCGCCGGGCGTAACCGTACGGGTCAAGTGAGGAGCAGCTGGGAGATGTACGGGTCCCAGGACGTGCTGACTCCGAGCGAGCTGCGTGCGACACGAGCGGTGACGTCGTGGCGTGAAGTGTTTTATTTGGACATGTATGACATGTAAGTGAATATTATTATTTGTCGATTAGTATATTTAAGTTTTGGCTAGATTTTGTATTGTCAAAGGGTTGACGATACGAAACAAATTCGTATTTCATTTTCTAATGATGATTGCGAGAGATATTTGAAGAATGGCATAGAACGAAAAGTTAGTATAGTCAGCAAGAGAAGTGTGAATGAACGATTGATATTATTTTTTTAGGAATGGAGAATATTTTTGAAAGCCGAAAAGTAAATAAATTAAACACGAGTTATTTGGGATGAGATGATTTAATAGTAGAATATTTTTTACTTTTTTTTTTGAGGAGATTTTGTAAAATATGGCAATAATGTGATAAAAAGTGTGAAGTAAAAAGATGAAAGTATTTTTTTATAACTAGTATTATTTTTTTAAATATTGCATCATAATTCTGATTTCAAATGTACATTGAAGTACATAGATGATTCAGTTTTTCATTTGACTTGGTAACAGTCATAGTTATTCAAAAGTTATAGAAATTCAATACAGTGTTCGCAGGCGATCCAAATATGGACATGCAACACTGCAGAAGAAACCAAATTAGATTAGAACATGTTTTGATAACAGACGTAAAAGAATTGTTATAATAATAATTAGCAATTCATGTTACCGCGGTGCGACTTATATAGAATGAAAGATTTAGATGCAGCTGACTAATATGGGAGATACGTAAAAGGTGATGGATGATTGATAGCAAGTTTAGGGTACCGCAGAGAGATGAAGTATGGAACCATTCAAGTTTTGAATAGTAAGCGAATGTATGAATTTCAGTTTGTGTACCAATGAGTAAGGTATATTTAGTATGAAAAAGAAGTTCAGCAAAGATTTATAAAAAAAAATAACAATATGCGAACGACGGAACCACTAACGTTAGTTTATTAAAAAAAAGATTGTTTAGAAATTGCACTTACATTTATTTTACAGATTGCATTCGAGTTTATTCATAGAATTTTAGTCTGACCAGCGGATATGGTCACTTCGGATTCGGATACTTCATAAAAGTGAGAAAATATTGGTTGATGTGAGAGTTGAAAAGTATGAAAATGAAATGGAATGAAAAGTTAACCACTGATGTGAAGATTTAATATTTGCAAGTTTTGAGTTCTATGGCTACGTATTACATAGGAAAGTTATAAGTATTTTTTTTGGATTTGGGAATGTTGATTGTTGTTGTCGTTAGGAACTAAAGTATGATTTTGTTTTCGATTATGAAACATAAGAGAAGGTATGGAATGTACAGATATGATACTCTAGGCCACAGAGTGAGTGAGTTGGGAACACTTCGTTTGGTAAGTTTTCGAGAAAAGTTGGACTGATCATCCAATCTTTACAGAATACGTTAAAATTCGAAGGATTCATTTGGATTGTGTTTAAGTTATGTTTTAGTATGGTACGTGACTATTGGCGAGTCCGATATGTAATAGTATAATCGTCAAAGTCTCAAAGGTACAAGGTACAAGGCACGAATCCTTCGCTTCGATCATGACGTGAACGAGCTTCCTTTGTGAGAACGTTGGGTATCGGTGACCTTAGAAGCTCTCGAGTAGGAGCAGGCTCAGGCAGGTAGACCTGGAGCCAGAATATGTGTGGTAGTATTGTGAAAAAATAAAGTACCTTATGACGTCAATAAATAAATAATGTAAGTACCTAATATGAAGTGAGAAATGAAATTAAATAGAGACTTTGATTGATAGCGATTGTTTATGAAAAGCGAGTATTATTTTTGATAGTTTTGCAATGAAGATTTATATTTTTATAAGATGTGACGATTTTCTTTTAAGATGAAAGTATGTAATGGATAAAGAAATAAAAAGTAGTTTGTGATTATGGAATAAGATTTGATAAAGTAAATAAATGCGTGAAGAAAGGAAAGAGATATAGAAGGAATGAGAAATGTGTAATTTTGTGTTTGCGATTCATTAATTTTATGATTTTCTGTTATTTTGTTTAAATGTATAAAATTCGTTCATGTCGTCAACCCTACACCTAATACAGATAGATAATTTAGTTTCGTGTATTTACTCGTGTATGTACTAATTCGTTTATTTCGTGTATTCAAAATTAGTTTTAGAAAATATATAACCTGATGTTCTTATGTAATCATTATACTTTAATGAAGTTGTTAAAAATAGGTGAGAAATAGTAATAAATGTTAATAGTTTATTTTGATAGTGTTTTCAAAATTGTATCAGGCAAACAAAAATAAAAAAGGTTTTCAATTTTTATATTTTTTTTACAGATTTTAAATTTTCAATTGATATTTTTACACATGTGATTTATTTTTTGTTATTTTTACAGAAATTAGTTATTAGATTGTTGTTTTGATGTTATTGATCTAAATTGTTAAATGTCATAAAAATTATATACATATTTTTTACTTTCAAAAAAAGGGGGAAGGTGTAGTGTATGCACACTCGAACCCTAGTTACATCTATAAATAGCCTCTTTATTATGATTCATTACTCAATATACAACTGTCTTTCGAACATGTGACTGTCTCATTCCACACCTAATAGGCCCATCCTTACTTAATTCCCCTCCTATTCGGTTAAGCTGACTGCACACTATTTTCACAGTTAACGCGAAAATAATAGGGCTTCGGGTGACGTGTTTAAAATTCATAGTTTTCCGATAGAACTGCGATGTTGTTGGACGTTCGCGTGTATACCGTATACCCTCGAGTCCTCGACATACATTTGTGACTACATGCGCCTTTACAATGTCGATGTTCTGTCGTACAAAGTAGAACGATTCCACTTTTAGTCTCAAACTTCATCGTATGCATTTGAGACTCCAAACGTGACGATAATGTCGTCCAAGGTAATAAAGATCCCAAAAAAAAGGTAACATTATAAATTATTTATGTCAAAGTTGACGCATATCTTCGGGACCTAACTTAGATGTCCAACAAGTTCCTACACAATACACATGCTGCAGAAAAAAGTATTGAATGTATGTGTCACCATAGGACATTCTCATTCCCACATTTTATCCCAGTGTGAGACCAGACACACCGCATGTGCCTGTTTATGCTTATGAAACCAGCAACAGCCCCATCGAAGCATTTATCTATGGTTACCGTTCATAAATAAAGGTTTTATCTGCGAACGGCTCATTAGTGTGGCCGCAGTCTTATCGCGATGCGCTATGTTCTGTTCTGGCCCGGGGCGAACAGTGCGATGCGGTGTGGACGCGGCTTTCAAAGCATAATAATATTGCATCGAGATAACACGATTTGGAATTTACAGTTATGTATTTTGTAAAAAACGGCTTTAGGTTAGCTTTTATATAGTTTTGAAATTATTAACCACACACAGATGTCCTGATTTTACTAAACAGCGTTTTTTTTATTTTAAAACAGACAGATAACTTAATTTGAAACTGTGAAATGTCATAAACAGTATCTGAATGTTGAATATGTACTTATTTGGTGTAGTCGGTGTAGATCAAATTGACTAAAACGCACTGATACAGATTTTCTCTACATGTCAGACCGTAATTGCGTCGGTGTTGCTGTGGTTTTGAGTTAGAGAAAATGGTCTCAAGACTGAAAAGTAAGTCAAATAATATCACAACAGTGTAATTGTTGAGATCTTCCAACTGAAACTTTACTATCTGATGGACTATCTACATACATGCGCCGATCTCTACTTTTGTTATAAGATGCGTACCTAGTAAGTCTACGGTATACAGGTAAATATTCCACAATAAACATGAATTGCACATTAAGAAAATACGAAATACAAGAATAAACTTCAACTCTCTTTGCTCCACAAAACTTTAAACCTAAATCTAATTTGGACGACAAGAGCCACCGCAAATTGATCGATGGCAAAACTCAAGTGAACAAGTGAAATAACCCCAAAAACAAAGTTGAAACTCAAAACCCAGGCGAGTCGTTCATTGTCGGGAATTTTGCGGCTGCTCCATAAATTGTGCTCCGGAGTAAGTTGCTGAATAATTCCGCGTGTCTCTGTTTATTATAAGCTGGGTTGTGAGAGAGATGACGTTGGATATAAGGTGTAAAGTACTACTGCAATAGGCTTGTGGCCAAGGTAAACCAATAAATCTAGGAACAAGTCCTAAGTTGAAGCATTATGTACAAAATGACTTGACATTCTCAGAATTGTATATTTCCAACAGATATATTTTATAAGTCAATTTTGTGCAAAAAGACAGCTTTTGATGGCTCTTTTACATGACGTCATTCTGTTGTTATTTCATAGAACTCAGGAACAAAAGTTCCGTTTTGACAGTTCATAAAAGTATCTATTTTGACTTGACAGGCCACAAGCCTATTCTTGCTCATCACGAGATCATCCCTATCTGCCTGTTTGTTAATCTAATATCACCGTCCTAGAAAGCGTGACTCTATGCACCAAAGAGTATATAAACTTACTAGGCTGTGCACTTTCATGCTGTCACTGTCTCTCGGTTGGGAAATGACAGCTCCGGCGTGGCATTTGTGTGACACTTTTTAGGGTTACCGAAGTGTGCCAAACGGGTATTAATAGCCTCCGCTGTCCGTCTGTAGGTCAGCGGTATGTATCTCATGAACAGTAATCCACGACCTTAGCTCAAGGCGCATTGATGGGGGTGCCGAACCAAAGGCCTACCAGAATGTCTAAAGTTTTAATCTGCTGCTCTACTCGACTATGTCTTACTTAGCTAGAACCTGAACTCGAGAAAAGTTTCAAGTTCCTTCAAAATATGGTATGGCGTATGTGAATGTGAAAGTTGACGAATGGATTTACTTGAATCTCTGGTACTATATGTTTATTATATGCCGCGACTAAAGTTAGCGGACTCGTGTAATCAGCGAATGAGAATCAGTTCAGTGATTGTGTTATGTGTGTGTCTGTGTATGACTGTGTGTGTGTTTGTTTCTTGGTTTTAGAATTATGGCTCTTAGAAAAGGGTTCCAATAAATAAAGTTTTCTTCTTGTGTGCGATAGTGTACCTTATTTTCAAAGTTCAAAGTTCAAAGTGTTTATTAATCAAGAATTAATTACAGGTTTACTTATATTTAAAGCTTAAGTAAGTTCTAAATATTATTCAAAGCATGACATTAACTTCTGCACTGGTCAGAGACCGTCTCGCAGTTAGTCAAGATCAAAGGAATAATCTAAAAACTAATTGCAGTCTAATAACAGTTTTTTTATATATCTACCTGTTTACAGAATGGACAAATACAAAATTGAAAAAAGTAATTATACGTAGTTAGCATATGGTTAAATTATCATCGAATTGAGTTATGTGTATGAATGTTAGTGTATGTTGTGTGTATGAGGGGGGTGTGTGGGGGGGGATTTGTGGGGGTGATTTGTGTATGACTGCTTAGCCCTACGACAAGGTAGTCTTGGGATCGGATACGGGACCACTAAGCAGCACATGTATATTTTCGTATATATTTATTGCACATAAAAGACAAAAAAACAGAAAATACAGAGAAGTAATTTACAAAGGTAAGCTTATCTCTAAAGAGAGATCTCTTCCAGCAAACCCAGGATGGACAGAGAAAAATAAAATACAGAACAGGTAGGCCTATGTGCTCAGTTAAGAGAAAAAATGAAACATAAATAAATCATAATATTACTAATCAACTGAATATACATAAAGAAGTACATGAATATTACATAAAATAAAAATATAACATAAATAAACTAATACATATTAAAATACCTTCTAGATTTATGATAGAGAGAGATAATGCTCCTTCAACCGATTCTTGAATAAAAAGAAAGATGGACTGTCCCTGATGGCGCAGGGAAATGTGTGTTGAAACTCACGTTTTACCACTCGGAGATACTATTTGCTCAATATCGTCGTATGCTTTATCCATCAACCACTTCTTTATGTACATAGGATCACATTTGGACTCTATTGTACCTTCTTATGTAGGCCGCCATCTAATTCTTAATTGGGCGAGTATAAAGACTAAAATGCAGTCTACGGTTTCTGGTAGCTGCGAAATGAGCTAATTAGTGAAACCCCAGACGGATTATATTTAAAAAGATGCTGTACTTCGTATTGTTACACTGAAATGAATGCAACTGCATCATCGATCTAGGCAGACGAAGTCACGGAGAGTTTAGAACCCTCATGCAGTAAGTAACACACAAAGTATACCACCAACTGAACGTTTCAAATCACAAGATGTCTCGAGGAATGATTCAAGAATGCTCAGTTTGACGAACTCTCAAAGTCATACTGTCAGACTGTCTTTCGCGTGGAAGCTAACAGAGATATTTAGGACTGTAAATGAAACAAAAACAACTTTTATTAAATCTTAAGTTATGCAAAATTAGGTAAAATTGTGGGTTAAATAAAATCGTTGTCTCTTTATAAAAATGTGTAGGTAGTAAAATATGAGGGTCAGCTACAATGTAGCGTACGTTAAAACGATATTTGTTTATTTTTCATCCAAAGAAAAGTCTCCCGAAGTTATCACAAAAGTTTGTCACATTTTTTACAAATTTGAATTTGAATGTCCTTGATATTTATTTAATCGTTATGATGTTCTGTTATTCTTCTACACATCGGCTAAGATCCTTTTTAAACATTTGAATTCCTATTTAATTCCTCTGAGCGGGCTTTATTTAAGCATCAATGTGCATTCGGCGAGTTAACCCTAAATAGCAAAGCGGTCTCGAAAGCCAACTTCAAAAATTAAAAGACTGCAATAAAAAGGGTTACTGCTGCCGAGAAGAAAAAGGGACAAAATAAACTCGTAAAAAGGCTACAAAAAGTTACATACACAATGAGAGGAGTTCCTTACTTCGTAATTGAGACGGCTTCAAATCCTTTGCCTACGTCTCGGAGTAACTCAGTTTTGGAGCCATCTTGTAAAACTTTATTTTCGTACCCCTCTTTTCTTTGGAACAAAGTTATGACTTTTTTCACAACTTTACGCAGAGCATATAATTTCAGTGCCGAGTGAGAAAATGAAAGTAAAATTAATGTATTCTTTTTAAAAGTTGACTTTGATATAAATTGGATGTTTAAAAAGTTGTAATAATAAGATGCATAAATTGCAAGATTACAGGTAAACAGGCCTTTTAGTTAAGAAAAAAATTAAGGTTATGAACAACACTGATAAGATAATACGCATTATTTTTTTGCATTTTGGAGAATATTCGCCCTGGATATTTTTGGACCTCAATTAAACGGTCAATTGCGAGTAAGACTCGTGGACCAAGGGTTCCGATCCGATCTCATTTGGAGAGCGTAACTGGTGTAATTAGGTTTCCACTTATCAAACTAAAAAATATGTCATTGTAAACCAAATATTATTATTTTTTTGCAGAAAGACAAAAATTTGCAGTTTCCGGATTTTTCCCTTTACTTGTACTATAAGACCTTGCTTTGTGCAAAATTTCATGATTGTAGGGAAACGGGAAGTATCCTATAAGTTTTTTTACGATAACTATGAAAATCCAACATTGTGATTACGATTGCGTCGACTTAGGGGGTTGATTGTTTCACAGCTTTATGCGACTACAGACCTGAGCAATAAAAAATATATTTTGAGCTTGATACGTCCGTCCGTGTTCTCGATATAAAACGGATAGACGGACGGACGGATGGACGGATAACGAAGTGATCCTATAAGGGTTCCTTATTTTTCCTTTTAAGGATCGGAACCCTAAAAACAATTCAATGTAAAAAAATGTACATTTCTTTACGAATTTAATAAAAACATGTCAATTATTTGACACATTTGTACAAAAAACTCACAATCATCAAAGTTTTTAAAAGTTTTGGAAAGACTAGAAATACAGAATTGAGATATAGGACGTGGAAAGGTTTTTCTAATTATTATTCTCATTTAAAATGACATCCAAAACACGCGACTTTTAATCAAATTGTAGTGCAATAGCACAACACTGTCCGTAAATACCTACTTAGTATTCAAATAGGGTTGAATGGGACGCGGCAAACGGAAAAATCCAATTAAGTTCACACGAGGTGCTACATACGTGAGAGGATTCATTCCGGCGAGCTAGAGATGGGACGTAACTCTGGCTGGGGCGAACTGGGACGAAGCTATACAGAGTTTAGCAGAAAGGTGAAGTCACATTTTTTTGGGATAAATAAATATAGCCCACTGATGTCCTTAGCGAGGGGCATAGGCCCTTACCCGGCCCCCTTTTTGATGATTTCAAGGCGGTCGGCTAATTTTTATGAAAAAGTCAAAGTTACAGATGTCACACTGAAAGTTGTTCGGAATTATGTCCATGTCCGTATATCCTGCCTGAGGTAGATTTTGGGCTACTAAACTAATTCCAAATTACAAATTCCAAATTATTTATTGCTACATTGTGGTTGTAGAGTTTTTAAAGTAAGGAGGTTCCGACAATGGATCCTGTAAGGGCACTGCAATTTCTTACAACTACTACCTTGATTTCCTGGACAAAATCGCTAATAACACGTGCAATAAATCGCTAAATTCACGTAACTTTTCGTTCTCAAATGTCAAACGCACGTATACTAAAGCATTGCGAGCGAATGATATTAGCGAATTAATTAATTTATTTATTTATTTATTTACATAAGTACACAAAACAGAATACAATCATTTGAAACCATAATACATCATTTTGTGTTGGGCTGTAGCCCAAACTATGTGTACATAGAATTCTTAATTTCGTATGTTTATGATTCCTATACTACTAGCAAAACGGGTTTTTATTGATGAAGTATATAGAAAAAAGAAATTGCATGTTGTATACGGGGATATAGTTCAGTCGAGCCAGCCCTAGGTACGCATGTTGTATACGGGGATATAGTTCAGTCGAGCCAGCCCTAGGTACGCATGTTGTATACGGGGATATAGTTCAGTCGAGCCAGCCCTAGGTTCGCATGTTGTATACGGGGATATAGTTCAGTCGAGCCAGCCCTAGGTATACGCAAGCCGCACCGAACTCTCTCTCACGAAGGCTATTTTTCAATAAACTTAATGGAATAATCCCTGCAATACTCTACCCCATAGGAAGTTACATTATTACGATGAAAGCTTACAATAAATGAAAGTATATCTTTTAGTCCGTATCTTTTGTGTTTGCTTTAGTTGTCTGTTGTGAGACCTTTGTTTACTTTTGAACTTTTTTTATATGTGAACGAATGAATTCACACATATTATAGCAGAACACTTAAGTATGAAATAACATAACTTAACTTGCCTGCCAGTGGGGGCGATTTGGGAGGCTGGTGTCGAAACCACTAAACTAAGGCACTAAACTGACAACTTTAAATCTGACCGCTGCTCGTGCGGGTCAGTCACAGATTAAATTTTTAAACAAACAATTATAATTAGTTTGCTTAGTTAAGATCTGAATCGCAGACATCTCCGTGTTTTAAAGTTTCAAAGTTTAGACAGTCAATTCACCTGCATGACATTCCCAAATATTTTTTGAGCATACAGTATACATATTTTAGATTGTTAATCCTAGGTATAATACAAATCGATCAAGCTGTATTAATCCCTAGCCCCGAGCGAACCGATAACCGATTAATCCCTATTAAAATAAAGTTCTAATTGTTAATTACACCAAACATTGGGCTAAAGCTTCACCGATCATTATTTCATTGAATTATTCGGTCTCTGAAAACAGTCCAGAGTTATGTAATCACATAAAACCACTAAAAACTACTAGATGTTTGTATAAGTCACTTCAAATCAACTAATAGGGCAACCATTTTGACTCCGTATATCCTATCCATGTATTTTAGTTACATGGATGCTTGGATCGCAATTCCCATTATTGTAATAATAATATATTTCCACTCCATCGAGCCCACAAATTAATTAAACCACAAAACGTTGCAAAATCAAAGACTAACAATAACGCGTAACTAGCCAAACTATATACGCCTTTAAAACCTTTCTCAAAAGGGGTGTAAATCGTTTGTCGGGTTTCGATGCTAGGCAAACTGTGGGACCTATAAGTTTACAAGCATAGGTGGAAATCTCCTTTATTTATTAGACAGCTTGCGGCTTGGCAAAACCCCGTGCGAGCCTTTTATCTCTAGGAGGCAGGCGGTATTCAGAAGTTCGGCAAACGTCGTCGGGCCCGTCCGGAATTAAATCAGGAATCGACGCATCGGGCTTAGTTCACGGTAAATTGGGGTAATCGCCTGTGAACTCGGTGAATTAGTTTGCTTTTTCGATACTAAAATGTTATGAATTTGTATGAAAAAAGCAGAACTGCCCGGTGTAGGTCCTGCTATAAAAGTTGATAGTAACCCACCTGAAGCATAGTACCTGTATGAATATGTTATGTTAAACATAAAAATAAGAAGGGAAAATGAAATATTCTAATTGAAGATTTTCGTGGCTCATCCATTCAATACATCAAGCGTCAGTTTTCGTCATTGATGTACATACCAAAGGGCACAGCACCTTTAACCGGACACGCGTAATAATTAATTCATTAGATTTTACTGACAAAAGATACTCTACCTACGTTACCTACTCGAAAATTGGTAGACAAATATTTGAAACCATTACACCGGGGATGGGCTAAATACATTGACCCTTCTGTGCCTGCGCCCAGTTACATAATTCCAGAAACGTATTAACCTGTCACTGTCCTGTGGCCCGATTCCGCTAACTAAATGGCAGATCAATTAGAATAATTTTATTTTTAAATTTGGATAATTGGTGTTTCCTCTTTCTGGTGTTTCTGTTTTCATTTCGCATTTAATACCACTTTTATATCTGATTTTGAAAAACATACCAACTCAAACGCCCAACGTCTACAAAAACCACGATCTATTGTTCTATTTTTTCATACGTTTTGAACTTTATCTCGATGTGGGTAGGTTAAGGGCTGTGGACTATTGGACGGGCGAGCTAGTAGCATTACTGTGTCGTCATTTCGTTACCAGAACCGAGGCCCTGGTAACAGAGCCGAATAAAAAATTAGCCCCAATTTGTCGGTAGAGTCGGGTTGCGATGGGCAGCGCGATAATTTGACGCGTAAAACGAAAGGGGTGTAAATCCTATTGCAAATGACAGGTCATGTCATGACATGACATCCCGTGGGGACTACAGGGCTACAGGCACAGGGTAGGCTAATGCCTGGATATAAATAAATACTACGCACTAGGGAGAGGGGTATAGCAGACATATTACTATATTGTATCTAAATCATACATTTGTTGTTTTTGATAACTATTTTAATGACTCCAACTTTATAAATGACTGGGTTATTAGAGTAATCTTGAGAAATATAAAAACCGACGAAGTGTTTCGGGAAAAGGTGGGTAGTGTCCCCTTGTGCTTCGCTTGGCTCGTCTTGGCGGGGGCACTTCCGTGCCCCCAGATGTACTTACAATTGTAGTGGGTTGTTGATGATGTTGTCGCTTGTTTCCCACGCTGAAGATGCCAGTTCGAATCCCGTTGCGGCACGTTCAGTCGTTCATGCTTGGTCAGTGCTTTTTCAGATGGTATCAAAAATTTGTAGTCATGGTTGTCAGAACCTGGCAATATCTGTCAGTTGTTATCTCTTGTAGAGACACGGCTACCTACATTTTAATATTATCTTACACAAATCGTACCATACTTGTAGTATATGCCCGTGTAGTATGCCGGTGGTCCATATTCTTCCGCCATCTTATTAAAGTTTAATGCTCACTTTATGCAAATCTAATAGTCTTGAGTAACACCAGACCATAAAGGAATGTTCTATCTAGTGCATTCGCTGCTCGCGCTGTTGAATTTCTTTATGCAAAGAAAAGAATTTGTATGGACAAAATAACTGGTATTTGTTTAAAATTATGAAGATAAACAATAACCGGCCAAGTGCGAGTCGGACTCGCGCACGAAGGGTTCCGTGCCATTATCTATAAAAAAACCGCAAAAAAAAAATGTATGGGAGCCCCCCCTAAATATTAATTTAATTTTAATTTAATTATTTATTTTTTAAGTAAATAATATACACTCAATATATTGTGAACATTTTAAGCGTCTACCTGCTACCATTATCAATATCGAGCAAAAATGAGCAAAAAAATCACGTTTGTTGTATGGGAGCCCCCCTTAATATTATTTTTTTTTTTTTTTTTAGTATTTGTTGTTATAGCGGCAACAGAAATACATCATCTGTGAAAATTTCAACTGTCTAGCTACCACGGTTCATGAGATACAGCCTGGTGACAGACGGACGGACGGACAGACGGACAGCGAAGTCTCAGTAATAGGGTCCCGTTTGGCACCCTTCGGGTACGGAACCCTATAAAGTAAATAAAATGGTCGAGAAACATTACGTGAGGAAATCCGATTTCAGAGAGAACCTTGATAGGTCAATGGCTTTTCTAGCTTTCAACTTAGTAAGAGTGGGTCAATGTCGTCTATAGGCTGTGCCTTTAATGAATTTGTCGGTTAATGTAGGTTAGTGACTCAATGAATAGATCGTGGTAACCTTTCGTTGCCACCCGGTATGGGAAAAGGCATGACGCTACTTATGTCCACGACATAAGGTCGAGGTTGACTTCGCGGCGGTAAAGCTATGAGAATATGTGTGATAGGGCTTTAGACTTGATATTACTTCGTATTTTCGTATATATTTATTGCACATAAAAGATAAAACACAAAAAGATACAGAGAAGGAATGTACAAGTGCAAACTTATTTCTAAAAAGAGATCTCTTCCAGCAAACCCAGGATGGACAGAGAATATTAATAACAGGTAGGCCTATGTGCTCAAGTAAGTGAAAAATAAAACAAAAATAAACATAATTGCGTTCTAATACGACGACGACAAAGAACATGTGCTCAAAAAGTGAAAAATAAAAATAAACAAATCATATTACTAATCTACTGAATATACTACATAAAGAAATACATAAACATTCTATATATTTATATATAAACCTAACATAAATAAACTAATACATATTTAAATACCTTCTATATTTCAAAGTCGTCTCTTTTAGTACACGTTGAAGCTTTTTATATTTTATCATTATAAAGTAGGTATTGCCGGGTTGGCCGGAGGTGGCACAGACCAGGGAAGTGTGGACGAAAGAGGGGGAGGCCTTTGCCCAGCAGTGGGACACTTTAATGGCTAAATAAAAAAATAAAAAAGTAGGTATGTAGTTAAGTAAAAGTAAGATTTTAGCAAGAAATCTCTGTTATTTTTTGGATATGGAGTTTGACACTTGAAGGTATAGTATAGTAATAGTAAGGTAGTCTTTCCTCGTGTCTATAGGTCTACAGTAGAGCAAAAATAAAACTCGGGACGCTTCAGCAAATTAAGGCAACGTTTTATAAAACGGTAAACAGGCACGTAAAGCCCGCCTTATCTCCTTCTATTAGAGGGTCCGGGAAACTTTCTTGTTTTCTTACATAAGAGCGCGGTTGTTAAGACTAGGCGATTGTTCTAACAACGTTCCCCGCTCTTGTTATACATATTTTGCGCACGGCCTAGTTAGATTGTGCTTGCTTGTGGGACAAGTGATGCTCTAGTAAAGCCCGGATGTAGCCGTAGCATAGCCACGACCAACGACTGAAAAGTTCTAAACTAATGAATAAAAGTTCGTATAACCTGGAATAATATGCACAATTGGGCCTCTAGCACCCGTATGGAAAAATGCGTGACGATATATATGTATTTAATATAACCCCTAACTCCTAATATTTGTTGTGAATACATATTTAAGATAAGATATGATCATTATTAACACGAGGACTGTCAAAAATTAAGCATCTCCTTCCAATGGCAAATTTAACTTTTCTTTGAACATTCTGCCCACTTTTTCACCCTCGGGAACTAATCGTGAAAAATCGAGATTTCGTAATTTCGTAATTTTCGTAATTTCTTTATTGTACTCACATGACAGTAAAAATAGCTTAACATAGAAAAAATATGTACAAAGGCGAGCTTATCTCTAATAAGAGATTTCTTCCAGCAAACCATGTTGGGTAGGAGACCGAGATGATAGGTAAGGGGAAGAATTGCGCGTACAATAAAACTATTCTAGTAAGTACCTATAATACACAGATATTATTATTACACATAGGTACATATAAGAACCTATTGCTAAGGAAAAGACTACATACACAGTTACATAAATACAGCTTAACAATATATATCGTATGAATACACTAATACATACCAGTATATATCTTAATTGACAGTTTTTCCAATTGATGTCTCCAAAAACAGACTCTACATACATTTGTCGCCCATTTCGTATCGCTTGTACTTCGTCCACGCGTTCTGTTTGAAGACCCTTTAGATTAACGATGAGCCTCAATCGTCGATCTCATTAGTTTGCAGCGCCCTCTGTCGCCGGTAATTACGGGAATTCGCGCCGTCCCGGCCTATTCCGGTCAACTCCATCATGGAGTAAAGGACTTTCCATCATCATGGAGACTAGAGGACTTCCCATCATGATGGAGGACTTTCATCATCATTGTGGGTTTGGAATCTGGATGATAGTCGTCATGAGTCATTAGATTAGTCTAGAGGGCGGCGATGCGCTTGTCTCCTGTCACACATAATTGTGTAGTAAATAACTAACTCGTTAGATGAATTAAGTAGTGAACAGGCGTGAGTTCTGACGAGTCTAAAATGCGATTTGTTTTACTAATTTTGATAATCTGAAGCGATTTTAATGAATTTTTTAGTATAGCTATAACGGTCGTTAACAAATGTAGTGCCTAATTTACACTCAACAGGGACCAATTTACTCAAATTATTGATTACATCTTAGGTATGTGCCGAGCCGGCAACATTGCGGCAATGCTATTTTGTTCCGAAATGAAATATCCCTCTAAGTTAGAGAGCTAGGATATTATAGGTATATGTGAGCACGCAAAATTATTTGTATATAGATGACTCAGAGTGAAATGATTGTCTAATTCAAGATAGATGAACATATTATTTATATAGGTACTTACATATGTATATCCACACAGCCAAAGTGTCAACATTATCTGTGTTATGTATGTTGACACATCATTTTATCACGTTTGCTGTGTAGACGTGTTTGTTTATTTAGGATGTGTATGTATGTACTACATTAGATATATCCATTTAGCGCAGCTTACGTACTCTAATGATAATGATGTACTTCATCAACATCATCATGTTAAGGTCCTCACGATACAGGTCTGACCTAGTGTGAGGGCCGCTGGTAATATAATTGTGTAACACATGATTCATGATTAGTAAGTAGGTATCAAATGATTAATTATTTTAAGTGAATCTGTAACCTTTTTGATAAATAAAATAAATAAATAAATAAATAAAATAAAATTAAGCTAATTACGTAGGTACTTCTTCATCATAATTATGGTCCTCGGCCCACATCGACCTACGGCTGGGGGATGAAGTCCAATCTTTACGATTATGTTTCTACAGTATACAAAGAGATCCCGTCCAATTAATGTAGTTTTCCAATCTTACTTTCTATAAATAATTCACAAAGTTAAAAACTTTAAAAAGCCGACTTTGAGACTATTACTCAATCCTCTCTGTTCGCGTTGCGGATGGCGTCTAAAAACACTAAAATGAGCCTACAACATCTGTATTCTGGCTGTTAAATACATACATATTACACAATATGGACGAAGATTGGTCCCTTAAGTCAGCCCACAGTCACAGAAAGGAAACAAAACGTTATTTAGTTTACCGTTAATACGTTTTATGACATTATACTTTTCAGATATTTTCATGTTGTGACCAAACTACTGGACCGATTCCTTATTTTCAAAAAAAAGGACTAACCCTTATGAGTAACCCTTTCAAACAAAAAATAAAGAATTTTTGACATCGGTTCATCAGTAGTACCAGTTTCGATGTAACACACATTAAACATAATGATAAAAAATATACAACCGAATTGAGAACCCGATTTTTTGAAGTCGGTTAATGATGAAATCACTAAAAACAGCAGCTGTGCTGTGCAGCCAAGGTTAGTGAAACGATATTTCAAACATTAAAAAAACAAAAATAAAAAATAATTGGGTCAGTAAAAATCACACTGTATATACCTCAAACTCGGCTACAATAATTGAAACAAAAAGTAAACTTTAGAAAAAACCGACTTCCACAAACCCTATTTGATTAGATTGAGTTTAATACTAACTGTAACCCCTTATCCCCCCCCCCCTTGGGGAATTAATTTTGTCAAATCCCATATCAGTGCTACCCCACGCGACTAAGGAACCCCTGTAAAAAGTTTCATGGCTCTAGGTCCACCGGTTTAGGCTATGCGTTGACTGCCCGTCAGCCACGCATTGTATTTGTACCTAGTATTGAGCAGATCTGGTGGCCATATGTGGTCTTCATCAGCAGTTCCGCATCACAATATTATGCTATGTGCATTTGCACGAGTTATTATGAAAAACACAAAAAACACTATAGGTCTGCCTATAATATTTGAAGAGTTCTCTCGATTTCTCCAGGATCCCATCATCAGATCCTGACCTGGTGTCAATGGGACCACCCTTGAGGTATTACCTATACGCCGAAAAAAGATTTGTTCAAATCGGTTCATAGTTGGCGGAGTTATCGCGTAACAAACATAGAAAAAAAAAACATTACGGGTCGAATTGAGAACCTCCTCCTTTTCAACCGACTTCAAAAAAAGGAGGAGGTTCTCAATTCGACCCGTATGTTTTTTTTTTTTTTTTTTTCTATGTTTGTTACGCGATTGCTCCGCCAATTATGAACCGATTTGAACAAATCTTTTTTCGGCGTATAGGTAATACCTCAAGGGTGGTCCCATTGACACCAGGTCAGGATCTGATGATGGGATCCTGGAGAAATCGAGAGAACTCTTCAAATATTATAGGCAGACCTATAGTGATTTTTGTGTTTTTCATAATAACTCGTGCAAATGCACATGGTAAGCATAATATTGTGATGCGGAACTGCTGATGAAGACCACATATGGCCACCAGATCTGCTCAATACTAGGTACAAATACAATGCGTGGCTGTCGGGCAGGCAACGCATAGCCTAAACCGGTGGACCTAGAGCCATGAAACTTTGTACAGGGGTTCCTTAGTCGCGTGGGGTAGCACTGATATAGCATTTGACAAAATTAATTCCCCAAGGGAGGGGGGGATAAGGGGTTACAGTTAGTATTAAACTCAATCTAATCAAATAGGGTTTGTGGAAGTCGGTTTTTTCTAAAGTTTACTTTTTGTTTCAATTATTTTGAAGTCGGTTGAAAAGATAACCGAACACATCATACCACAAATAAGGCAAATGCACCAACAGGTAAGATGAACCTCGTCATCAGAGGGATAATAATATGAATCTTCTGAGCCGTGGAGTAAATGGGAGCTCCCCGACCCATCGTTGCAAATAAACAACTACTTCCGCTTTCGCCAAATCCTATTAGTAAGATTTATCTTACAACTTCCTGCCTGTAGGTGATCAATAATAAAAACCTGACAATGGCCTTACATAATATTGGTTGCACGAATGGGAGCAAAACAGTTCTTCGTCGGTCTCGATTTTCTCGATCATCTTCTATCATTTGGTTCTATGAAAAAAAAAAAATGTTTAAATCCCTGCCTTCGATCATATATTGCTCCCTGCATATATTGCAGGCTCAAACTAACACACAGCGAGCGTCACGCAGAATTCAATACTCTTTTAGCCAGTGATTTCATAGTTCTTAATAATAATATATGCATAATAGGGTGCTTATCCATCGCCGCAGCTATAAGCAATTCTAAATAGACTGTAATTCTATCTTTGTACAATCAAATAAAGAGTTGCTCTACTGCTTTTCGACCGTAACTACGTGGAATACGTTTCAAAAATAAACAATGTAACAATTTCACAGAGCATTTCATTATTTCTCGGAGTCCACAGCCGAGTCTTGCTATCTTCCAACTCGGGTAAACTTCCGCGAAACTACTTGCACAAGAACAATTAACATTGGAGCCGCCATATATCTGATTTTCTATCCAAAGTTATAAAGAGTAGAACACGGTCGATATCTGGGCACCTGGATTCATGGCGTTATTAAAAGATAAATGTGACCTGGTGTACATTACAAGTACGACAACACGAATATAAGTTGCATAAAAAGCATGTAATCTTTCGCGCATATTCTAAAGATTATTGCATCACCCATTCTTATATTATTGTTTGCGTTTGTTGCGACGAGAATTAGTGTTGTTGACGATAACTTCGATAGCAAATTCAACAAAACCAAAGCACCTAGTATAAAGTGTAATCAAAGAAGGGAATTTATTTACAATGGATAATAAATGCCAAAAAATACAAATATAAATAAAGAACAATTCATAAATATACCATAAATAACAAACGTGCAAAAGGAGTTGCAACTTCGAGGTTGCGTCTGCAACAAGTTTGTATCCCTATTTGTGTTTCTTCGTCCAATATTACTGCAACAAACAACAGATTTTATAAGGGATTCCATAAGGAAGGCAGTTCCACTGCTACTTGCTCTAAGAGGAAACTACTCGACGAGGATTCATATTATCTCAATTTCCCGTGTTTTCCTGCACTCTACCCCATCTTTCCATCTCTTTCTCCCCTCGATGTTTAATTGTGCAAGTTTTAATTGCATGCAAATCTAAGCGACTTCTCCGGACGGTTTCAAGCTTTCTGAATTTATAATGACCATGTTAATTATTTAGTTTTTTGGGGCTCCGTACTTTGAAAGAACAAATTAACCTTTGTAGGATCACTTCTCGTCCACCTGTCTGCATGATTGGCCGTCTTCTTTTGAACGCGTGGAAGTAACAAGTTGATTTCTTAGGGTTCCGTACCCGAAGGGTGCCACAGGACCCTATTTACTAAGCTCCGCTGTCCGTCTGTCCGTCTGTCTGTCCGTCTGTCACCAGTCTGTATCTCATGAACCGTGATAGCTAGACATTTGTGACAGATGACGTATTTCTGTTGCCGCTATGACAAATAATACTAAAAAACAGATTATAATAAATATTAAAGGGGGCTCCCATACAATAGACATGATTTTTAGGATTCCGTTAGAGAAAAAAGGAACCCTTATAGTTTCGTCAAGTCTGTCTGTCTGTCTGTCTGTATGTCTGTCTGTCTGTCTGTCTGTATGTCTGTCTGTCCGTCCGTATGTCACAGCAACTTTATTCCAAAACTATCAGGACCACACAGTTAAAACTTGGTATGTAGATGTTTTCTGTGAACCGCTTTACGATTTGTATACAGAAATTAAAAAAAAATTATATATATTAAGGGGGGCTCCCCATACATGGAACTGATACCAAAAGAAATATTTTTTTCATCAACCCTATACGTGTGTGTCTATAGATAGGTCTTTGAAAATGACGTTGAGGTTCCCAAAACCATTTTACCTCAAAGTCAATCGTTAAAGAGGAAAATATTGTGTCCCCCCCCTTTAACTTAGTAGGAAAATGAAAAATCAAAAAAAAAATATGCTGTGTATCTCAAAACAAACTTTCAATGAAAATTGGTTTAAACAAAATATAGTAAGCAGTTTTTAATATATAAAATATTTATTAAAAACCGCAAAGATAACATTGTCATTCATACAAACACTATGAAAAACAAAGTTACTACACAAACATCCAGTCTTATAATTACTTGCTACTACAGAACTGAAATTTTTAGTTTTATCACAATAAGCCTGACTACTGTATCAAATAAATAATCAAAGATTTAATGATTCTAAGTGAAAATATTAAAAGGATTTAAAACACTAATTTAATTTGATTAAAAACATTGAGATTAATATGATTTTCAATAAAACGAAAAATTAAAATACTCCATTCGGCCATTTTGATCGAAACAGGAATCATAGCGCATGACGCTGCATGACGTCATAACAATGTAAACATCATCTGATTTATGCTGATTACTCATTTGGACATTGACATGTTTAGTTATGCGTGACATCAAAGCCGACGCCATGACACCTGAGAGCTTTTTTCGCGCACTATTACAAAATATTAGAAAAATGGCTTTAAACTTCGTTAAACTTTAGTTTATTACCGGAATAAAGTTTTTTTTCGTAAATAGTAAATGTGTACCCACATTATGGCAGAGGATTTCAAAATCTTTCGTGATGCCTTTTATATTATGCAAATTGTTTGGAACCCTCGGTGCGGGAGTTCGACGCGCACTACTCCTGTTTTATATTTTTTTGTCTTTTGGTGTCCGGTTTTCTGTCCGCTTCCCGGGATTTTTTGAGGAGTTTGTTTTGCTAATTAGCCCGTGAGGCTCGCTCTGATTACGCCTTGTTGATAGAAATAATAACATTGAGTGGTTGTCACACTAATCGACTCTCTTTTTAACCGACTTTAAAAGAGGAGGGGATTATGAATTCGTTTGTATGCTCGGAGGAATTGTGTGTTTTCTTTTTAGGGTTCCGTTAGAGAAACAAGGAACCCTTATAGTTTCGTCAAGTCTGTCTGCTGTCTGTTTGTAAGTCTGTCTGTCCGTCCGTATGTCACAGCAACTTTATTCCAAAACTATCAGGACCACACAGTTAAAACTTGGTATACGTAGATGTATTCTGTGAACCGCTTTATGGTTTCTAAAACCATTTTCCCTGAAGTCAATCGTTAAAAAGACAGACCCTTCCAAAGTGGAAATAAAATACTTGCCGATACTGAAAGTTGCTTATGAAAAATAGTTTCGATCTAGCTAAATAGTTTCGATACGTTCGATCTTCCATGAATATTTAAAATTTAATACAGCAAATGCCATATGGCTTGTACAAATAATATAAAAAAATACGCGTGTAGCACCGTACACGTGTTAGAAGTAAAACTTCTGTAGCTAGATCATTAAGTGGTACCTATACTATACACCTATACCTACCTATACTAAAAGAGATTTAAATTTCCAATTTTGAGATCCAATCTCTGCTTCAAGTTACTTTTAAGTTTCAGACGTCCGATTATTTGAAATTATTTTATACTTGTACTTACTTTTAATACGTCATGTCATTTATTTCCCACCATTCCTTATCTACAATTTGTCGCGCTCGTGGTGATATACTTAACTCATTCAATAGTGTCACTACTATTTGCATCTCGCTCAGATTATATACCATCTAACGTCACGTCTCGCTCAAATGTATGCATTGCTTTGCTTGTCTCTGTGCCCAGTCCCTTTATTTAATTGATCGAGTACGTATTTTCAACTATTCCAAGTTAATGTGTACCTGCGGGGCTACCATAAGGCTTGCCACTCACCTCAGTCGCGCAGATAAATGACAAAGAAGATGGCTAAATCAATATATGGACGACTGCACCAGACATGTACAAAGACTTCTCAACAGCCAATAGCATTTAAATATTCATTCATAAATTTAATTTACTGCGTCTGTATTTAGTTTGTAGAACTTGAAGAAAAAAATTATTAAATATAGGTAAATAAGAGTTGTTACTCAATACTCCGTGATTCCAATATGATTCCGTGACCTTTGCCGTCGCTAGAAATAAGCACCATTTTGCAATAACATGCAACATAACGCCATCTAGCCACTCCTCTGGAAACCTCCTGTTTTCAACAGTTTTGCTAGTTGGCAATTATGTTGCATGTTATTTTTAACGATGGCAAAAGTCACTAATCAATGGCGGAATCATAGAGTATGAAGTGACAACTCTTAATTATTTAATCATTTCCTTCAAGTTCTACAAACTAACTAAAGACGCAGTAATTTATGAGAGAATATTTAAATGCTATTAATTGGCTGTTGAGAAGTCTTTGTACATGTCTGGGGCAGTCATTTTGCCAAATTGCCAACTCCTTTCGCGTCTCAATGATGTTTCTCCATAAAATAGCGCGCATTCATTATGATATGACATTAAATTGTGACAAAATGCGTGGCTGGGGTGACTGGCGTGCCTTATGCTACCCCCGCTAACCTATACATACCTACTTTGCTAGGATTTTTTAGGGTTACTTCATCGCGAAGCGATGACGTAACTCTTATTTAATTTTATTCTTGACATTTCCTTAGTCCGCCATACGACATACCTCGATTTTTATATTTTACTTCAACATTATTGACTGGCATGAAGCATTAACTTTAAAATTACAAAAGCTTATTAAAATCAAAATCGTATAATTTCAACAGTTATAACAACAATTCAACTTTAAAATATGTATTACAAAAATTACATACAAACAAATAAGCGAAACAATAAGCCATTAAACTTATGGCTCTGTAAACTGTAGACCTCGCTTTGGCCGTTTACTACAGATAAACATTAAATAGGTAGGTATAACACGTACTTAGTAGCTAAACTGCTAATTTGTGACTTGAACTGCACTATATAATAAAAAGTGGCTTTAGAACAGTTCTAGGTACCTACTTATTGTTTTCAAGAAGTCTTAATGCAGCCATCCATCACATCGGAATTTGCTTGAAAACTAAATATCACATTTGGATGATTCTAAGTGACTTTATGCGATTACTAGCTGCCCGTTGCGCGACTACGCAGCGCGTTTTAGGTACCTATTCCATAGTTACCGGCCACAAAACGATTCGTTCATCATTTTAGAAATCCATATCGACCCGTATGTGACATTGATGAAACTCTTTTCTTACAAACTGTATGGATCGCATCGCACAGCTGTCAAACATAAGTTCCGGTTCCAACAAAGAGGTTGAACGAAGTAGTTTTTGGTCACGTCACTGGTTTTGTTTGCCCCAGCCAGCGGCGGCGGCGCCATCTTGGCCATACCGGAAATCAAGAACTCGTGGAAGAATGCTTAAAATAATTTTTATTTGTTAACGTTTCATCAGGTTTTTCTCTCACTAATTAACATTCTTTATTGTACGAATGTATTATTATCTTATCTGATTAGTTAAAAACCGTATTGAAAATAGTTGCGGTTTTAAAAGTCTTCAGCCGACCCTGACGTCACCGATTCCAATTTCCGTTACATTTCTTAGCCACTCGTGATAGCACCCGGCTAGTAGCAAGTGAAAAGCAAATATATGAATAACCCACAGTTGAGAGGTTAAATAAATTTTACCCCCGTGCCCCAAGAAGTTTTACTTCAAAAATTGTGTCCCGCCCACTTCTAACTTTTAAAGTAAGAGAGTGAAAAATCGAAAAAAAAATGACATGATGTATGTCTCAATACAAACTTTCAACGAAAATTGGTTTGAATAATAGTAATACCTAATATTTATTTACCAAAAAACACGGTCAGAAAATGGTTACATTTTTAGGTACTCAGCTAAAATTGTGATACAAAAATAAATTGGAGCATCTGACCCTGAGCTAGGTATAGACCTGTACCTATTTCAGGCTGCAGTGCACTTCCCATAAAATATACACAGATCAAACAGAAATACTGTTTTTTTTTATAAAAACTGGCTGAAACTATTTAAATTGTAAAAACAATAACATTAACCAAATTGTAAATAAAATATAATAAGCAGTTTTTAAGATATAAAACATTTATTAAAAAAGTGGCCAAGTGCGAGTTGGACTCGCCCATGAAGGGTTCCGTAGTAGCAAGTAATTATAAGACTGGATTTTTGTTGTAACTTTATTTATCATAGTGTTTGTATGAATGACAAAGTTATCTTTGCGGTACTATTTATGAACCGATTTCAGAAATTCTTTCTTTGTTCGAAAGGTCAATCCAATAGTTTGGTCTCATTTTTTTTAAATCAGGAAAGTCGGGCCATTAGTTAGGTTTCTACATGAAAAAAACTGTGAATTTGAACTGTGAAACTGTTTTTGTTCCTAACCTACTCAGAGCGAGTTTTACCAACGAAGAGTAACTTTTTACACGAGGGTATCTTCTTCTTTTCCTAAGAATGACATCATTTTGAACTGTCATTTATCATACAATACTATTTATCCCGTGGATAGTTATTCTAGTCTAGTATAACTCTTTGTTGGTAAAATCCACCTAGAGAGTTAACTTTTGAAACCAAAAACAACATCTATATATTATAAATAAGTAACTCTATGATCTATCTGAATCTTGTTCCATGAGAAAAAAGTTCTACTCACAAAAATCTACGACGGAATTTCTTATTACAAAATAATTGTACCTAATTAATTAAACCATAATGAACCCGAAACCGCTTTGACCAAGTTCATTAGACCTTTTCTACCAGGGTATAATAATAATATTGATAACGGATGTGGCTTGCACCATTTTTTCATAATTTGTGGTTTAAAGAATATTGCACACTTTGTATTAGGTACTCGCATTAGTGGTTTAGACCTGACACTTGTCAATATTTTACTTGATTTTTGGCTACCTATGTTTCGTTGAATGTATAGGTGATTGTGTATTTCTGTAGAGGTGTCTACTCTTTAGAAGAAAATATGAGAATAAATTCACCACTTAAACATCTTTAGGATAAAGAATATACATCGTTAAAAAATGATTACATATAGAGCAATGGGCTGCCCTAGTTACGCATGGAAATCTGGCTATAGTAATCCTTACTGCGTCACTGACATGCTGTATGAAAAATCCTATATTATATTGTGTAAAGGCCATTTTTTAACCGACTTCCCAAAGGAGGAGGTTTACAATTCGTCCGGATATTATTATTTTTTATGTCTGCACCCCGATAGCGCCTAAACGGATGGACCGATTTGGAAAATTATTCTTTTGTTTGAAAGGGTTTACCTTCCCATTGGTCCCATTGACACCTGGTCAGGATCTGATGATGGGATCCTGGAGAAATCGAGGGAACTCTTCAAATATTATAGGCAGACCTAAAGTGATTTTTGTGTTTTTCATAATAACTCGTGCAAATGCACATGGTAAGCATAATATTGTGATGCGGAACTGCAGATGAAGACCACATATGGCCACCAGATCTGCTCAATACTAGGTACAAATACAATGCGTGGCTGACGGGCAGGCAACGCATAGCCTAAACCGGTGGGCCTAGAGCCATGATACTTTGTACAGGGGTTCCTTAGTAGCGTGGGGTAGCACTGATATGGGATTTGACAAAATTAATTCCCCAAGGAGGGGGGGGGGGGGATAAGGGGTTACAGTTTGTATTAAACTCAATCTAATCAAATAGGGTTTGTGGAAGTCGGTTTTTTCTAAAGTTTACTTTTTGTTTCAATTATATAGAAAGCAATTGCGCTGTTGGCTTTCAGAAGCAATATGAGTTTTCTTATGTTCAAATGAAATATAACTAAGATATGTCTCGCTGGAAGCCCACCCGACCGAGATTTTAAAAGAAGTAACACATAAAATATGTCGTAAATTCATAATGCGATTCAGTCGACTCGGTGCTAATACACATAAAACGTTTGAACTGAATATAATCCGAGGACGTAACAAACGAGAATTTTCGAAAATATTTTTCCAGAAGCGTCTTAGATTACGCCGAAAATAATTTCATAGTAACACATAAGCATTTAAGGGTGGAAGGCGAGGACTCTAATAATATAATAATTTGCGTTTTCAGCGTCAACTTTGCAAAAAAGGGAAATCCTTTTCCCGCGCGTTTTCTCACCTTTCAAGTTTTGTACTGTAGACAGGCGCAGGGGTACCGTAGTTCTACTGGGAGACCAATTAGAAGTATAATTGAAACAAAAAGTAAACTTTAGAAAAAACCGACTTCCACAAACCCTATTTGATTAGATTGAGTTTAATACAAACTGTAACCCCTTGTCCCCCCCCCCCCCTTTGGGGAATTAATTTTGTCAAATCCCATATCAGTGCTACCCCACGCTACTAAGGAACCCCTGTACAAAGTTTCATGGCTCTAGGTCCACCGGTTTAGGCTATGCGTTGCCTGCCCGTCAGCCACGCATTGTATTTGTACCTAGTATTGAGCAGATTTGATGGCCATATGTGGTCTTCATCAGCAGTTCCGCTTCACAATATTATGCTTACCATGTGCATTTGCACGAGTTATTATGAAAAACACAAAAATCACTATAGGTCAGCCTATAATATTTGAAGAGTTTCCTCGATGTCTCCAGGATCCCATCATCAGATCCTGACCTAGTGTCAATGGAACCAATGGGAAAGTAAACCCTTTCAAACAAAAAAATAATTTTCCAAATCGGTCCATCCGTTTAGGCGCTATCGGGGCACATACATAAAAAAATAATATATCCGGACGAATTGTAAACTTCCTCCTTTGGGAAGTCGGTTAAAAATAAACAAATTACACGACTCGTCACGCTCTTTCTCATACGGTATGGCAGAGTAGAGGTACAGTCGCGCCCACTTTCAGTAATCTTAGGCGCAGACGGTGAAACGCAACTGCAACGAAACTGACGAAACGAAACGAAACTTCAAGTTACTTTTGAGTTTCATCTGAGTTTATGCCATGCCATAGACCCCTTTGAGAGACCGCACATGACGCAACCATTTTGAAACCGGTTTGCAACGCGTTGCAAGTCAGTTGCGTTAAAACCAGCATGCATGAAACTCGTGTTTGAGTTTCATCTGATGATTTATGATTTCATCGGATTACATTACATGGTACATTAGGTTGCGGCGTGTTTGGAAAACGATTGAAACTGGTTCAATCCTACTTGTACTGGTACTTGAAACCAATAATTTCAAAAGGGTTTCGTTGCAGTTGCATTTCACCGTGTGTGCTGGGCCTTCTGGCGACTTGCCCTGAGTTTCACGAAACAAGAAGCATATCCTTAGATAAGGTTTAAGGGGTGGAAAACGTTACCGCTTTTTGTAACGAAGCTCGCGCACACACAACCCTCTCAAGTGACAACTTAAATAAATTCCAAAATCAAAGCCATCGCGGTGGCTGACTACTGGAAGGATCTTCTATGATGTAGTTCTATAGCAGCTCATTGTTGCATGGAGATACATTTATTTTCAGGTATATTTTTAAGACAGGATATGATGAGGACCTATTTATTCATTTATTTCTGCTGTCTCTTTTACTTCTGCTATAAACTGAATTTCTGTTTTGTGCATTGTGATGTCTGAATAAACGCTTTTCTTATCTTGTTTATTACGAGACCTTTTATTTAATTTCGTATCGAGTTATTAGTATGGCTTTATGGTTTAAGTTTTTTCAAACGGTACTATGATAATCAGTTATTCTCAGGTTATTTTCCTCCTCTCATTTTAGATAATCCTGTGGGTAGTTCACAGCAGAACTAGGTAATTCTGTGTTTCTATGAACTGTTAAAATGCCCGAATCTCTTGCTCATACATAACTTTGCACTGACTTTTTGGTCTTACCCTGAATAAATGACAATCCAATCCTATGAGATTCTCGCCCTTAAATCAGTAAGGTGACAACCTTACATTTTAAAACCGTTTCGTGCAACTCAGAACTTATTAGTTTACGTGCGGAACCTTCACACAGTGATAGTTACTCCCACTTCCAACAGGTTTTCTCGCGAGATATACTTCTTCTCCGAGGTACAGAAAGGGTTTGCGAGCGAATGAAAAAGGTTTCTTAGTCTTCTGGGACCAGTTCACAATGAACGGGTATATAATGAAGGTTATTCCTACGAAGCGCCCTTCTTATGTTTACTTATTGAATTATTCACAATTTTGCGGGATTACCTCATGTTCGCTTCGCCCTCGTGTTGGTAGCGACTTTCATGATTGGAAATTTTATTATTAAAATACGTATGATGAAATGTTGCGTAGGGGAACGTACTACATTTTTCGGGTGAGTTATTGCACTATAAATGTAAAACAAAGTTTCTAAGTAAATGCAGCCCATTTAATTAAGGTCCCCACCGAGGGGTACTGGCCTTTACTCGGATACGATCAAGATTGCGCTACCACGCTGGCTCAGTGTGTGTTGATGGAGGGGTACATATTAAAATTAAGTGGATTCCTTAAAATTTTATAATTAACAGCATAATTATGTGTCACGATTGTATACAATTATAATTGTCTTCATTGTCTTCATTGTAAGCAGAAAACTATAATAGCAAAAATAAGTATTAAGTGGATTCCTTAAAATTTCAGTAAATAACTACATACGAGTTTGTTTCACGATTGTTTACAAATTGTCTTCATTGTAAGCAGAAAACTATATAGCAAAAATAAATAGGTAATAACTCGACATATTACTTAACAGTTTCAAAACACTAGAAACTTGGCGAAGAATTTCCCTCCAATATTTTTTCATTGTGTCATCATAAAGCTTTCAGGCAACAATAGCTCTTGAGCTTTAATGCTTATACTCAAAAAGCTTTCTCGGATTTGTGATAGGTACCTGAAAGTATAAGACACCTTATATTTATCTACAATTGTATAGTTATTTCGTTAGTAGCGTCAATTCGGACCTGATTCAACAAAAGAAGAATCCTAAAATTTCCTTGGATAAAAAGTTATAATCTAGTTAGTTGTTAACATTGTTAATCTGCTTGTCTTCCAACATAGATAATAGTAATTTTAGCCTTTTATAAGATTTAAAACCCGGTAAGGGAGACTAACCTCGGATGTAAGTGACGTCAATTTTCTGAGTACTCAAAACACAGTTTCTTAGGGCAGAGAAAGGCAGCTGCATTTTAGCCTAATGGGCCCCGGAGACGATCAAGCAGGCATGACAAGTGACTTGGCAAGTGTCTTCAAGTCTACGCGGTAAACGATCAATATTCGTCAAGTGACTTGATCAAGTCTTCACCTACGGGCCAGAAATTTTGTTTGACGAAAAAATCGGTACAAAAATATAGGCGACTATGGAGACCATAGAGTTTGCATCCTCCTTTCTGCCTTATGGAAACTGACTTGACGGCACCATCAACCATCATGCCAACTTTTCATGCCTACTTGATCGTCTCCAGGGCCCATAAGGCATTACAGGTACCCGTATATTTTATTTAGATAAACCGCATCTCATCACTGGCATTGCCGACGTTGGCGCAAAGACCGAAGCTGAAGTGGGACTGGGCCGGACACATGTGCCGCATGCACCTCCAAAAATGGGCCAAACTGACCACCGAATGGGTGCCCACTGATGGTCATCGGAATAGAGGCAGGCCGAGACGTCGACGGCGGGACGACCTTGACAGGTATTTGCCGGACTGGGTGGAGGCAACACAGCACAGGGAGGAATGGTCTGAGATAGGGGAGGCCTCTGCCCAGCAGTGGGACACTATGCAGGCTAAATAAATAAAAAAACACATCCAGCCACAGCGATGTCCAGAGCTGACTCCGCCAAATCCCACACTCAAGCAATGACAAGCCGTTATGACCTCCTTGTAAAGACACGGGATGTCCTCATAATCCCTCTTTATTTATACTGGGTGGTCGGTATAAGATGACAGCTATGAAAAAAGCGGCCGTCCGTCTCAGAGACTGCCGGGTAATCAAGACATTCGTCAAGGAATTCGTACAGGGATATAGCTACATACGAGTATGTGTGTGTATGTGAATACCAGCCGAGGATACGATAGACAATGATAACACTATTTCGCAATATATCAGCAAATTAGCAGATATAAAGGAGAATGCGCAAAAAAGCCCCAGCTCCGGCGGAAAAGTTACCTATCTCAGATTATTGTACATTTTATGTGTATCAAGTATCAATATGTGTGATGTCTGCAGTGGCAGTCAAACATAGGGAAAAAATGCTTTGAATATCCTTCCAGGCGCTTATTTTTCATTCGACCATTTTAACAAATATCGAGTAAAATATGTAATAGTGGCTATTGATTCACGAATACCTTGATTTTACTTTCAGGGGCATCATATCGTATCTTATAAGGTAGTAAAATAATAATAACAAGATTGATTTGATTTTACTTTTAGGGGCATCATATCGTATCTTATAAGGTAGTAAAATAATAATAACAAGATTGATTTGATGTTACTTTCAGGGGCATCATATCGTATCTTATAAGGTAGTAAAATAATAATAACAAGATTGATTTGATTTTACTTTCAGGGGCTAGTCTTCCCTTTCTAACCTAACGGAAAACACGAAACAGTTGCTTAGTTCGTTTCGCTCTCTCTCTCTCTCTCTTGTAGGTTTGGCAACGGCCGCCTCTTGTGAACCTATCTTTTCTACAAGCCTTGCTATTAGGATCTTTTAAAATACCTAGAATAGGTATCTTTTACTGCACCGCCTGCACTTGTTTCGCTCTATAACTGTCCTGGTCGACTAAAAAATAAAGCTATTTTAGCTTTATGTCTGCCTTTGTAAGGCTTAAAAAAATAATCGAATTTAAAATATTATTTTATTATTATTGGATACCCTTTATGATACGATATGATGCCCCTGAAAGTAAAATTTAGGCAATATGCCTAACATATTCGTGAATCAATAGCCACTATTACATATTTTACTCGATATTTGTTAAAATGGTCGAATGAAAAATAAGCGCCTGGAAGGATATTCAAAGCATTTTTTCCCTATGTTTGACTGCCACTGCAGACATCACACATATTGATACTTGATACACATAAAATGTACAATAATCTGAGATAGGTAACTTTTGCGCCGGAGCTGGGGTAAATTTGTATGGGAGCTGCGCATTCTCCTTTTACGTTAGTATCGAAAAATTGATATCTGCTAATTTAACACCGATATGTACCTATTGAAAGTTCCGATAGTAAGTAACTAACTGTAAGACACAATAAGACATAGTTTTAGTATTCCACGAGTCAATATGGGGAGTAATGGTGTTGCTTTCTGTTTACTGGGAAAAGTCCTCTTTCCCCCTCTTCTGTAAAATCTAGAAGAGGGGGAAAGAGGACTTTTCCCAGCAGTGGGACACAATAGGCTCACTAAATGCGTATGATATTGCGGGCGGTACGTCACTTTGATAACTGCGTGGATACTATACTACTATTAGATCCCTGCCATCCCTTATGGGAAATGACGTCAGTCTTTTTGCGTGCATGGATAAATCTTACAAAGTCACTTACACACCACATCACTCCAGATCCAAATGAAAGAAAGAAATGGTGAGGGGGACGCAGCCTACCACGAAAGAATGATCACATTCTGTTTTGACGAATGATCCTATTTCGTCACGGCGCGGTCGTTTTAACATTGGTATTCCTATGTATATTAGTCCAGACACCTACTCACATTTCATAGTAATAAAAAATAACGATGAAAATGACCGTAACTCGAAAAACCTTGAAAATTTTCCAAAAACTTTATATTTAAAAATTATAAAGTTGTCTCTCTCTTTAACAACATTTCCGTGCAGGTGTACATTATCTAAACGGACGAACTTTACACACAATCACGTGATCTTTAACACACGTATGTGTTTAAATGTACCTACTATTTCAAACCTAAAAGTTGATTGTATCACTAGCTAGAGCGTCTTGACTATTTGTTTTACTGAAGATCGAGCTATGTGGAGTATTGTTAAACCATTGTAAGGGCTGAAGGGCCTAAGATAGATTGCGTCCGCTTAAACTGATTGATTTATTTAATCTATCAAAGTGAAATGTTGTTGAAAGGCTGTCTTCTTAATGAAAACTCCACCATTCATTCAAAAACTTCGTTGTATAGTTCAAATAATTTGATAGACTGTTGTAATTATGATAAATTTTCCCAGTTTCACATAAATCACGTTAATAGAAGTGTGGATACTGAGTAGACGGTGGGTGTAGGGGCAATCACGAACAACTTTGTATTCAGAAAACCACGAATCTTTAAGAATTCTGTTTGAATAAAGATACCTACATACAGTTCATCTCGATCCATACTATCCATTGGTCACGCACTTGGTGTCACATTGCATGACACCGTCAAGTACGTAACGGGTTCAGCAAGATTTTATATAACCCTTAACCAGGCAATATAGAGGACTACATTAGTTTCAACCTAACCTATAGTTACGGGTTTAAATAACTCTCTGTTAGAAATGAACTCCACTGAACTGGCTGCTTATTTTGTACTTCTCCTTACGCTTCACACAGTCGCAGCTAACATCAGTCTACCAAGCAACGTCCGTCCACCCGCTTTTCTGCCATCCACTAAGCGCTCCCATTTTTCTATACATAGTTTCGGGGAAATAGCTGCGTCCTTCCACATCACGTAACCTAAAGGAGACAACGGGATTATATGGGGGAATGAAATGGAGACATTGAGAATCATCAATCTTTCGAGACACTAACATGTAGGAGTGAGCTAATAACAAGGGAATTATTTTAGGAATGTTATTTTTTTTAAAGGGTGTGTTTTGTGTTAGGGTAGGAATGTCTTGGGGGTTGTTATTTGATGTGTTTTATATGGTTTCGGAATGGGACGGAGTGTGTGATTAAAGGGTAATGTGATACTCATAGAGGTAATACAGGTTGGCTTCTGATTTCACATTACAAAAAGCACTCATCAGTTTTAGTCACGAAAGTGATGTCAGTGGGTCATTCCATACAATCAAATGGACCACAGACCTGATTAATTATATGTACTTGATATCTCTACGCGTTCCTGAGAAATGGGTCTTGACTTGACATACAGACAGATTGCCGGATACCGACGTGATTCTATGAATATCTTTTACTTTTAAAGTACAGAACCATTAAAAGCAGCATCTCCACTCGATAAATCGGCAGCAGAGCTATAAAGTCACTATTAAGAGCGACAGTATCAGCGTTTCGCCTCCATCGGTGCAATTAGGCCGCTTTAGTAGAACTTGGACAATTAAATGTTACTCGGAGGCGGCAGTGGAAGATAAGACGCGGCGGCGCCCTCCAGCGTACTTAGGTTGCGGTTGGGGTAGCCAAGATTTTGGGGGAAAGAAAGCATATGGTATACAAGTACATAGGATTGCGTCCAAGGTAATCCAATAAATCTAGGAACAAGTCATAAGTTGAAGCATTATGTATCTACATAATTCACCAAGTCTAAAACTTAAAAAAAAACCGACTTCATGATCTTACTTAACCCCAGTTTCTGAGCCGCTGAGTCACGATTATCTAATCGGTGGTTAATTCAAAATGGCGGCACACGATTGGCTGGTGGCGGCGCGTGATTGGCTGAAATCGGTTAATCGCTCTGTTAGCTAATCGTAACGTTTGAGCAGCGTCTCAAAAACCGGGGGATAGTCCTGTCCGCGTAGAATGCGAATGACGTCTAACAATTTACAATATAAGCAAAATAAACGAAATCGGTCCTTATAGTCAGAATTCATCTACACCACACATAGTCACAGAAAGGCAAAAATATGTAATTTTGGATACCTGGATGACAATATTTTGTATGTAGAAACCTAAATACTGGACCGATTCCTGATTTTCAAAAAATGAGACCAACTTTAATATGAAAAATAAAAAAGATTTTTTTGAAATCGGTTAACAAAATAATATCAATTTCGAGGTAACACACATAAAAAATATAACACAACCGAATTGAGAACCCCCTCCTTATTTGAATTTGATTAAAAATGGCTTGACATTCTCAGAATTGTATATTTCCAGCAGATTGATTTTATAAATTCAATTTTGTACAAAAAAAGACAGCATTTGATGGCACTTTCACATGTCGTTATTTCATAGAACTCAGGAACAAAAGTTCCGTTTTGACAGTTCATAAAATGTATCTATTTTGACTAGCAGTATGCAAGCCAATTGTGACTTTGCCACTGAAATGGTGTGACGTGTATGAAGGTATGATATGACGTGGTATATTTCTTATCCTAGTTTTTGGGGTAACGTACTCGAGGGTGCCAAACGGGACCCTATTACTAAAGGCTCCGCAGTCCGTCTGTCGTTCCGTCCGACCGTCCGTCCATCCGTCCGTCAGCAGTTCAGTTCAGTTCAAAAATTTTATTGTCCATAAAATCATACATATTACTTAGTCAACGTCAATAAGCGGGTCCTAGAGCACGAACCGTAATAGCTAGAAAGTAGAAATTTTCACAAAATGTGTATATCTGGTGCCACAACAACAAAAAATACTGAAATACGAGAGATATTACAAATTAAAGAGGGGTCTCTATACAAGAGACGTGTTTTTAATTTTCTTTTTGTTTTTGTTATATTGTTTTGAGTGCTTATGTTGTGTTGTACGATGGTACGGGACCCTTCTTGTGCGATTCCGACTCACACTTGACCGATTATTTGATCTGGCCACAAAACAGCCAACCCGGCAAGGGCTTCTCTTTCTTTAGAGCCGATCCTTATGGTTCTGTGCCAGCCGTATCGAGCCGTACGAGATGACGATATCTACATCGAGGTAATGTTATATATTTAGTATTTTTGTTTTTGTCATACACCTAATGAATTTATTGCATGTCATTCCATCAATGGATTCATTGTTCAAATCATTAGTGAAACTGTAGTTCAGTAGGCACCTACTGAAGCCGATATACACCGCAGTAACCACAAACACATACAATCATGATTTCGGCGCGAGTCCATTTTGAATTACCACTTTTGCCGCGTAAACTGCGGTGTGCAGTTTCGGGAATGGTGCCAGATCAATTAGGAACATGCATTTAGATAAAATAAATAGAATAGACGTGCCTCAATACCCAAACTATCGAGCAAAAATCTTCTAGAAGACTTCGAGATAATGTAAAGTGTATCATCTCTTTTACCGCCATCAAAATCATCGTCAGCAGCTTGTTTCCGCCCACTACTAGGTATACCTCCTTTTTGTGTCAACTTATCCGGTAATGTGCCAATCGAATCTGTACCCTGTACCGTCATACAATAATCAAATAGTTGATTTAACGAGTTTCATCAAAATAGAGATTGTCCCAAATATCCCCGCATTGATGGGCACCGGCTCAATAATTGGCACAAGTTCCTTGAAGCCGGAGCGACGGCTGCGGGCCCGCCGCCAACTTTTACTTATTCCGCCATAATTGCTTTTATTGCGCTCCCCACCACTATTGCTATGCCGTTATTCATTATTTAATTACTGCTGGGACAGTCAGGGCTTTGACGACTTTGATATTTTTTGTGAAAGACAGAAGGAATATGTGCATTATTTTGATGAGTTCACTCGTATTACACGGACGACTTGAATGATAACTTCATCACGTTGTATTCAACCGTGTACTGATCCTGCCAGATTTCTGGAAACTGTTTGCACCTCTTTCTCTCTCGCGCAAGTAGCCGTCAAAAGTACCTCTACCACTAAAATTGGAGCTACAAACAAACCGAAATTTTGTGCCCTCGATATAGTCACTGCCATGCAATTCCGTACGCGACTCACGGCAATATGGCGCTGGTGCTGGCTATAGCGGCTGGTTTCCGAGACGCTGTTCAATGGTTACGTACGATTCGTTAACAGGGCAATAAAATCATTTCAGCCAATCACGTGCCTCTATTAGCCAATCCCATGCCGCAATTTTGAATTAATCTTCGATTAGCAGCATTTCGGAGATCGGCCGTATATCATAAAGTAACTTATATATAGGTTAACCGTATATCACGTATTTCTATTATTTTACTAGAATCTACACTATGCTATTCTATCAACAGAACACACAGGCTTGCAATGCTATTAAAACCCGCACTAGCCTTCCGCCATGCACCTAGCTACAAAGAGGTTGTCTTCTTTAGGCGCCAGTACGGACATGGTGGGATGAGAATGGTGTTCTAAAAGGAAAGGAGTAGTTCTCTATTCATTTCGGATGTTAGGAGTAGGAGTTATAGTTTTTTAGGTTTCCGTACGAAGGGTGCCAAACGGGACCCTATCAATAAGCCTCCGCTGTCCATCTGTCCGTCTGTTTGTCCATCAGCGGGCTCTATCGCACGAACTATAATAGCTAGAAAGTTTTTTTTATTCCAGAATGTGTATATTTGTTGCCGCCGCCATAGCAACAAATACTGAACTACACGAAATATTGAAAAAATGGAGGTGTCCCCACACAAGAAACTTATTTTTTTGGTACGATGGTGCGGAACCCTTCGTGTGTTATTTTTTTTACCTTTATAGGTGCCTTACAATCTGTAATGGACTATGAAGTAATAGATGATGCATGATCCTTTTTGGACTAATCGCAGGAGCGTCATCATGTCATCACAGGCAAGAATGACAAACAAACAAACAAACAAATCAATAAATTATTATATATGTGGCAGGATTATTTAATAAGTTGAATTTTTGCGAAAATTAGGTTAGGTTAGGTTAGTGCTTTCGCAAAATCCCTAGAATTTTCGCGAAATTCGAGTTATCCAATAATCCTGCCACATATACACAAAACAGTTAAATAACCTGGCGGCAGTCAATAGGAGGATCAATGATCAGTTAATCACTCATCAACGCAGTTATTTTTGTAGCACTATTTGCCTGGTGGTTACATTACATTTTATTTAATTACATATTTCCTTGTCATGCTCATAACAAAATTGTGCAAACTACACCCTATTTTCAAACGACACTGCCATTTCTTATCCAGCAAGTCAACGAGGAAAACGTAAGCAAAAAGGTTTCTAGCTGAGCGACCTCCTTAGAGAACAATTTCTCAAAGCCGCGCCGTAGCGGTACTACTGATTTACAGAAGTGATTTAAGTAAAGGGAGACATCAGTCCTATTCTACCCTTTATTCGCTCACCTCAACCCACAGAAAATATTAACACTAAAATCTTCATTCACACTAAACACACGTTCACATTTTTTAATACATTTCAACGTAATGTCTTGTTGTGTAACAGGCCGATAGTTGGCTAGTTATGCCTCAACTACCCTGTTTAGGAAAATAGCAGTTGCACTATTTGTAAAGTCATACAAACGATATCTACCAGGACAAAGTAGGCAATATCACTGTGCTTCAATGTGTAAAAATATGTCTTCCTACAATAAAAGGACCTGACCTCACAGAGACATATTTGCAGAAAGACAGACAAAACCATCAGTTGTGACCCGTAAAGGCTCAGCTTTGACCTTCCTCCATCTGGACCGTTAAAAAACCTGTGTTGTCATATCTGGTGCAATGACCGAGGAAATAAGTGCCGTATGCCTCGTTTTTTCCCGCTCGATGGACCTTTTTTATCACCTTTTTATAATAAAGCCGTGGGGCTGCGACATGCGACCAGGCGTGACAAAATGTTGGTAAACTGAGTACTGACGAGACATTACCGAGTTTATATTTCAGGATTTTCGGGCGTGGGTGCTTTTACATCCATATATTGGTATTTTTCTTAGAAAAACTCTCTTTCATGCACACGGGGTGTCAGAGCAGAGAATATTTGCGAATTTGTTTAGCTAGTTACTCGATAGTCGACTTTGCGTCATAGGAACCTATCCCAACCCCGCAGCTTTGGAAATATGAAGGTTTCTTCACAATGATACTATATGACGGGGGAACCAGAATCAATGATGTCACAAACATAATGTCAATCAAAGCGCCTTATAAAGAGAGCGTCAAACGCTCTCTAAAAATGATGATAAGTTCACAGGGCCGAATTGAAGATAAACAATCGATAGCACTAACAAACAATATCGGATAACAATAGGCAAAAGAATTGGATGTCAGGGGGAATAAAATACGAGTACCTAGATCCAAACTAGCAACCTTCACGTCCCCAAAATTTTCAACGGAAAGTAAACCGTAGAACCTTTTCAATAAAGGTTTTCTGGAATGTAGAGATTAATTTGTGGGGTATTCGGTACTAGGGTGGCTATTGTTGACTGCGTATTATGCTTTTCTGGTTAAGGGTCCGATAAATTATACCTTTTATTCGATTTTCTTTATACGGTGCTTCGGATGCTGTGATTTGTCGCTACTATTCCCAAACTTAGGTTGTGCGACTTCCTGCCTGTTGGGATATTTTTTAACGTCACCTGTATCCTTTTCCTTTTGTTTTCGACGATTTGTTTAGTTTCTTTATTTCAAAATTTCCTACATTATGAAAATAAGTATTTTACTTTATTGATGTCATAGTTACATTGCAAACTTATTTAGATTAATAAATAGATAAATTTTCATTATAAACAAACAATTTTGGTATCTACCTTATAAAATAGCTACCAGAACATCGTGAACGCAAGACCGCACAGAGTTGAATTAAGGTCTGATTTAAAAACAAACACAATTTATGCAAATTAACAAAATTTCTCTATCCTGCACACCAGATTAACGACTTCTTCAACCACACAGGGTCGGCGTCAGTAACAAGGTATTAAGGGGCAAGTTACGACGCACCCACGTCTGGAGCTAGCAATAGACGTTGTAAATATGGGGCTATCTGCGAAGCGCCGACGCGCACCCTGCCAAATTACTTGGCAGCCTCCGACGACTTCCTTTTTGAATAATACGAACGGCAAAACAAAAATAAAACTTACCCATGTGCGTTCTACCAAGTGGGTTTGGACGCGAACAGCGTAATAGAATACTTCTAGAAATACCGTATGTTATGTTGGGATGGGAGTATGCTGAGAAGTCTGAGCAATTTCCAGGAATAATGGGAAAATGCAACAGACTTTTATTTACGGAGAAACTAATTAATAACTTATTAAAAGTTTATGAACATCTAGTTTTAAATAACCCTAGTTATTACGGTGCTTGCAAATACAAGTTAACAACGATATATATAAAAATAACGCCACCGACAATTGCAGGTCGCCTTCTTAGACAATTTTTAGTAAGGTTTGTTTACTGTATTTTTGTGCGAAAATGGAATTATGTATTTACTTCTTAGTAATTTCTAAATTAAACAAAAAACTGATTAGTTTTATGCCAAGTTCAATTTCAAAGTTCAAGTTCAGATAAATATAAAAATAACATCACCGACACTTGAAGGTCGCCTTCTTACACAATGTTTAGTAAGTTTTGTTTACTGTATTTTTGTGCAAAAATGAAATTATGTATTACTGGTGTCACTTCTTAGTAATTTCTTAATTAAACTCTTATCTCTTATTAGAGATAAGCTCGCCTTTGTACATATTTTTCTATGTTAAGCTATTTTTACTGTCATGTGAGTACAATAAAGAAATTACGAATTACACAAAAACTGATTAGTTTTCTGCCTCGGCCTCGTGTCTTGTCCGTGTCGTGATTCTGTCTTGTCAGTCTAATGGGGATTGTGCCAAAGTCTGCCCAAATAAGATTGTGCGAAAGCCGGTAGTGGGGTTAAGTTCTGGTTTTAAAGTTTGATCTGAAAAGGACAATTTTGCTTGGTATTTGAATATTTCTAGTCTTAAAAACTGGCCTTTAAGTACATGACATACAAGGTATAACTATAGTTGGTTAGGTATCGTCGTCCAAATACAACGCGACTACGCGAATATCGCAAGTTATAGTCGTATATACGAAGCCGCGATCAATTAGGTCACCATGTTTGATCGCGCGGACGACACTTAAAGAACATAGGCGTCAATCATTATAAATACAAATCTCTTATACACTCAATATTGAAAGACACTTTTGTCGAATCCAAAAAAACTTTACTGAGAACATCAAAAGAGACCGTTGCAGATTTGAAATGCTAATCCTAACTCCGAGTCGGCTCGTGTTTTCATGATTACGACTTCAATCTCGGCTCCTCGTTTGCAACCTGAGGCTAGTTGCGGAATAATTTTATATTTTTAACAAGAATACAGTCCGGGCAAATTAATCGCTGCATATTGAAATAACCGGCCAAGTGCGAGTCGGACTCGCGCACGATGGGTTTCGTACCATTATATAAAAAACCGCAAAAAAAAAAAAAATTGTATGGGAGCCCCCCATAAATATTAATTTAATTTTAATTTAATTATTTATTTTTGAAGTAAATAACACACTATTTTGAACATTTTGAACATTTTAAGCGTCTACCTGCTCCCATTATCAATATCGAGCAAAAATGAGCAAAAAAATAATCACGTTTGTTGTATGGGAGCCCCCCTTAATATTAAATTTCTTTTGATTTTTAGTATTTGTTGTTATAGCGGCAATAAAAATACATCATCTGTGAAAATTTAAACTGTCTAGCTACCACGTTTCATGAGATACAGCCTGGTGACAGACAGACGGACGGACGGACGGACGGACAGCGAAGTCTCAGTAATAGGGTCTCCTTTGGCACCCTTCGGGTACGGAACCCTAAAAATCGTCTTGAAGGCGAACGGGGGCTTTATTTTGACAAAAACCGCGGTACAAAATAAATCGCTATCACGCCATATTCCTGTACGAGAATAAATGTGCCCTCGTTTACCTACAAAGCAATTATAGCCCATGGAATTGGTACTTTTGCCTTACATCAAAATAAATGAGGTAGTTTTAATTTTTGAGTTGATAGTGATCCAATGGGTAATGAATGACAAATCCAAGTTTTCTATCTCAAAAGATCACAGTTAAAATCTTGAAAATGTAGGACATTTTTCAGTTTTTTACTTTTTATTCGAAAACCGTACATACTTGTTAAATAAATTAAAAGTAAAAAAACATTTTTAAACAAAGCTTTTATTTAATGCCCTAAAAAGAAGAAAATAAAATTTCAATTCAATCAAATGCGTCATTTTATTACATTACACAATTTATACGATATAAAAGCTTGTTGCGGGATTTATCTCCAAGTCTGTGCAAATAGGTGCCTACCCACCTAATTAAGTCTACACAAGTAAATCTCGCAACAAGCTTTTATATCGTATAAATTGTGTAATGTAATAAAATGACGCATTTGATTGAATTGAAATTTTATTTTCTTCTTTTTAGGGCATTAAATAAAAGCTTTGTTTAAAAATGTTTTTTTACTTTTAATTTATTTTTAACTTTTTAGTCTCAGCATCAGCTCAGCTCCATGTCATAAAAAATATTCTAGGACTAAAGTATTCGTCAAGACGAATCGAACGAGCCCAAATTCGACGGGCTTGCGATGTTTTATGACAGAGTTCCCATGACCGTCTTCCGTCTCCAGCATCAGATCAGCTCCATATCATAAAAAAAAAATACGCGTGTAGCACCGTACACGTGTTAGAAGTAAAACTTCTGTAGCTAGATCATTAAGTGGTACCTATACTATACACCCATACCTACCTATACTAAAAGAGTTTTAAATTTTCAATTTTGAGATCCAATCTCTGCTTCAAGTTACTTTTATGTTTCAGACGTCCGATTATTTGAAATTATTTTATACTTGTACTTACTTTTAATACGTCATGTCATTTATTTCCCACCATTCCTTATCTACAATTTGTCGCGCTCGTGGTGATATACTTAACTCATTCAATAGTGTCACTACTATTTGCATCTCGCTCAGATTATATACCATCTGACGACGTCACGTCTTAAAACCGTCTCGCTCAAATGTATGCATTGCTTTGCTTGTCTCTGTGCCCAGTCCCTTTATTTAATTGATCGAGTACGTATTTTCAACTATTCCAAGTTAATGTGTACCTGCGGGGCTACCATAAGGCTTGCCAGTCTTGCCACTCACCTCAGTCGCGCAGATAAATGACAAAGAAGATGGCTAAATCAATATATGGACGACTGCCCCAGACATGTACAAAGACTTCTCAACAGCCAATAGCATTTAAATATTCATTCATAAATTTAATTTACTGCGTCTGTATTTAGTTTGTAGAACTTGAAGAAAAAATAAATTAAATATAGGTAAATAAGAGTTGTTACTCAATACTCCGTGATTCCAATATGATTCCGTGACATTTGCCGTCGCTAGAAATAAGCACCATTTTGCAATAACATGCAACATAACGCCATCTAGCCACTCCTCTGGAAACCTCCTGTTTTCAACAGTTTTGCTAGTTGGCAATTATGTTGCGTGTTATTTTTAACGATGGCAAAAGTCACTAATCAATGGCGGAATCATAGAGTATGAAGTGACAACTCTTAATAATTTAATCATTTCCTTCAAGTTCTACAAACTAACTAAAGACGCAGTAATTTATGAGAGAATATTTAAATGCTATTAATTGGCTGTTGAGAAGTCTTTGTAGGTACATGTCTGGGGCAGTCATTTTGCCAAATTGCCAACTCCTTTCGCGTCTCAATGATGTTTCTCCATAAAATAGCGCGCATTCATTATGATATGACATTAAATTGTGACAAAATGCGTGGCTGGGGTGACTGGCGTGCCTTATGCTACCCCCGCTAACCTATACATACCTACTTTGCTAGGATTTTTTAGGGTTACTTCATCGCGAAGCGATGACGTAACTCTTATTTAATTTTATTCTTGACATTTCCTTAGTCCGCCATACGACATACCTCGATTTTGATATTTTACTTCAACATTATTGACTGGCATGAAGCATTAACTTTAAAATTACAAAAGCTTATTAAAATCAAAATCGTATAATTTCAACAGTTATAACAACAATTCAACTTTAAAATATGTATTACAAAAATTACATACAAACAAATAAGCGAAACAATAAGCCATTAAACTTATGGCTCTGTAAGCTGTAGACCTCGCTTTGGCCGTTTACTACAGATAAACATTAAATAGGTAGGTATAACACGTACTTAGTAGCTAAACTGCTAATTTGTGACTTGAACTGCACTATATAATAAAAAGTGGCTTTAGAACAGTTCTAGGTACCTACTTATTGTTTTCAAGAAGTCTTAATGCAGCCATCCATCACATCGGAATTTGCTTTAAAACTAAATATCACATTTGGATGATTCTAAGTGACTTTATGCGATTACTAGCTGCCCGTTGCGCGACTACGCAGCGCGTTTTAGGTACCTATTCCATAGTTACCGGCCACAAAACGATTCGTTCATCATTTTAGAAATCCATATCGACCCGTGTGACATTGATGAAACTCTTTTCTTACAAACTGTATGGATCGCATCGCACAACTGTCAAACATAAGTTCCGGTTCCAACAAAGAGGTTGAACGAAGTAGTTTTTGGTCACGTCACTGGTTTTGGCCCTACCGGAAATCAAGAACTCGTGGAAGAATGCTTAAAATAATTTTTATTTGTTAACGTTTCATCAGGTTTTTCTCTCACTAATTAACATTCTTTATTGTACGAATGTATTATTATCTTATCTGATTAGTTAAAAACCGTATTGAAAATAGTTGCGATTTTAAAAGTCTTCAGCCGACCCTGACGTCACCGATTCCAATTTCCGTTACATTTCTTAGCCACTCGTGATAGCACCCGGCTAGTAGTAATTGAAAAGCAAATATATGAATAACCCACAGTTGAGAGGTTAAATAAATTTTACCCCCGTGCCCCAAGAAGTTTTACTTCAAAAAATATTCTAGGACCAAAGTATTCGTCAAGACGAATCGAACGAGCCCAAATTCGACGGGCTTGCGATGTTTTATGACAGAGTTCCCATGACCGTCTTCCGTCTCCATCATCAGATCAGCTTTAAGTCAGAAATATATTGCATTGTCATCCGACTTATATAAGTATGCGAAATTTCAGCTCAATCGGATAACGGGAAGTGGGTCAAATTCAAGCTGACATTTTTGACGCGAACCGTGATACCCACAAACATACATACAGTGCAAGTTAAATAAAAGCTTTTAAAGACGTGTATTTTTAAATCAAAGAAGACAAAATTTCGCGTCAATAAAAAAAAAAAAATGGTTCAGTAGTTTGACTTTTTTGGGGATCCAAAATACTCTCTGAACAATCAAGATGGATTTTCAGTATAGAATCAGTATTGTTCTATCTGTTAGCCTTGAGAGGATATCTTCCAGAGACGGTAATTTTTAACATGCAGTAAGAACTCCTCTACCATGGCAGGAGTGGCCTGGCGTGTCCTGGATATAGCTCGTAGCCATAGTCCTGGGTATTCAAAGCCCTGAACGAGTATGGCCCAAGACCTTTTGGACCTGGAAGATAATCTGGAACATGTAGTAGGGATGTAGTATTGCTTCGCAAATACTATGCGGATGTGGGCTGGTAAATACAAGAGATGGAACACATAGGTACTGATTCTATACTGAAAATCCATCTTGACTTGTTTTGGGAGTATTTTGAACCCACATAAAAGTCAAACCGCTGGACCAATTTTAATATATTTTTTTGTTATTGACGCGAAATTGTATCTCCTTTGATTTACAATTACACATATTTTAACAAGTATTATGGTTCGAATAAAAAGTGAATAACGGAAAGTGAATAATGACGAAAATTTTCATGAATTTCCAAGTTTTTAACTGTGATCCGGAGGACTTTTGAGGTGGTAAACTTGGATTTTTCTTAACCCTTTAAACCACTACCAACTCATTAAAAAAAACAAAACTACCTAATTTGATGCAAGGTGCCAGTACTAGCTTTTTACGAATTCCATGGGCTATTATATGTAATCGAATGCCAATGCCTGCGATTCCGGAGGCGACACGAACTATACTAACTAAACTAATTAAAATCGTGTGTTTGAAAATGGAATCTGTGGCCACCGCGCAAGAGCTGTCGGATTTGAAGGTTGTCAGTTTAGTGCCTTTAGTTCCTCTAGTTCAGTGGTTTTGACACCTCAAGAATAGCCCACAATGTATATAAATTAGTATAGTATTATTATAACGTGACAACAGAACAAAATGTCAACATAACAATATAACATAGCGTCACGCCTTTTCCCATACAGGGTGGGAGAGGCACAATGACCCCAAAATGTCAATCCAGACCGTTATTAAGAATCAACTAGCGCTTTAGGAACCAAAACAACCGCTACTGTAAAAACAAACATATACCATTCCAAAATCATACCTTTTTTGTTATAGTCAAAAGAAACGGTAACAAGCAACGTAAAGGTGTTAGACGAAAGGTAAAATATCGTATTGCAAGGCACTTTGTGAAACCGTAGACCCACTTTAAGTTTTCGGTCACCGCAAGCAAGCAACTGTAATCCTCTATCCGGTGTGATGAGGGTTTCTTTGTTCTGTCTGTACACGACGGCGTAAGTAAACGTCTTGCGAAATAGATTTTGACGGGGACAAAGCCGTCTTGATGAATATAGGCTTGTATTGCTTATCTATGGGGAGAGTCACTGCATATTGCAAAACAAAACGCTAAACATAACATAACATGGCGTCACGCCTTTTTGGCACGGCGCGGCGGCGGCGGCGGCGGCGGCAGAGGCGCAACCGTGCCCACTTTTAGCCAATATCATCACTGAATGACCTCGAAATGTCATAATGACGTCATATTAGTTGTTGATATCAACTAAAATGACGTCATTATGACGTTTAGAGGCCTTAGTTGTCTTTTAGTTTAGTGCATTTTCCTTCAAAATCGTTCCCGAAATAGGCTTGTGGCCAAGGTAATCCAATAAATCTAGGAACAAGTTAAGAACAATCTTTAAATTGAAGCATTACGTACAAAATGGCTTGACATTCTCAGAATTGTATATTTCCAGCAGATATATTTTATAAAGTCAATTTGTGCAAAAAAAAGACAGCATTTGATGGCACTTTTACATGACGTCATTCTGTTGTTATTTCATAGAACTCAGGAACAAAAGTTCCGTTTTGACAGTTCATAAAAAGTATCTATTTTGACTTGACAGGCCACAAGCCTATTATTTCATAAGTCATCTTATCTGAAGGATACCAGCTACACCGCTACGCGAACTGGTTTCCTGCGTAGAGAGACCCCGACTTTTAGCCAGTGATTCAACACTCTAGTTTACAAACAAAACCTCTTTATATTCATAAAAAAAAACTTTGGTCTCACACCAAGGTTCCCTTTGCAGGGCCATTGCCATGGCAAGTTACGTTATCGTTGCCGCGAATATGCCGTGGACGTGTGATGCCGTTGTCTGCTGTCTAATGGAAAATCACACATTAGCTTAAGTACAACATGCTTTTAACGTCGACAACAAAGAATGTGTGCCGCGTTCAAAATTAGCAACAGTAAAACGTTTTGGAGAATTCCTCTTCTTACGAGAGTAACTTATATATATACATATATACAAATAGGTACCTATAGTATGTCCAGAATGACAGGGTGTAACAGAATGTTTCAGGAGGCTGTGGGAGATATCATTCTCATGTCTCTGTAAACTCTAAAGTATTTTCCCTGCTTCTCGATTTCAAGTAAATTCAAATTCCTGTCCTGATCGGTGAGATCATTAACGCGCTGCATGTATTTTATTTTGGGCACAAAAATTAAGTTGACGGAATCATAAATTCTACTTTACGGTTCGCAAGGCCGGGGGTCTTTTCGGGGCGTATTTAATTGGATCTCCTTCGAAGCCTTTCTATATCAGAATAATTAGTGCTGCAGCCGCCCCCGCTGCAACAAGTATTCAGAGCAATTTTATGTATTTGCCTGTGTGCGTAAAAAAGACCAAAAAGCTGAGTCCTTTGTGGTTTGTGGATCCGGTCTGACCATGTACCATTGATATAAGCTTAAGTAAATTATCGGACATTCCGTGTTTCGGATGCCATACCACGACGCTTCCAGCGATAATTACTCTTTGCTTCCTGTGGCTAATTTACATCGTCTCTTAAACAATAACAACGGCGCCTAATAGCTGAAATTGCCAGAAAATAATACCTAAGCTCTTTGATACTGTACCGGGAAATTGATTAACTGATAATTAATTCGATATTCGACGTTCAGCGGGTTATATTGGGTGATGATAGGGATTAGTTATGCGGCAAGTTTTGTTTATACTTTGATGTAAAGGGTTAATTAGGAAATATGATCGTATCTCTGTAGGTGAGTGAATCAACTTTACCTAAAATTAGCTACTTGTAGGAGGTAGGTACCTATATAGCTACCTACCTAATAAAATCTATGTTTCTTTAAAGTTGTGTACTGTACCTACAAAACTTCATCATCATCATCATCAGCCTCTCAGGGTACCCACTGTACTAATAAATAAATAAAATTAAAAATAAGCTAACAAATAAATAATTTTAAAATTTATTTATTTAGATTTATTTTTTGAATTATAATTTTTGAGTATAGGCCTCGTCATGTGTACGGCATTCAACCCGGTGCCGTGCAAAACTTAGAGAAATGCATTTGTTATATTTTTAACGTACGTTTTTGTACATTTCTTGAATACCTTTTACGTTCGTACAACACCGCAGGGTCCTTAGCCCCGACGATAAAATGTAGACGTCGCTTTTAGTGAAAGGAGGTGAAAAAGAAGCAGTTGATGGCGGAATGCAGAGAACGGAACGGAATGGAATGCTCAAATAACGTGACACTTAAATAACAAATTAACGCTTTCATGATCCGAACGCTGCCGAATCCCTGGGCTACGAGAACCGCAGACTGGCTTCCAGGAAATAAAAACATGCAAAATCATAAAAGAGAAAGAAAATAGAAAGCATCATGGCCGAGCCAGGAAGAGATGGAGTGATGAGTGGGCAATGGGATAAGGACTGGAGGGAGAACACTCAGGATTGGATAGTGTCGAAGAGGGGGAGAGAGACCTATACCCAGCAGTCAGACATTCATAGGTAGACTCGTAATCAGAAAGTTTTGGATGCAAAAAATAGCTGCAAAAAACATATATTTTGAATCATTTACATAATATCTTTATTCACATAATAACAGTTTAGGTACATAACAAACTAATTAAAAAAAAAAAACAAATAAAAAAGCTATAGGTAAAAAACTAAACTACAACTAAACTAGGTAAAAAAATTCGCCCAGATCGCTTCCACATGTTGTAAAAACATATTGTAGCTATGCCGACTGCTTCACCGAACATTAAAACGTCTCTGTATGTACCCTACACCCCATTCGAAATAAAATTCGCTTAGCTGGAGACAGGGCGAACGGGAATTTTCGATCGAATCTTCCTTACCCTTGCTTAGTAATCAGATTTGTCGACATGTCTATTGTCTTTGTAATAAGGTATTTTACACTCTCGTGTTTACAATGGCACTAGCATCCATTTTGTTGTGTGTTGAATTTGGCTAACGATTATTTAAATGTGAATTGACACTATTCTCTGAATTACTTCGAAAACACCATATTCTCTATGGAGTTGTTTAAAGATATTCCGAAAATAGTGTTAACTCACGTTCCGTGTGTCGAGCCTTGATGTATTCCCATATGTAGGCATTTACCTGCACTTTGCTAGAAAGAAATAGCCTTAGAGTGTCGTTAGGACATCACAAATTCGAAGGACCTAATCTTTAAAATTTAACTTTTTTAGATCACGCTGAGATCCGGGCACGTGTGCCAAAGATTAGAGTAAATTACATACAGCACCAACCTCTTCAATGTTTTCTTATCTCTTCAGTGTTTGTCCAGGTACCAATGTGCCAGTTTAATGGATGTGTGGGTGTGGTCTCAATGTGTTGGTGCTTATGCCCGTGTATAATGTAGGGGTAATCGTTTCGTGGACTTTTGTAATTAATCTTCTCCTTTGTTGATATTGGGCCGTATGAATAAATAAATGTGTGTAAATAATCCGTGGGAGAAGAAGGGAAAAGTATCTCACATAGACTGATCACATTAAAAATGGTTCTGTGCACATTGTATAAAAAATATGTAATAAATTATTAGTACTGCATGTCTGTATTCTTGATATTTGACTTGTAACTATGGGCTCTCAAGCGTGAAATAAACGTATTTCATTCATTCATTAATATAATTAATCTAGCCGCAATGTAAAGTAAAGTAAAAAAGTATTTATTCCAGGAAAAATGGTAGGTACACTATGTAAGTTAGCGACCGTTATATAATTTCTACAAAAAATCTAAGTGAAAGACAAATTGTAAGTACTCAAAGAACTTTAGGAGCCGACTGTTCATCGTCATGAAACTGAAACTATTAAATATTTTCCTTCCGGGTTGTCAATGTAATAGATATTTTAAGAAAATATTTTTTCTCGGGACATTGCGCTAACGTTCATGAAATGGACCAAATTCATTAGCAATATCTGACTCTTTACTATAAGAAATAACATTTCATGATAGAATTCACATGACTGTAATAAAGAAATTGTGAGTTTTATAAATATTTTTTCTTCCTGGCTGGGAATGGAGCCTTGACTGATGCACTACATAGTCGACAACACTGTAGTATAGGTAAAGGATTGCCAAACAAGTTGTCTGAAGGGATTTCGACAGCGTCGATCACCCAGCTTGTATGCATTAACCCGGGTTCAAGTTAACGTTCATTCGTTGGTGGAAGAGTGCAAGACGTCTCTAGGACGGGGATTCTCAACGTCTCTGCGCCGGGGATTCTAAAGTCAATGGATGAGGAGGCGGCACCAAGCGCTTCAGCAATGATTAGTTCCTGCTGAACGGGTCACTGAACATTGGTGCTATTCTTTGATTACTTCAGTGGGAATCTGATTACTTAGGGCATTGTGAATGTCGTGATGAAAGTATGCTGGACTATATTTGGTAGGGGAAACTATTTAAAAAAAATTGTAAATGGTACGTATGTGCGTGTGAAACGATGGGTTATTGAGGTTGTGATACCTAAATAATATATTTTAAATCATGACGCGCAAAAAAATATTCTCGCGTCGCGTCGGCGACACACCCGTCTGCAGTTGCGGTCGGCTACAAACTTGCACCTTCAGTAAACTGCTTAGTTACTTATTCATGCTGGTAAACCCTCGAAGATTTACAACTATAATTTTAAATGAAGATTATAATTACTCCTTTTCATAACTTGTGGCCTTTGTTGTAGCAGAGAAAGGTAACGGCAACTTCCAGTAGAGTTGTCCCAACTCCTTATTAGTACCTGTATAAGCAGGAGAGCTTAGGACAATGACGTGTGTGGGTCGGACAGGAATACCCCCCTGCTCAGCTGTGATCCCTGAAGGCGGGATCAGGTCCAGCTATAAAAGTAAATTGAATTGTTCTCCAAGCGCCTGTTAGAGGGGTTACTTCCAATACGTCTTACGTGTGTTTGTACTTTCTGAAGTTGACTCTTTACGCCTCTTTTGTGATTTGCTGGGTAATGTGATTGGGAGTAAAATGGATATGACATTTCAAAGATTTATAAACCAACATTTTGAGCTGCAAGAGCAGTTTTATGAGCTTATTATTACCCGTCTGCTCAAATTTGCTTATAAATATTATATCAGATCCTCCGGAATGCATAGAGAAATCAATCATTTTGGCAGTCTATCAAAAAGTAGTGTATTTTTAATGCAAAAGTCATGTCCTAATAATGAACTGGTCGTCTCTGGGCCTTAAATCAGTGGTCCAAAAGACACCAACCTTATCTTACTTATAATGACAACTCATAGCGAAACTTTGCTTACTTCCCTTAATCATTGTTAAATTCAACGTGGTTTTAGTAGATACACTTACACATATACTATAATACTATACGTATTGGAACACAGGCACTTACAATGAGAATTACAGCAAATTCCACAGATTTTACAAGAATAAGAAAGTTAGACAAGTAATTAAGCGAACGCAGATTCTTTAACTACTACATAATAAAGAAGGGAAGTTGGTTGACGCCTCAACTAATCTTACCAACTTTAATACGGAGTTTTTTCCCTCAAAAGTTACAAAGGAAATAGACAGGCAGCGGGGCAAGGATTAAGGAAGGTTTCTCACGAGGAATAATGGGAATGAAAGTTCCAACTGCCACGGATTACTAAGATTGTAAATAAGGGGCTGTTCACATCGTTCGCAGAAGCTTTGTGCGACGGCTAAATAGTTTCTTTGGTTTTCTCTTGGTTCTTTGTTGTGGTGTTGTTAATTTTTACTATTAGATATATTATTTTTTCTTAACGGAACTTATTTATTTGACTCAAGAGTAATCTTAACATCCTAACTTAAATATGTCAGAAATAGGCGTATAGCACGAGTATACAATTTACTGTTTTGAGACTATACATAGATAGTAAAGTTGTGGTCTGCTGATAGATCATTTATATTATCTTGAGCATCATAACATCACTTAACCGAATGTTCTTTATTTTTAGGATTCCATACCCGAACGACCCGGGTGCCAACCAGGACCGTATTACTAAGCCTCCGCTGTCTGTCCGTCTGTCCGTCAGCGGGCTCCACCGCATGAACTGAAAAGCTAAAAAGCTGAAATTATCGCAGAACGTGTATACTTGTTGCCGCTACAGCAACAAATACTGAAATAACATTTTTTTGATATACCCCAGTCGGCAGAGATTTTTACCTCAAAAAAATTCCTAATTCAACTAAACTTAAGTATGTTGTTTGCTACATCTAATTTTCCGAACAAATAAAGCTTGTGCTAACTTGAGGAGGAGCTAAAAACATTTATTTTTTTGGATTTTTTTCCAGTCTTTGACGTTTAATTTGAAAACATTCAATTATTGTAAGAAACAGTGTATAAGTAAAACAAAGATGACAAAATTTCGCGTCGATAACAAAAAAAATATACTAAAATTGGTCTAGTACTTTGACCTTTATCGGTATCCAAATTATTCCAAAATCCATCAATGAGGCCCAAAACCTTTTGGAACTGGAAGATGTTCTGAAACATGCAATAGCGATGTAGTATACCGTCGAAAAAGATTCTATGCAGATGTGGCCTGGTAAATACAAGAAATGAAACACATAATGATTCTATCGATTGATTTGGGAGCGAGCGAGCGAAGCGAGCGAAGCGTCTCCGTTTCAGGTTTGGGCAAAAATGCTTTCGTATGTCCGGTTGTCCTCCTCTATTTATTTATTTTTATTATTTTATTTTATATTATGTTATTTTTTTATGTGTGTTAGCAGTTCAGCTTTCCCACCGACATACTCGCGAGGTCTACAGCTCACAGAGCCACTAGTAGGTCTATGTTTATGTTATGTAACTTATGAATCCCGGTTGGGGAGGAAGTAACGAAATCCTGAAAACGAACCTGATTTTAGTTCTGATTCCTACGATACAATTGGTATCCGAGTGTGGGGCCAGAAGTAATGTATGTGCCTGTTTGTAAATGTAATCTTATGATATGTTTTGTTCATTAGTAAAATAGGCCTCTAGTCCATCTTCACTCTTACCTATTTTGTGTGGCTAGCACAAAACGCGAATACTGCAAGCACTAATGCACAAACATAAATTTCCTCTTAGAAGACTGTGTGTGTTAGACGAGAATATATTTAATGCATTGTAAACTTGCAATCAGTGTTGATAGTTCCCACGATGAATTTCAACCTTGTCAACGATCGTTGAATACAGATTTAAACTAGGTAATATAGGTCGAAATGACGAACAAAAACAAAAACACAGCGTCACATATTTGCATGGAAAACTGTTTAGTCTAATTTAAATGCTAGACCATCTTCGCAGCTACCGTTATAATTACAGTTTTATCATTATTTAATCCGAGATCATTTTTCTTTTTATTATATTTAAGTAAGCTGTCTCATTATAATATTTAAGTAATGCTCTTTCATATTGGTTTGTTCACAAAATGTGGTTAGTTAAACTCTAATTGCTAGTAAGTATTGTTGCTGCCAAACCGAGAGAAAATGCAGTTTAACTTCACCGTTCATTACTGATGAAAAGCGCAAACCATTTTAATGCGTTTTCCAATATTGTCAGTTCAAGAGCCAACTGCATATCCGAAGATCCCTAATGAGGCTTTTCGAGGGCTGAGGTAAGACTTGCAGGGGGCAGGGGAGGGGTAAGAAGGGGAAGGGGGACGCTGTCTCTCTCTTGAGACCATATTTTAACTCTAATTGACAGCGCAGCTGTTTCATAATGAGACGCAGAATTTTTCGAATTTTTAACTCCAATTTATTTTTAAATACTTAACGCTTTTCTTCCCCTCCCCTGGTGAATGTAAAACAAAACCGGCCCTCAAGGACTCGAGTGATTTTGGTGAAAATATAATTGCTCATTATTTTAACTAGATCAATAAGTACCTATTTACTTTTATAGATTTGGAATTTTACAATCAGTGCGATAAATCGTGTCAAAATCACAGATGTCTTATGTCTTATTGACAGACAGACGGACAACAAAGTGATCCTATAAGGGTTCTTTTTTTCCTTTTAAGGATCGGAACCCTAAAAAAATTAAAATTAAGGGGGTTCCCCATACATGGAACTGAAATCAAAAAAATATTTTTTCATCGAACCTATGTGTCTTTAAATAGGTTTTTAAAAATGATTTTGAGGTTTCTGAAACTAATTTTCCTGAAAGTAAATCGTTAAAGAGATAGACCCTTCCAAAATGGAAAAATTGTGTCTATGTCTAATTTTTAAGAGAGTAAAAATTTTAAAAAATTATGAGCTGTATATCTCAATACAAACTTTCAAAGAAAATTGGTTTGAACGAAGTAAACAACAATAAAAATATTTATTAAAAACCGCAAAAAATTAACTTTGTCATTCATACAACCACTTATGAAAAACAAAGTAACTATTTGCTGGTGACGAATAATAGTGATATTTGGGCTAGATGCTACTACGGAACCCTTTATAGGCGAGTCCGACTCGCACTTGGCCACTTTTTTCAAACCTTAGATTATTTAAGTAGGACTCCTCCCGATTCGACCTTACTATAAAAGTTGTAGATAAAAATTGTGTTAGCTGGCCCTCTATCTAGCGGGCCTGCATAAATTTAAATCTTTATTTCACTAACTTAAGTAACTTTTTGTGCCACTCTCCGTTGCTTACTCGTATGAGTAAACTACAACTGTAAGACCTATTTTCTGTGCAACGTGCTCTACTTTACACGCTTTTAACTTGAACACAAAGGCTTTGACACGCTAACATAATACAGACACACACGCACTGTGGAAACACATATAAACCGCACAGCAAATTCGTTTGACGAGGATTGTGACCAGTTGGATATTGACCACATCGGTAATTAAACTCAAGACATACGAGATGGTGCTCTAAGGCCTTCTAACGACGCGACTGTGCATTTGAGTATGCATTTTTTGCCAACTGTTTTATATGGGCAAATGAATAGCGTGGCAGTCGCGTCATCGTCGCATGGCTCCATGTGCGGGAGACCTAACAACTTGGCTGTTCATTGCTGCAGTGAAATAACGGACCTTACCAGAACGGGAAAACGAATTTCTCTACATTTTTGTATCTAATATCTTCTGTGGATATCTGTTACCGGCTGAATTTTTGTATTTATAGAACCATTGTAACTCATCAGCCCACTAGACAAAGTTAAACGCTAACGCTAGCGAAACGAAATGATAACTTTTTTTGTATGCGATTTGACTAAGGTGACGTCATGTAGGGATTCCAAATGTCAAAACTCATACATAAAAAGTTATCGTTTCGTTTCGCTATCCTTAGCGTTTAACATTGTATTGCATATGCTGTTGACGTCCCAAATAAAATAATTAAATAAATATAAAAAAACGTTTAAATGATAAATAAATAGTTATTTCATTTAATATCTAGGCCAACTATACAATTTACTGATATCTATCTATCTGTGTGTACTTGACCTAAGAAAACATTCCCGGTACAGGTCAATGTTGACCCATCTCTCTTTGTACGGGTATATCAAATTATTGCACAGTCGAGTACATACATAATCAGTAATGTAGGTATTTATACGATGACCAAAGCTGCATGAGTAATGAACTAATGAATAAATGAGTAGCTATTTAGGTAAAAATATGGAACTGTCTGACCTAAAGTATTCATTCAAGTAGTTGAAAATAACATTATTATTGTGGCCCCACACTTAAGATTTAGATAATATATTTTTTGGCGAAAATAGGTTTGAATTCAACTACATACATTTCTTTACTACTCCACAAATTTAAAAAGAAAGTATACCACATAATAATATATTTAGTGCCATGGAACCCATTGTAACCCATATCATCGCTGATGTACATATGAAAGCGTTACGAAAAGCACTAGTTTGCTACGAGTGAGCGTTACGATCACAGTCCGTGCTACGAATGCTACGAGAAATGCGTAGTGTGCAACGGAATCTGTGACCAAAAGGACACAAACGGCTAATTATAATAAAAGACGGACTTTTCCAATACCGAGTGGGAGAAGCATTGGTGCAACCACTTTATTTAGCTAGCATATATTCAAATAGGTACTCCAATTAGCGCGTCAATAATGAGTTCATAATTATATAGGTAGTATTCTTGGTAGTTGTAGTAGTCGTCAAACCCCTCCACCAACCCGCACTGAGTCAGCGCGGTGGACTATGGCTCAATCTTACTCGGATCCGGGTAAATGCCTGTGCCCCTCGGTGGGGACATTAATGGGCTACCTACCTACAATTATATAGGACTATGTAGTTATATGCGCTTTACTACACAATACAGTGGTGTCGGTTGCGAGTTTGCGACAGCGGGTGACAGGCGGTGAACCGCGGACCACGTGACACCGTCGAGTGACGTCACAGTATGACGCCGGCATGCAGTCGCTTTCAGAGATCTCTATAACATCTATGGTATTGTTGGATGGGGATACTAAACGGGATGATTCAGGAGACGTGAGAAGGAATACCCCTTCTTTTTCTTCGGGTGCCATCTCCTATCGGAGGTTGGAGACCATTAGCAATCTGCACATAGGATACTGCGGCCCGGAATACACCTCCTACATATAAATGATATGATAACCCATAATATTATTATATGCTTACCAAATATGGAGGGTTGATTCTGCTTACGTCTCCTGAATCATCCTGTATCTTTGCTTGTGCTATTATGGTTTAATCTCTTGTATATTTGGGAGATACTCTCGCTGTGGAAGCAGCATCATAGAGGTCTTCGAAGCCCTTTCCTATCCCTAAAATAATACAAGCATGCCGTAAAGCAGCGGGTCGTCCTGTAATATCAAAGAAAACAAGTCTGTATATCTTTTGCTAAAGCAATAAAATCAGGATTCGCCGCCACAGCAGTTGTACGGGAGGCAATAACGCAAGGCTAATAAATAAAATAGATGAACAAGAAGATAGAAAAACTATGGGACACAGCTATGCTCTGTATAATTTTCGAAGATAATGTTATGTTACTAGGATACCTTTATCAGGTTTATAAATAGGTAGTAAAAGTCTTAAAAAGGTCTTTAACTCCACTCTTCATAGCAGGTTCCTAACAATAAGCCTTTATTTTTTTACAGGTTTCACCTAAAGTATTAAACAATAAACGGTATGCATCGTGGCGGCCACGATTCGTGGCAAACACGCACATATATATTTTTTGTTGTATCCAACTATAGAATAGTATATTATGTTTGATGTTATACAATCTAAAAATGTTCCGACAAAGGAACCCTAAATAGAATATGATAAAGGGAACCCTATAAAACCTTACATAAGCTATCACCCTCTATAACGATATAAAATAATGAGCCCACTGGACGAAGAATGGGCCACAAAAATAAACTATACGTTCACGCTTATTTTCTACAAATGGGGTAGACAGGTCACTGTTTGAGGTCGTCAGATCTCTGAGGCAAAGCGGTTAATATTTTGAATTATAAGCGAGACGATCTAGGTTTGAATTCCGGCGGAAAGTTACATACATACAACATATACTCACGCCTGTTTCCCGGAAGAGGGATAGGCAGAGACTAAACACCTCCACTGGTAGAAAGTTGCATATTCATACAATATGTTTGTGACGTCCTATCTCATTCCTCCGCCACAGGGTATCTTAGTGTGGGACCAGAGGCAATGTTTGTATAGAAACATCAAGGTTTGGGATACTTACACTTTGTCTAGAAATGCTAGACAATAAATGATGGCAACATTTGAAGACTACTGCGTTTTATCTCTAATGACATATTTGTTTTGTCAATCAAAACACGCAGTGGTGCCCTAATATGTCACATGTTGCCATGTTTTTTTGTCTAGAATTTCTTGACTAAGCATACAGCTGACTATACGACATTATTTTGACAGCAACAATAATATTGCTTATAAATGTACGTAATTATGAGTAGGTATGCATAAACTGTTTAGAAGTAAATGCGCATTTAGTTATTTCCTGTTAGCTCGTTTTATTATGTAAACCACCAATTTAGAAATAAAACTACTATAAAACAATATAGCTTACTAGTGCCCTTCAGGACTACTAACAAACGGTAGTAAAATACGATACGACACAAAACCAACACATGACGCGGATAAAAGAGACCTAACCCGACAGCTTTCAAAATAATAAAAGCTCAGCGGATAGGTCTACCTGACCGAAAGTGATATGGGACAGACCAATTGGTAGGGATAGGTAATTTATTTTCGGTATGTACAAAAACTATTCAAAAGATAAAAATTGCTACTTCCACGTCCTAGTTATAAAAGGACAGAGTACTATATCTATGCATTTTGATTAACATGGTTGCATTGCAATGCAATACATTAAACCTTTGTGCTCTAGATTAATAAACATTCCTACTTATACATTGTTTTTCACCTCTGTATCATAAGTATATTTTCATTCAACAGAAAATAAGACTGATGGAAACCATATCAAACAACTCAAAATCCGTTTTCAACACCCACCAACAATAGCACGGAACAAATTCAACAAAAAATATTATGATCAAGGCAATTCACTCGTAATGGAAATCACCGGGGGGGCGTCTAGAACTCAGACAGACCTTATAGAAAAATCTCGATCAGAATGGTCTGTTTGTCTGTCAACACAAATATTGAGAATCCATTAGGAACAGCCATTGGGGCGAAAAAAACTGGTCAGGTGCGAGTTGGACTCGCTTGTGAAGGGTTCCTTACCATCGTACAAGAAAAAGTTCAATTGCACCTCGTCTCGTCTTGCCGTATTATATTTTACAACGCATTTAGTTCATTACATGCCGTATCAACTGTCTACCTATTAGCTCTATAGTTAGCATGCCGAGCGGAACGAACGGACCGACACGCGAAAAACGGACAGCGAAGGTTTAGTAAAAGGGTCCGATTTGGCACCCTTCAGGTACGAAACCCTACAAAGCCGATATCAAAAATAACAAAGGAGGATTGGGGCACAAAGTTGTCGCCAAAGGAAAGTTGCTTTGAAGTGCCACCCAGTTTTGTTTATTTGACGCGAGTTTTCGATTACTTAGGTATTACTTCTTTGAATTTGGGGAGTGGATACGGAAATGGTGACAGCGAGGTTTAAAAATACGTTTTTCAGATGGTTTTCAATTTGGACCACATTTTGTTTACGTGGGTTTTTCCTGTTTTTTCCTGCATGCTTCAGTATGTTATAAAGCTATAGCTGTTGCAGAAGCGTGATTGAAAATATTTACCTATGTGTTTAAAATACATATCTACGTATCATGTTGTATTAATCAATCAAGTGAAAAACACTCTATAGATTCAATCTTGCCAAAAGTTTCAACATACGTTAGGAACACGTAGCTAATGCCCTATATGTATATCTGTACTGTATAGCTGCATGAAGGAGCTGCATAAAAACCCGTAGGGAGCAAAGTGCATAGCAATCGAAAGATGTCGTTCCGACATCAGCCATTGTAAAGGTAATGAAATTCTCAATTCCCATTTCATCTTCCAAAACATAACCGTGACAATTGTATGGGAATATTCTATCGTTTTATTACATAATGTAGTAACTATTGTCGAGCTGGGACCCAATTCTCCCCCATCTGAATATAAGCGTATAGACGCAAATTGTGTAAAAAAACGACTTTATGACCTATTACTTTTCCTCCCCGCTTGGTATATACACACAAAAGTGCCTACGAAATCTGTCTTCTGACATGACTGTCCTGACATATTATACAATATAAATGAATGTACGATCCTAACAGCCAGAATTTATCTCGTGACAATAAACACCACCAAATGTGTATAATGTCATTCAGGTAAAACCAAATACACAGTTTCACAGTTTTTTCATGTAGAAACCAAACTACTGGAACGATTCCTGATTTCCAAAAAATGGGACAAAACTATTGGGCTTCCCTTTCAAAAAAAATAAAATTCGCATGGCAGAGAAAAGGGCCCCAGCTGGGCTTGAAATAATTACGTATTCAATCATATTCAAAACTAGCGGCCCGTAGCGCTGCTTCGCATAGGTGCGCGTTTTTCGATATTCTAAATCCCTTCAAAGGGAATGGCACTACCCGCTGGATTTTAAAAAGGGAATTGATTAAAAATTAATGGACTGTATTTGATGAAGATAAATATAGTTTTTTCCTCACAAGTGTGTTGAAAAACGTCGTATGTAACAAGTTACCAATAGGGTTTGAAACTGAAAGCCAATTGCAGAGGGCAGCACTATGGGGTGTCTAAGAACTGCCATATTGTCTAGTTGTTATTGTTTCACGAATAATTGAAATAACAAAATAAACTATATCAATGTATGCGACATGGAGTGTGATTCAATTAAAAGTCGAGCTGAGAAAAAGAAAAGCGTCCATCGTTGGTAAAAAAGCAGTTTTAATTGAAAGGTAAGTTATAAACTGGCATTGTTATGATATAAAGGTTATGTTGCGGTTTTATTGTAAAATCCATTTTCTTGTTGTAGACTAAGGGCGTACGACAAGAATAACCTTCTCGGAGTTGAAGATGAACTCGAGGATGAGATCCCGGTCATTCCTGACTTGGAAGAGGCTCCGAAGCTGTCTATCCGATCGCTGTTGTTGTTGTGTTGTCTGTGTGATTGTTTTGACCTTAGAATGTGAAAATAAAGACGGTACAGCAGTTTTCTTCAACACTTTGATTAGAGATTTATCACCTGTATACGAATTTGGTCCAAAATAATTGTCAGGTAGGAAATGGGTAGCACATAACCATGACGAAGTACTTGCATGCCAATTTTTTATACGAAGAGCTTTCTCCCACAATTTTCTTCTTTTAGCGTCTTTAGGGAATATATGAATCCCCACATTTTTGCAATCAACAGCTGCACAACGAGGCATTGAAAGAATTTATTCATAAAATAATTAGTTTGTTTACATGTTTACTAAGAGGAACTGTCAAATTTATAGACGGTCCACAGTGGCGACCTCTGAAGTGAGCAGTAGGCAGTTTATAAGCCCATTGCTCACGATGTGAGTAAATTATACATGCCGATATGATCTGAGCATCTTTAATTTTCACTTCTCCCTACGATTTGTGCCGGGCGATCGTGATTTGTATGGAGAAGTGAAAAATGAAGTTGCTCTGAACAAATCGGCATGTATAATCTACTCATATCAAGTCCACGCTTTAATGGTCACGTGCTAAGTCGAGCATGGTCACGTTTGTCGCAATTAGACCGCTTCAGCTCGGCTTTGTGCATGCCGCGCGTGACGTCACTCCGTGCGTTCAGTGTTGCCAATTTGCGATGCATTGTGCCCTGCACTTTAGTGTTTGCGTCCTACATATACGGGTTCCAAAGGAGGTTACGGTAAGGAGACGCCATTTTTGTTCGGTTACCTACAGAAACATATAGTTTTTCAGAGTAATAAACGCCATTATAATAAATAATTATATATCGAATGGAGTGGAAGAGGGGGAGAGAGGCCTTTGCCCAGCAGTGGGATATTACAGACTCATAATAATAATAATAATAATAATACATGTATAATGCTCAACGTGTGCTTTATTTCAATGCCTGCGATTTTGGGCCAAAATATATTCTTTGTAATAAGGTTTATTATGATACCTACTCCATTCTCCGCACCAAATGTATTTTTTGCTTTTCTAAATGCGTTTCCAGTCAATAATACCCTGGGACTGCAACTGTTGTGGTGTGGCTATCGGTTTAATACGTCAATATGTTTAAGGACTAGCCGACAGCCCAGGATCAGAATAGGGTTGGCTATACCGGTTAGAAAACGGTAGTATCGATCAGTTTCAATGTGTATTGAAATCCGATCTTTTATTAGCACCTTAATTAATTACGGTACCGACAAAAAACAGGCAATTTAAAAACCTATGCAAGCAGGTTCACCCTGTAGGTATCACAAAAACATAGGTCGGTTGGCCAACCGTTTATAGTTCGGTAGGTGCGGTAAATAAAATATTTCAGTTATTCAGTTTGGTTACGGTGACATCATTCTGACAACCGTTGGATGAAAAGTCATATTAAACCAATTTGGTTACTTCGGTTATAAATAACTTTTCCGTAAATGTTATAATGTTCTTTTATGTTAACAAACGTTTGTAGTTAGTTCATCTTCATACCGCCCATCTACTTATTTGTCTTTGAATTCAATTTCTATTTAGAAAGTAGTAATAGAAAAATTCTTGAAACGATAAATCGTAAATTACATTTGGAGTTTTTTCTGAATACTACATTTAATCCGTAAAAGCGAACAGTAATGCAAAGAACAATTTTACTTTTAATATTCAACATGAAATTGTGAAAATGGCTGGATTAAATATAATATCATTCAGCATAAAAGGTAGAAAATGATGATTTGCGATGATGATGATGATGATGATGAGTGCTTCTACGAATTATTTTGATAACCGGCCGGCTAGTATTGTCACTCCAAATAGAAAAATGTATAACGCTATTGTATGAGGGTGTATGAGGGTGTATGTGAGAGTGTGTGTGTAATTAATTACTACTAGTACCTGGTAGTTAACTCTTTCCCTGTTTACCGTTTCACCCGTCTCATTCGAGCCCATGAATAACTTAAATTCTCTCCGAAACTATAAATTGACATTTTCGAAGCCTAATCGTATTATTGGGCTTTGTGCGACCGGACACCGAGGGAGGTTAATTAGTTTGCTGTGCCTTCTGCACGAGATTATACAGGCTACCTCTCTGTCGTTTGGTGAGAGTTTTTTTATCTTTATTTAAAGGACTTGGTACACAAAATAACATACAGTGACCATGTCGTCCTAGTGAGTCTAGGTACAAAATATTCTAACAACAATAACAATATTCTTAATTATATCCTAGCCTTTATACCAAATCTAACTAATATATACAATTTTTTAGCCTCTTCTTAGTTAGGAAATGCTAGAATAAATATTTTAACACTTTTTTGTGTAATAATAGCGGTCAATCGGGTTTGAGCTCATTCGACTTGTCGTGACAAGTTAATCCTTTTCATATATTTTAGCGAAGTCTCATTATCATCACCTGATGATGAAGCCAAACGGTAGTAAATGGAACCCTGGGATTGTTAACTTGGTGCTCATTTAATTCGTCTCGAGGAGACCTCTTGATCTGGAAAGGGTGATTTTAGTTTTTATACTATAATTATTAAGTTAATAATATATTTTAATCGGTGGGGGGGACATTAATGGGCTACATTTACTTTTTACTTTACAGGCAATATCGTGTTTATATTAGACATGTTTCCAGTACGGTATTAACTAGACCCAACTATTAGTGCGTGTGTGATGATAGGAATCTCATTGTTACATGTAGGTATGTTGTAGTTAAACTAAATTACAGACTCAGTACTCAGTTCTATCTCAGTCGATCGCTATTGCTAACATTACAGCAAATTGGAATCTGACCAAGTGCGATTCCCGAGGCGTAAATCTAACTCACAGCACAGATTAATAAAGAGTCTCACAGCTTGAAATCTGACAGCTCTTGTCCTATCCTGTAGCCATAGATTCTATTCTCAAACTCACAGGATGCTCACAGGTAGTTTGTTCTATTTTATTTTCATTAATACCTGAATAATCGGCCTTTAATTTTTTTATCTATCTTTGGCCTTCGTTGTACAAGATCAAGGTAATATGTAGTAATTTGAAGCCACTCAGGGATATCACTGTGAAAATCATATTCATAGTATCTTATGAGAAAACAAATGGATTCATGGTTCGTTTACCATCAAAGAGCATCTTAATTAGTTCTTTGCCAAAACGGCACGGCCCAACACGGCCCGGGCCGTATCGGTCAGGGAGTGTGCAGTACAGTACCATATACCTAGTTATAGTTATAGTTATCGCGGGCTGGGTTTCCGCAACTCGACGACTGTAAATTGCGCCTTTTTTGCGTGATGTGGGTTGGGGGCACTACTCCTGCCAACCCAGCTCTTGTAGGATGTCTAGCAGACCCTTGACGTTGCTGACGACTTCCTGGAGTGACCCCGGTGATCCGAGGTGCGTTGCCCGGTAGGTGGCCACACCAGAATATTCCAGTAAGACGTTGGTGGCTGTCTCATCCATCTCCATGCAGGCTCTGCACAGGGGACTGTCTGTTATACCTAGGGTAGAAACTGTTTGTTTGTAGAGCACGTCCAGTAATCGCTCCGGTTACCAAGCGGAGCTGCGACCTCATTAGCTTAAGAAGCTTACGCGACAATCCGGGTTTGATCATCGGGAGGTCTTGTCTGGCCTGCCTGCAGGTATAAATACCATACAATTATGCCTCCGCTGATGTCCTTGTCGGTGTCGTGTCGGACCGTGCCGTTTTGTGGTGAAGAACCGCCCATTCGTGTCCATAGGTGAAGTAAAAAAGGAATCAGCTGGGCCGGGTTCAGCTAGTTCAGTTTTAACTGTACCCAAATGCAGGATTTGACTGACCCACACAAGCATACACATTCATTATAATAAGTAAGTATAACAAAGTTGCCCTAACTCGTAATTTGCTGTAGGGCAAACCGATTTGCATGGTAAAGAGAAAAATATCCAATGGATCCAACACAAATTAGCTTTGTGTGGAAACATTCAGGCATAATACCAACATTAGGTATGTTTGTACCTATAGGTTCAGGTAGGTTAACAATATCCCTAATCTTTTTCTCTAAAAGGCGTCCGAATTAAAAATCTACACGAGCTACGACATATTAACAACATACATAATAACATATACGATCTTGGCGTATGTAAACATTTTCGTAAAAGTAGATATTCTTCCTGAACCACGCTAAGTTTCTTTGTTGGCGCGGACTGTGTCAAGATCAAAAAATCTTTAGGGACCCAACATGAAAAATACTTGTAAACTAAACTGTGAGGTTCTTTGCATGAAGTTACTATGAGATTGGATTTGATTACCTTAAACAACCAACCATTTTAGCCTTAGCAAAGAATGTGATGAAAATGCATTTAATCATAATCTCCGACCCTTATACGAGTGGCACAAAAACAGTCATGTAAAACATGGTCTGCGGCAATGTATAATTGATGTTTTAAACTTTAATTAATTTCCCCGAACAATGGTATTACCTATTCATTTCAGGTGGAAATTATCGCTCTATTCTGTTCTTGAATTTCCCACCAAATGTATTTCCTTCTCTGTCTTAATCGCTAGTATACATGAGATCGATAAGAAATGTTCGCCGAGTACATTGAGAATCTGAGGTTGTAATATGATTATACGGATTATAAGGGATTTATTGATCGTGGTACGCGAAAGAGGTGGTTCCGTACGATGTTCAATGGCTTTTATTGTCTAATTCGACGAACAAAACAAGCCTTCTATTGTTCGTTGACGTCATTATCAGATGGCGTTAATCGGTTGTTGTTTTAGCATTAGGCCGAATGATAAACAAAATTAATATCCTTTACAGATCATTTTAGTGACACTCGTAAAAAAGCATTACTCTTACAAAGTATTATACAGCTTGGAAAGAAATGCAAGACATTAAATGATGGCAACATTTGCAGACTACTGCATGTTTTCTTTAATGACATATACTTATTTGGTTTGTCAATAAAACACCCAGTGGTGCCTATAATGTCACATATACAGGGTGGAAATTTTAAACACGACCTGGAGGGAAAATATTCTAAATAATGGAGATAGCAAAATTCACTCAAACGAAACATTTATTTATTTAAAAAAAAAACTGCATTCAAAGTTTTTTTTTACATACGCTTGCCACAACCAGGAATCGAACCGGCTAGAATTCGATAAAAAAACATCCTGTACTTTTGTGGCGTCAATCGACAGGGTCAATCATAAGGATCCAATCTCTCTAACAAACATATGGTAGGAAAACCATAGAAGACAGGATAAGGCACTTTTACTTAAGGATTCATCGGATACCGTCGTAGGTTAGAAATTCACAATAAATTGTACAACCAAGCGTAAAGATAATTGCAGTTTTCAGATCGTCCTACGTCATTTAATTAAATAAATTACGAATAACATAATTTATTATAAAGCTCTAACCTAACGGTATCCGATGGATCCTTGAGTAAAAGTGCCTTATCCTGTATTTTATGATTTTCCTTTAATTTAATTAACCATGTTTGTTAGAGAGATTTGATCCTTATGATTGACCCTGTCGATTGACGCCATAGAAGTACAGGATGTAGTTTTTTCGAATTCTAGCCGGTTCGATTCCTAGTTGTATCAACCGTATTTAAAAAAAACTTTGAATGCAGTTTTGTTTCTTTTCAAAAATGAAGGAATGTTTCCTTTGAGTGAAAATCTCCATTATTTAGAGTACTTTCCTCCCAGGTCGTGTTTAAAATTTCCATCCTGTGTTGCCATTATTTTTTTTCTAGCATTTCATTCCAAGGCATACCCTCCCCACAGTGAGTAGAACTGAAATCTATCTTTAAATTAGCAAAATTATAAATACCCAATCTTCGACGAACTACTTATTATCATATCGCTGATCCCTCCCGTTGACATGGAAATTCCTCCCGAAATGGAATATCTGACTAAAAGTGAGCATAATTTTGCTTCTGCCACCTCATTGAGGTAAAGCCAAGACGCTATGTTGGTTTATTTTACAAAAAAAACAACACTTCCGAAAATTAGACGAGTGAAAAGAAAAGTCATAAAGGTACAAAAGTAAGTATACTTTGAAAGTTTCTCATTGCCCCACTTGGGCCTCGAGTAAGGCAGTTTCAGTCAAGAGAAATAGAAATTGATGGCAGCCCTAGTTCTCATAATGGAGATAAACAGTGTTGGCTTTCTTGCGTCTGAAATATAGAAATGCTCATATCATAGAAAGTCATGAATCCAAAAGCAATGATAGTTTATCCAATTTACTATAGTTTTGTACATTTTTCGAAATAAGTAGGACCTCAATTTTGGCGCGCGGTGAAAGGTGGAAATAACGCTTGATGTCAAGGAATCACAAGGTCCGTAGACAGGAAATGTGATGACAGATACCATCTAATAACCGGCCAAGTGCGAGACGGACTCGAGCACGAAGGGTTCCGTACCATTATCTATAAAAAAAACTGCAAAAAAATAGTATGGGAGCCCCCCTAAATATTAATTTAATTTTAATTTAATTATTTATTTTTTAAGTTAATTATATACTCAATATATTGTGAACATTTAAAGCGTCTACCTGCTACCATTATCAATATCGAGCAAAAATGAGCAAAAAATCACGTTTATTGTATGGGAGCCCCCCTTAATATTAAATTTCTTTTGATTTTTAGTATTTTTTGTTATAGCGGCAATAGAAATACATCATCTGTGAAAATTTCAACTGTCTAGCTACCACGGTTCATGAGATACAGCCTGGTGACAGACAGACGGACGGACGGACGGACGAACGGACAGCGAAGTCTCAGTAATAGGGTCCCGTTTGGCACCCTTCGGGTACGGAACCCTAACAACTAAGAACGTCAATTTTTTTGGGTAAAGAATTGAGGGTTTGAGTAGAGCGGTGCGGCATCTTTATTTTATTACCGAATATAACAGAAGAAAGGGATGAACCTGCCTTGAACGTCTTTATGGCTTTCCCATTGCGTATTACTCGAAAAATAAATCTGATAACATTGAAAGATTCTAGGTTTTATCAAAATCATCCACGTTTAAAAAAAAAACAATGTACAATATACCTCCCTTATTAATTAAAGGGATCGGAGCTCCGGAAAGGGACAGAGCTAGGATAGATAGCTGTATATGTGCCGCCGTTCCGCCACTAGGAGTAACTATTTAGGGTTCCGTACCCGAAGGGTACCAAACGGGACCCTATTACTGAGACTTCGCTGTCCGTCTGTCTGTATGTCTGTCACCAGGCTGTATCTCATGAACCGTGGTAGCTAGACAGTTGAAATTTTCACAGATGATGTATTTCTGTTGCCAATATAACAATAAATACTAAAAAAAAAACAAAATAAAATTAATATTAAGGGGGGCTCCCATACAAATAACGTGATTTTTTTTCGGTTTTTTATAGATAATGGTACGGAACCCTTCGTGCGCGAGTCCGACTCGCACTTGGCCGGTTATTTATTAATAAGGGGGCTAATATCTTGAAAAGCTATCCATTTTCTGAGGAATACTGGTACCTGTACCCTTTTTAGGGTTCCGTACCCGAAGTGTGCCAAACGGGACCCTACTACTGAGACTTCACTGTCCGTCCGGCTGTCCGTCCGTCTGTCTGTCTATCACCAGGCTCTATCTCATGAACCGTGGTAGCTAGACAGTTGAAATTTTCACAGCTGATGTATTTCTGTTGCCGCTATAACAACACATACTTAAAAACAAAAGAAATTTAATATTTAGGGGGGCTCCCATACAACTAACGTAATATTTGCGTTTTTTTATAGATAATGGTACGGAACCCTTCGTGCGCGAGTCTGACTCGCACTTGGCCGGTTATTTATCTTATTGACCGAGCGAGCGAAGCGAGCGAAGCGTCTCCGTTTCAGGTTTGGGCAAAAATGCTTTCGTATGTCCGGTTGTTCTCCTCTACAGGTCGCATTTATGAACCGATTCTCGTGAAATTTTGTGAGCAGGTTGGAAAAATAAATAGAATTTTTTACTCGAGCCAGTTTTTTGATTTTTTTCAAAATGGCGGAGATAAAATCGCTACAACCCAAACGGCTCGATGGATATTAACAAATGAGGTGTCGTTGGATTCGTAAAGACCATGAGAGTGAAACAGATGAGCGAGCGAAGCGAGCGAAGCGTCTCCGTTTCAGGTTTGGGCAAAAATGCTTTTGTATGTCCGGTTGTTCTCCTCTACAGGTCGCATTTATGAACCGATTCTCGTGAAATTTTGTGAGCAGGTTGAAAAAATAAATAGAATTTTTTACTCGAGCCAGTTTTTTGAATTTTTTCAAAATGGCGGAGATATGGGGTTTTAAAATGTAAAAAAATCGCTACAACCCAAACGGCTCGATGGATATTAACAAATGAGGTGTCGTTGGATTTGTAAAGACTATGAGAGTGAAACAGATTATATAATTTTAGTAAAAAGTCAATAGGTTGTATAAAAGATCGCGAAATGTAGTTTACAAAGTTATTGGTGCGGCTACTTTCATACTGCATGTACGTAACCAGGTACATTCATAAGTTTGTATGTGTTATTGAAAGAAAATTATTTGGGTTATTTTTTTTATGTGTTTTAGCAGTTCAGCTTTCCCACCGACATACTCGCGAGGTCTACAGCTCACAGAGCCACTAGTAAGTATCTTGGATAGGTACCTACAAACTTCAAATAATGCTTCAAAGCACATGTGTGGGTAAAAGATCCTTATCGACCACGTCTTGTCTATGACTGTAGGTTAGGGGCCCAAAACGTTACTTCAAATTAGGGACCCACTTAAATACCCAGGTCTCCATGTTTGTTTTTGACTTCGCTGGAAGCAATGTATGTGCCTGTACCTAAATGTGATTATTTTTAAGCTAATTCCGAGTCTAGTCAGCAGAGTGCCAACGTATTTATTGCAATGAGCTAGCTCACTGTTCTACAAAATTGAGTACCTACTAATATTCATTTACATGTTGTATTTTTGTTTAAGATTTATTTATTATATTTATTTTCGGAAATATGTATAAGTAATATAAAGCTGTGTTCATAAATAATAAGGAAGTTGGTACTCTGTCACCCCGATTGAAGAAGCTACATTTACATTTACAAATAAATAAATTAAACTAGTGGCTCTGTGAGCTGTAGACCTCGCGAGTATGTCGGTGGGAAAGCTGAACTGCTAAAACACAAAAAAAAAATAACCCAAATAATTTTCTTTCAATAACACATACAAACTTATGAATGTACCTGGTTACGTACATGCAGTATGAAAGTAGCCGCACCAATAACTTTGTAAACTACATTTCGCGATCTTTTATACAACCTATTGACTTTTTACTAAAATTATATAATCTGTTTCACTTTCATAGTCTTTACAAATCCAACGACACCTCATTTGTTAATATCCATCGAGCCGTTTGGGTTGTAGCGATTTTTTTACATTTTAAAACCCCATATCTCCGCCATTTTGAAAAAAATCAAAAAACTGGCTCGAGTAAAAAATTCTATTTATTTTTTCAACCTGCTCACAAAATTTCACGAGAATCGGTTCATAAATGCGACCTGTAGAGGAGAACAACCGGACATACAAAAGCATTTTTGCCCAAACCTGAAACGGAGACGCTTCGCTCGCTTCGCTCGCTCGGTCAATAAAATTTACATTTTGATAAGCAAGTATTGTAGATAAATATGATGACGAGAGTTCCCACTGATTAAAAGACCATCCTTGTACAAATGAACCCCTCCATCGTCATTAATGTTTGTTCGTCGCCTCAAGAAGCCAGCGCGTCGTCGGAATCATTTAGCTCCTCAACTCATTCAACTCACAGCTCCTCACAACGATTCACTTCACGCCACCACAATTCACTCGTTAAGGTTTTCTGAAACAACAACAATTCAAACTTAGTTCGGCCGCCTGTGTGGTCTCGGCAATGAGGATACTGCTCATCCGGTGTGTTTGCAGGTCAAAAGAGTGATAAGATAACAAATTAAACGTCTTGATTGTTTCATTGATACAACTAATAAGTATAATAGCGAATAATAAGTTATCCTCTGCTGTCTGGCAGCTTCCGGGAGATGGATGACATACCTACCTCTACGCGTTTATTCTTTTGTCATTCCAATAGTCCGATCATCTACCCCCTTATTAGCAGTTTTACTCCGAGAGTAAAGTTAATCAGGGAGTAACTACGGGACAGAGCTAGAGAGCTGGCTGTCTATGTCTAGCTCTGTCCAATAGTTACTGACGGATTAACTTTATTCCCGCCCCTTAACAGTTATACTCCGGGAGTAATGTTAATCCGGGAGTAACTACGGGACAAATCTAGTCTAGACGGCTAACGTTTGGAGACCGATTATTTTTTTATTTGAAAGTAGAGACATGGGTGGGACTTTTTTTTTTTTTATTCATTCTAAAGACAAAATCTTCACTGTATGCAAAACAGGTCAAATGCAGTAGTACCGTATCCACACTCTTATATGGGTGGCACCACCACTCCTGTATGTATAATGAAGTATAAGCAAATGTGTCGACGGGCTGTGATGAACAATGTATGGAGTTTGTAATTTTAAATTAAGCGCGAATATAATAACAACAGGGTAAAGGAGGTACTTTGTAAAATTAGGGGTGGGAAAACAAAGTACCGGAGTAGAAAGTTAGAACACTGCGCCACAAAAGAACGAGAGGAGGCTACGTACCTAGAGACAACAACACGTAGCGTCACGCTTTTTCCTATACGGGATAACAGATGCACAGTCGCGTCAATGATACCTACTCCATTTTGCTTGACAGTGGGCTAGCCCTTCGGCGCAGCCAGGGAGTACTTATCCAGTGGAGAGCGCATAGATACATTTTCCTTTGAAACACAACTCACTAATTTACGGGCGGCGGGGGACGAGGTAAGAGCGCTGTGATTGGTCAGCCGCTGCGAAACTGTCTGGCGGCCCGTCATCGTACATAGGTTGCGTACGTTGAATACAACTAACGTTTGAGCCGCATTCTCCCGCAGGCGCAGTCAATGGGATATATAGTCTCTGACCGCAGCTATGAAGAAACATTAATGATTAAATACTATAAGTTGTCCTTATTTGATAAAAAAGTGGTCCATATAACAAATAAGTTATTGATATGTGTTATTGTGATCGGAGTAGGCAGAGCTATTTAGGTTCATTGACCGCAAACATTGATATTATTATGGATAATCCATGGTATTGGGACTGATACTCCGGGGTTTTAATAAATATAATTGTTTTTATCAATAAGTATAAAACATGGTTTATGTAAGGCAATAAGCGCATAGCGACAAATTTTATATCAGCAACACGTTGCCAAACTTTTTTCCTAACGTGCGACGTTGCCGCTTTGTTGAAACTCGTCGTGATATCGCCAAACAAAAACAATAGCGGGGTGTTCCTTGAAACGAAACGAAAACAAGAGTGACCCACCTGTTTTTGTCTCTTTCTGCACCACTAGAATTCAATTCAAATCCCGAGATTCGGGGAGTATCCATATTATTCTTACATATGGCAAGTACATAAAATAGCTCTGCCTACTCCGATCACTGTGTGTACATGGTCGCAGTGGCCGCACTGGGATTCGAAACCTCATCTTCAGCGTAAGAGGACGAGGCGTCTAGACCACGGACGGTCTTTCGCGTATTTTCGACGCCATTTTCGAGAGTCCCACTAGTTTTCCTTCTGGTATTTATGGATTTAATTAGTCCGTTGGAAGTGCACTCAAATATTCATTGCGCTCATTTGAGCAACTCCGTGCGAGGTTACCCTGCTGATTATGTTTCGCCAACGGACAACATAAGTTTATTTTATTTCAAGATCTCCAGCTGTACGTCCGTCGGTATGTCTGTCTTTCATTAGCTGGCTGCTGTATTATTGAACCGTAATAGGTAAATAATAAAATCGGTTAAGTGCGAGTCAGTATCGCACACGAAGGGTACCGTACCATCGTACAACAAATCAAAAGCACTCAAAACAATAAAAAATAAACAAAAAGAAAATTTAAAAAGTTTATGCCTTCACGAGATTTGAACCGACGACCTCCGGATTGAGAGTCTACATCATACCGGCTGAGCTACCACAACCATGTGGGTTGACGCGAAATATGCTATCATATTTAAATGTGTAGTATATGTGTCTATGACATGGTTGCTATGACAATAAATAAACAGTTTCAGTCAAGATCTCCATTTTGAAATGCGTAAGTGTATCTAAACACGTCTCTTGTATCGGGGCCCCCTTTAATTTGCAATATCTCTCGTATTTCAGTATTTGTGGTTGGTGCGGCAACAGATATACACATTCTGTGAAAATTTCAGCTTTCTAGCTATTACGGTTCGTGCAGACGGACCCGGTGACAGACAGTACGGACGGACGGACGGACGGACGGACGGACAGACGGACAGCGAAGTCTCAGTAATAGGGTCCCGTTTGGCACCCTTCGGGTACGATACCCTAAAAATAGGTAAGTAGACAGTTCAAATTTTCAAAGAATGGTATTTCTGTTGCCGCAACGGCAACAAATAAGTATGATCGATTTTTTGTCCCTACTTTAAACCATTTAAAAAAATTGCCCTTAAACATTTTTAAACATACGATTTATTTTCTAAATAAATACAAATAGGTACTTATAGCAGCGTCACGACAATCACTTGGAAAACCATAGTTTACAACTTCTCAGTAAATTGTCTTTGTCTGGAATTTTCTCTCATTCTGAGCAACAGCAACATAATCGCGTGGAAGCATACTCCAAGTATCCCACGTGACCTCGCGCGGTGGTGGAGCTGTGAATAATGGAGCAGCCGTTGATGAGGCCGGCACAGTGGAGGCGGGATTCAAGGTCGGCTTTCCCCTCTAAGTAGAGCAGGTAGTGTAGAGATGGGGAGGAGCACTCGGTCAATGTCGCGGTAATGGAAGGCTGTGCTGGCGATTTAGGTTGTTCTGCAACTTAGACCTAAAGCTAGCTAATGCGGAGCAATAGTAGATTGTACAACAAGTGCTAAAACGCAACATCTTACCCGAGACAAAAATAAAACCGGCCAAGTGCGAGTCGGACTCGCGCACGAAGGGTCACGTCACGTGTCATTACTTATAAAAAAACGCAAAAAAAATAATATATATATGGTGTATGGGGACCCCTCCCTAAATATTAATTTAATTTCAATTTAATTATTTATTTTTTAAGTAAATAATATATACTCAATATAGGTATTGTGAACATTTTAAGCGTCTAGTTACCTGCTACCATTATCAATATCGAGAAAAAATGAGCAAAAAAATCACGGTTGTTGTATGGGAGCCCCCCTTAATATTAAATTTATTTTGTTTTTTAGTATTTGTTGTTATAGCGGAAACAGAAATACATCATCTGTGAAAATTTCAACTGTCTAGCTACCACGGTTCATGAGATACAGCCTGGTGACAGACAGACAGACAGACGGACAGCGAAGTCTCAGTAATAGGGTCCCGTTTGGTAACCATCGGGTACGGAACCCTAAAAAATGCAAAATGCAACGCAAAGAAAAAATAAGGTTTCCCGCCAGTATACTTTTTTTTATACGTGGCGGTGACACTTAGCTTAAGGGTGGCTGTTTACCTGACAATCTTTTAGACGAAGACGAGATTTAGACGAAGATTTTACTTTATCCACGAGTGCATAAAATGTGAATTTATGCAGCCTGTACCCATGGGGAGTAAGGGGCGAACGGAGTACAACATCTAATCCGGTCCAAATGTCAACCTGTCCTGCACGCGTCGGTGGTTCGTATGAATAGCAGGCGGCGGCGGCGGCGTCTGCCATCCGGTGGCCGCCGTGGTGCTCCCTGCTAGACAACGAACGAGGCTCTGACGTCCGAGCTAACGGCGGGATAACCATTCACCCAACCAGGCAACTGGGAGGAAGAGGCTTCAGTGGCCTTGGAGCTAATAACTCCTAAAAGTCTGGTGCAGAAGGCAAGGGGAAACCACTGCACTACTATCCCAAGAAAGTCGTCATGGAAGTACAACCAAATGAATTAAGGTAGCCATGTGATCCGCTTAGCAACCGGCGGCGCCGCGCTGCGTCCGGGGCAGACGATGGGAAATATGCTACCGGCCATGCGGATGTAGGAGACCAGGCAGCTCATGGAAAATATACTACTGGAGCCTCCCTCACGATGCGACAAATGCAGAAGATCTACGTGGAACGTGCGCGGATTGATAAAACCAGAGAAACTTCCTATAGTTGATAAGGAATTAATCAGATGCGACGTGAGTATCTGTGGCCTAACTAAACTAATTTTCCCATATTTACACATTTTCTCACCAAGTGGGAAGGATTCGGAAGGATTCGTCATGATTTCAGAATTTTTCCAATTTTCGGAATAATTACGAGCGCCCATCTATAACCTAACCAAAAGTTTACAACACACGCACATGAACGACACGGGTTGCTACTTTTCGCTCAAGAGGAGGAGACAATCTTCCAACAGTTACGTTTCGGAACGTACCCTAATTCGCGGGCTTTTTAACGTCAAGTCAACTGACGTTTGACAATTGTCTTGTGTTCTGTGATTCTCAGTAATTTTCAACAAAAACAAACTGGGCGGCAAGCATTTTGCTGGATTTTTGTATAAATTTATTTATGAAATAAATAGTGTTTTCGTGTCATATTCCTGCTGGTATTGTGTTTTACTGTGCTATTTTATTCAATAAACTTCTCCAATCCGTTATCATGAAGTGTATTTACAAGTAAAAATAAGTTGCAAATACAAAATGAGTTCACTCCTGTCCGCTGAACTTTCGGCCACTTGTAACGCTCTAGGAACTTACGATAAGAAGAAAGGAAAGTACTTGATAGATGATTTCACTCTAAATACGGTCAAAGACTTGATACGGTACCTACGGCGTGATGGGGAAGATCACGAAATCAGAAGACATTTCGGTCAGACTAAGGTATTGCAGACGGATCTTTTACCGATGCTTGTTGATCACTGGGAAAATGACGAACTATTTGACGTAACGCTAAGGTAACTCAACTGTTTACTTGGTTCCTAATCTAATTTGCATGCTATTTCAAACTTCCATTGGTTAGTTTTAACTTATGCTTATAGGTTATGTTTTTGAATCTACATTGTGAAGTTGTATCTAAACCAGTTGTTAGCGTCATGCATTATTCCCAATAACAGTGATTAGTTAGCTTTGCCACTGCGGAACATATGCACTCCAAACATTAGCACCACATTTTGTATTTTTTTTAGATTGCTGGTGAATCTCACAAACCCTGCGCTGCTTCTATACAGAGAAGAAGTACCGGTTGAGAAGACAGCGAGACACAACTACCTGCTGATATTACAACATTTACAGTGTTATAAAGATGAAGCATTCACTAAAGTTGAGTTTTGGGCGGTTTTTGCTAAGAAACTTGCAAAGATTCTTGAAATTGTGAGTATTGATTACTGCCATTCATTCTGTACCTATTACTTTTTAAGTATTCCTTCTGGTTACTACAGTACCTAGTGGAGAAGTGTAGGAGGAGTGATATTACATGGCAATCCCTCACTGGTCTTGCACCATACAGTAATGTAAAATTGTAAACTTCCATAGTACTTGAACACTTCTGACAGTTGTATTTGTGCTACTAAAGTTGTAGAGTTGTAGAATTAATAGTAGTTGAATCGTAAAAGCATCTATTTGACAACTTAGAATTTACATTTCTAGTTTAATTTATACTTATATAAGTTTTTGGTTTTCATATTCTACTTAAGGAAACTGTAGGTCTATAAGTCTAATTACTTTATTCTTGTAACAATTCTAATAAAAGATAAATAAATAAAGTCTTCACAAAATAAAAGGCCCGTTTTGACAGTTCACACCCATGAAGTTTTAACCCCTAATGCGTAGGTAATAAAAGCCAACTGTTGTGTACAAGCAAAGCATACAAGTTGCACCTAGGAAAACCGCTTCTATTACCTATGTGTTAGGGGATAAAACTTCATGGGTGTGAACTGTCAAAACGGGCCTTTTATTTTGTGAAGACTTTATCCTGACTCCTCTCGTCCAAGCTAAACTTAGCCAATGTGATACACTAGACAAGTATCTGTAGGTGTTCATCATCATCATCACATCCTGACACCCCTCAGCAGGGCTATAGGGCTCTGAGTATGATTTCCATTTATTCCGATTTTGGGCCATCTGCTCTTGCTCCGCCCAATCTGTAGGTGTTAGTGTAAGTTATTTTGACACCTTCAGAATTCTGGCCAATGTCTAGCTTAAGATCATAGTACTCAAATTGTATCCGTAATTCTTGTGTCTCTTCCATATAGGACTGGAGTGAAAGAGATGAAGACACCGGGTTGATAATAGAAAGGATTCTGATCCTCATCAGGAATGTGGTCCATGTGCAGGCAGATCTTGACACGGAGAAGCGACCAGAGAATGATGCCAGTGTTCATGATCAGGTGTGGATTATTTTTTGTTTAACCCCTTCTCTCTCAGAAGCACACCGCTCGAACAACCAAACAATGGCGAACTAATGTTATACATATAAGATTTGTTGGTGAACCAGCTCAATGATGTCATCTATACAAGGTCATCAATTCATCATCCATTGAATGTTACAGCAACTTGTTAATTTTGTATTTCATTATTATACTAATATGTAAACTACTTTTGATACAGTTATTTTTAAATAAACAACATAAATATAAACAATTACATACAAATGTTTTTCATATATGTATATCATTGTGTTTTATCATTAGTTTGCTAATAAACATAACATAGCGTCATGCCTTCTCCCATACGGGGTGGCAGAGGCACCACTGTGCCCACTTTCAGCCAGTGATTTAATAAAAAATAAACTAACCATCCCAGGTACTCTGGGCCCTCAACCAATCCGGGATCCTCGACATCATCCTCTACATGTCTTCTGAGAACGAAAAGCAGTACTTCATGCACATCCTGGAGATCATGTCCCTACTACTCCGGGAACAGAACCCGACCAGCCTGGCCGATGCCGCTCTGCAACGGAGCGTAGATGAGAAACTCAGAGACGAGCAAGAGCTGTTAAGCATACGAATGGCAGAGAATAAGAAAAGGAATGATAAGGTCAAGCAGTATTTGGCTACAAGGTTTGTTGTGGATTTACTGTCTATTTATTTTGTGTAGTGTAATTACTATTACACCCCAATGCCCAAGACTACTGCCCAAGATTATTTCATGGGTACCGTACCCGAAGGGTGCCAAACGGAACCCTATTACTAAGGCTCCGCTGTCCGTCAGTCCGTCCGTCCGTCAGCGTCCTAGAGCACGAACCGGAATAGCTAGAAAGTTGAAATTTTCACAGAATGTGTATATCTGTTGCCTCAACAACAACAAATACTGAAATACGAGAGAATAATAAATTAAAAGGGGTCCCCAGAGACTTGTTTTGATACACCCAAGCATTTCAGTACGATGGTATATTTCGCGTCAACCTATATCGTTGAGGTAGCTCAGCGGGCATGAAGTAGGCTTTCAATGCGTAGGTGTCGTGAGTTCAAATCCTCGTGAGGGCATTATCTTTTTTCTTATTATTTTGTTATTGTTTTATTGTTACGATTGCTTAAGTTTTGTTATACGAGAGTACGGTACCCTTCGTGTGCGATTCCGACCTACTTGACCGATTTTTATTAAATAGCTGATACATAGCCTTGTTGAATTACTACCTAACGAAATCAATGGCGTGTCCACATTCATCCGTATAGTATGCAGCGCCGAGTGCAGGCCCCCGATTCTCGCGCTATCGAGATCATCTCCCTAGTCGAGATATCGGTTTTGATACCGCCTAAATCCGTCGAAAACGATTTCGATTCATATTTTTTTCGATCGAAAACGGGTCGAGATATCTCGGTTGGTCTTTAGGGTGGTCGTGAGAATAGCTTTTTCTTGTTTTTGATAGAGATTTCGGTATCTCAAAATCGATATTTCGATCATAGACATGATCTCGCCAGCGCGAGAATTGCCCCCCAGGGGAAGATTGACGCGGAAGGTGAGAGACAGACAAATGTAAAACGCGTGCTCTGTCCTTCACTCCCTCGGCGCCATCCCCCGCGGGGGCAGGCATACTGTATCTCAATAAATTTATTGAACGTGCGAAACTCTGCCACTGCCACGCCAACCGTAACAACACATGTGTGACGCTATACGGGGTGTAACAGAAGGGTGTAGTCATATTTTAGAGGGTTGTTAGGGAGACCATTCTGAGCAACTTTTACTATGAAACAGATTTGACTAGAGCAACTTTATTTTTCATTGCTCCATACGTTTTGGTCCGGGCGGCGGCGGCGGGCGGTCAGCTGATTCGTATAATAGAGAAGTGAAAATTAAAGTTGCTCTGCTCAAATCGGTTTCATAGTGAAAGTTGCTCCAGAATGATGTCCCTTACAATATGACTACACCTTTTTGTTACACTGTATTTGTACGTACATCCGGAGGACAATCGATAAAATAAATATCTATCACGTGACAGGCATTCCCGATTCGGAGGCACGTACGTTGTCCAAAACATGAAGTCTGTGTCAGAGAACGAGATGATAACTCTAAAGCCACTGAACAAGATGTCCAGCCTATCGTTTGAGGGCGGTAAAAAGGACAAGCTGAGTCGGCCAAAAAACCGGCGGCCCACGGAGAGTGGGAACATGGAGAGGCGGTCTGCGTTCGCTGTGAGGTAAGTGGACACTTTCTTGGACTAATGGCATTGAAATTATATTCTTAATTAAACTAGTAAAGTGAACTAGCCACCCACCTGTCACACAAGATACTATATTGAATAACTGACTAAAAGCACAGGGTGCTCATCCCATACAAATTAGAATAGTAAAAAAAGTCGTTAAAAATAGATGGCGTGAGAAGTAAGATTTGTACTTTAAACGCCATGGTTTCAGTTAACACACTTCTAGGTGGCGCTAATCTTAGAATAAATCTTATTAACTTAGCGCCATCTCGTGGTATTTGCAATTTTTCGATGGTGCTGCACCAAGCGATAATGGCCTCAAACTAAAGAAGCTTCCGTAGCATCTCAGTTTACGCCGCCGCCGGTGTCATATTTTGTTCTAGGTGGTCTATCTCTATTCCATTATACTCTTTTCCAATCAGCGTGCCACCAAGGGACCAGGGCCCGAATTCTACTGTACACAAGCATACCACAAGCCTGGCACAAGCTTCAATACGACGCATTTGGTATTCTACTAAAACCGGAATCGCAATTCACAAGCGCCAGCCTGACGCCAGCCTACTTCGTATTCTACTGTCGGACAGTAGGCTGGCGTCAGGCTGGCGCTTGTGAATTGCGATTCCGGTTTTAGTAGAATACCAATATTGTGCCAGGCTTGTGGTATGCTTGTGTACAGTAGAATTCTGGCCCTGCACCCGTAGCATGCTTGCCTTCGCCTTATTAATTACATGCATGTCTTTCCAGATTATTCCTAAAAGAATTCTGCATCGAATTCCTAAATAGCTCATACAACCCGCTAATGCGGTACGTGAAGGATGTCCTAGTTAGGAACAAGGCGCAACAGCACGACGAGTCCTACTACCTTTGGGCCGTTAAATTCTTTATGGAGTTCAACAGAGGCCATGACTTTCAGGTCGGATTGGTTAGGTAAGTTTGCTTTTACTACATTTTTGTTGTAACAAAGTTTTTTCACAGCCAGTACTTATTACCTAGTAATTTTAGGCTAGTAACAGCTGATGCCCGGACGACTTTAGCAAGCCGTATAAGACGTGTAGAATATCACATACTAAACGTAGTATGTAGTTGAAAAATTAAAATATATTTAATATTTTATTTTCTGTAAACCATCTCGTCTTTCATTTTAACAGGCAACATTTTACAGAGAACCGGTGTTTGTTACACCCAGCGAGCGTCAAATATCGCGGGTTGCTAGAGTAGAAAATATTAATTTAAAAAGCCCAACCTATGTTGCCTTGTCGTTACACAAATGAATCCTCTAATTCGACGTTATGAAACATTTCTCCACAAGAAAAAGCGGGTAAAAAGGAAACTTAATTTTCAGCGAAACCATGTCGGTGCCGATGTTTCATTATGTTCAGCAGCAAATGGAGAAATATTACGATATGATTAGAGTGGATAAGAAAAAGTTTGCGCCCTGGATTAGACGACTTCACTTAGCTCTTAGGGCTTATAAGGAGCTGCTGAATACACTGCTGGCTATGGACAAATGTACGGACGAGACGGTGAAAGAATCATCAAAAGTGCTGAAAAGCAATATTTTCTATGTGCTGGAATACCGGGAGTTTGTGCTCAGCACATTTCTCAATTATGACGAGAATAAGATGCCGAGGTTTGTTTTTTTTTTTGCCTTTCCACGCCGGCTGTTCGTGACCCTTTAAGCCTTAATTAGTTTTTGGTGCTGCAGACTTGATTGCTGTTTTTTTTTCGTAAAATATTTTATTAGCTAAGATAGCACTTTCTTGACTTGAGTATACTCGACAGTCTAAGAGCGAACCTGCATACAAAAATCTGTCTTCACATATTTTGTACGCAGTTCAAGTACGGCTATGTAATTTTAGGGTTCCGTAATAAAACAGAAAAGTCAGTCCGTCTCAGATGCATAGAGGTAACTGTAAAAGAATTTAGCTGTCGGTATTTATTTATGTCTTAAAATATTTGAGATATAATATTTTTTGTCTTATTTTTTTTTATTTCAATATGAGAGTACCAAATGTCATATAATTAAAAAATCTTTAGAATGTGAATTGACTGTTACCTGAAAATATATAGTAGCATACGGAACCCACTCTGCGCGTAGCCGTAAGACACTTGGCCGGTTTTTTGCCTCTGTACAAGTTCGCAAAGGGTCCATTTGTAAAGCAGTCTGTAAATTTTCAGGTCTTACTTAGTGGATTTGGTTGAGACGATACATTTGTTTCTGAAAATGCTGGAGTATTATTGTAAGAAGACTGGATTGGTCGTACAGAAAAAAGTGCGAAAGAAGACGAAATCTAAAAGTAAGTGCTTTAAAAATGAGAATGTTGGGATTAATGTGATTAAGATGGCTCTAGTGAAAAATTCTCTCTGAGATTATTCTAATAAAATAAGTACCTACTATGCGAACATCCAGACGAGAGCTAATAACAAGATTAATGTGCGCTCGACTGTTTTACAGCGAGATACCTTTATGCTGAAGTTCTGTTATTCAAGATGGCCTATTTTCAGGGTTCCGTACCCGAAGGGTGCCAAACGGGACCCTATTACTAAGACTTCACTGTCCGTCCGTTCGTCTGTCTGTCTGTCACCAGGCTGCATCTCATGAACCGTGGTAGCTAGACAGTTGAAATTTTCACAGATGATGTGTTTCTGTTGCCGCTATAACAACAAATACTAAAAAACAAAAGAAATGTAATATTAAGGGGGGCTCCCATACAACTTACGTGTTTTTTTTGCAGTTTTTCATAGATAATAGTACGGAACCCTTCGTGCGCGAGCCCAACTCTCACTTGGCCGGTTATTTATTATTAAATATTAATTTCGTAATATCTCGTTTCCTCTAAAGTCATAAGGTCGTTGGTTACGAGTACCTCGTATCATAACTCGACTGTGCCCGCTGAACATATTGTGACAATTTCACCCAAATAATTAGATGATGGGGTGAATGACCCAACATGGTAATCTAAAACATTCCTTCCGTTATATCAGAGCGCAAACCACAAACCTCAACCCAGAAGAAAGACACAATTCCATCAATACCCGACTGGGAGGATGTGAGGCCTCAGCTGGCTGCCGTCCTAAGCTCTGGCCTGACCGAGTATCCTGCCCCGTTTGATGTAGACCGCCCTATAGATGAACAGAAGTGAGTAGAGAATATGCCACGTCCACACAATCTTATGGGGTAAATGCTGTAGGAGACCATACACGCTACGGTCTACCGGAGAGGTCTACCTGTGCAGGTATGCCTGCGCAGGTAGACCGGAATGTGTGTGGAAATTGGCCTGTGCGGTTTTTTGAACCTGCGCAGGCGACCGGCGCAAGATCGAAAATCAATTCTTTCTGAAGACCGTACCGGTACACCGGAACGTCCCCCACACACGTCGGTTGACCTGCCCAGGAAAACCTGCACAGGTAATCTCTCCGGTAGACCGTAGTGTGTATGGCTTGCTTTAGAGGTAGACAATAGTAAGTCCACTGCTGTCCACTAGAGGTAGACTCTAAGGTACAGAAATGAAATTTGCAAAAAGTGGACTTACTATTGCCAACCTCTAAGGTACAGTAAAGGGAGCACTTATCCAGTGGAGAGCGCATAGATACATTTTCCTTTGAAACACAACTCACCATTTTACGGGCGGCGGGGGACGAGGTAAGAGAGCTGTGATCGGTCAGCCGAAACTGTCTGGCGGCCCGTCATCGTACATAGGTTGCGTATGCGAACGTTTGTTGAATACAACAAACGTTTGGCTAGCCGCATTCCCCCGCAGGCGCAGTCAATTGGATATTATAGTCTCTGGGTGAATGGCGATGTGTCAGTATGAGTCAAGCGGGGAGCCAAGACTACGGATTTATGCATGTTAATCAATAGTCCATTTTGCGTGACAAGGCGCTAGTTCATCACCGCAGCTGTGGCATAATAGCAGCTTCTTTTCTGTATGTCTGTCTTGTGCAGCACAATAAAGAAATTACGAATTTCGTGTAATGACGGTGTCGTCACGATGTTTCTATCACCATTAGATTAGAACGTCCTGTGTACATGTTGTGTGCAATGTTGGCTTCAGCACCACTGTATGATCTGTTTGGTGATGCACGGAGGGATATTGTGCGAGAGTGTGGCAGGATAGCGAGGATGATGCACGACTGTGCTGTTCTTTCTATATTTGACTTATTTGACATTTAAAAAATTGGAATTTAATTATTATTTTGATTTAATGTCTGTGTCCCTAATAATCTGCAATGAAATAATCTAATCGTATTATTTGAATGATTAATTATTGTAATAAGTAATTAAATATAATGTGTGTGTCGCTCTGATTAGCTGTAATGGCACAAAGCTTTTTTGATAATAAATAAATAAATTGTAGGTATGATGGAACATCATGATCAGACATCCTCTATAGATCCGTTCTTTAACCTTTTAATTAATCAGTATAATGAAATCAGAAATCGGAACATTTATTGTGGATCGTAGTTTTAGATTAATTCTTACATTTTACATATGTGCTTACGTCCAGCCATTAGGCATACAAACAGAAATACGATAACAAATGCATACATATAAAGTCATAAAATAAAAGAATAAAAAATTTAAAATTGCATGTCAAAATGTCAAAACACATTACACACATAGCTGAATAGAGAAAGGTAATTGTAAAGTCAAGATTAAAAATAAAGATTTGATTATTATTATTATTATTTGCATTTATATATTTTTGATGCCATACCAAAAACACTTTTATTGAACAGTGCAGTTTGGTGGGTAGGCGCATGTATTTTTTTGTTATCGCGGCGGCTGGTTAGATTTTGAAAGAGCTGAGGGTTTGTTTTAGCAAACATTATTATTTCATAAATATATAATGAAGGCAATGTGAAAAGTTTATGGCGCTTGAATGTACTGTAAAACTTCTATCTGGCTACAATGCAATGGTCAGCGCCGAGATAGCTAAGTTTTAAAACATACATTGCTAAAGCTATTCACTTTATTCCAGGGAGGAATGCATGAAGAAAATCCAGAAATGTATGCGAGAACACAAGTTTGAAGACGCAGTGGGAACTTTGCGCGCAGCCAGGTGAATAATATTATTTATCTTTAAAATGTAGTTAGAACCGATTTCAATTCTATTTATCAAACTTGCTACCATTAAATGATTCTGTGTTGTATATTTTATGATTAATCCAGGTGAATTGGGCCTATATCTTTGCGCACTTAGGATTCTAATGCCTACTACGTATAATAATAAATGATCCTTAGGGCGTCTTGAAATATCCTCCTCCATAAAAATAAAAACAAAATTAGCGTCACCTCTTTACCCATACGGCGTGGCAGACACACAGTTGGATTGGAGATCGAGGAAAAAAATATATTCCAAAAAATATTTAATTAATAGGTGATATGAAAATTGATAGAGTGGAAGAGGGGGAGAGAGGCCTTTGCCCAGCAGTGGGACATTACAGGCTCGTAATAATAATAATAATAATAATGAAAAGTGATTGATTACTCAATTATAATATCTACTGAAATATCGTGCACCATTGGTAATTATACCACTGAACTACTGAAACTAGGCAATTTCACGTAGTCAAGATTTCCGATAGAAAACCTTTCCAAATTCACTACCCAGCTTTAGCGTTCATTACCGCACAATAAACGGGGGCGTATAGCAATATATTGCGTAGATGGCACTGTGCGTAATCCCAGTAAGCGCGGGTATTATGCATTCGGCTTGCCAAACGTTGGGATTGCTACGATTCGATGTTGTCTCAGGCCCCCTATTCTACTTCAGTCGGCCTCAAAATTGAGTATGTACCGAATATATATAATATAGTATAATGTACAGGGCAGGCCCCCATATAGGCAGTCGAGATATCGGTTTTTATACCGCCTAAATCCGTCGAAAACGATCTCGATTTATATTTATTTCGATCTAAAACGGGTCGAGATATCTCGGTTGGTCGAAAGGCTAGTCGTAAGAATACCTTTTTCTTGTTTTTGATAGCGATTTCGGTATCTCAAAATCGATATTTCGACCATGGACATGATCTCGATAGCGCCAGAATTGCCCCGCAGTATAAGATAGAGCGCATATGATTGTCCCCGCGCGCGACACAGAATGACACAACATCGAAAATGAAAAGGGCCATTGCCAAGAAACTGTCATTAAGTAGTCATTTCATTAGCAGAATCTAGGCCCAGGTCTGGTGTTTATTGTTGTTTACGTGTATCGGCCTGCTTTGGCACGAGAAACGATGTAGTTAGGATCTTAGGCGAGGATCTAGGCTTACTTGTTAGTTATTTTATCGCTATTAGCGCACTCGCTTACACTATTTAAATGCCGCACTGAGCCAGCGTGATTATGTATGGCTCAATCCTACTCGTATCTGGTTAAAGGTTCTGGGAATATTAATAAAGTGTCCAAGTCACATCTTCACAGTTGCAAAAATGTAGAATAGCCTAAATCGCTTTATTTGCATGCAAAACCATAGACACCTGAGGTGGATCTTCACCCCTCAACTCCCTCTGAATCGCCTCTAAGCTTTTTCCCTTCGTCTCCGGTATAAAGAGCGAGTATACACCCCCGCAAAACGTGACGAGCGCGAACGCAGAGAAGACGGCATGCTCGCCGAACGCATTCGCGGCGGGCGCAAAGAACAACACGGTGATGGAGCTGCTCAGCCAGGAGAATATCATGACGACGCCTGACAGGCGAGCGCGGAGCTGAAACGATTTCGGAAAAAAATGTTGATTGGAAAGGTTCTACTAATCCATCGCATTAGGACATCATTTTGAACAAATCGATTCGATACCAGCAACTTCATTTTCACTTATTCGGTGGTTTTTTAAGAAAAAAATAAATGGTTTAAATGACGCGACATTTCTAACCAAACCTCTTAAACAACCTCTTAAAATATGGCTTTCCATTACACCCTGAATTGTCGCCATCGGTGTAGTCTTACCTGAAAACTGAACAGCTCTGCCATAACAATAAAAGGTATTGGAGCCAGTCCAATACCATAAGCGAAGATACACAGAGAAGCAGACACTACCGGCAGCCATTGTGGTAGCGGACTGAGGTGGAGGTAGTCGAATAAAAACACGGTTGCTATGCCAACCATGCAGAGACAGACCACCGCACAACTTGAGGATAGAAGAATCTGGAATTAAAAGTTTAGGTTTATAAACACACATACATCTCTACAGACCTACCAAGTTATCTGTGAAATGTCAGAATTCAGAATTACTACTGCCCTCTTTAAACGAATCCACCTGTCTCATCCCTATTTGGTTTGCTGGAAGAGATCTCTTATTAGAGATAAGCTCGCCTTTCTAAACGTTTTCTATGTTTTTTATTTTCCTATGTAACTGTTTGTGTGCAGTAAAGAAATTATGAATATGGCATAGGAAAGACCTACTAGAAAGCCACTAGCAATACCCGTCAGTCCACAGTTTTTTTAAAGCATCGCACAGTACAGAAAGTCACAACAACACACTGCTCTATTTCGGTCTATGAGTTTGACACCAAAACAAAGATCATACCTTCCGACCGCTCCGCTCCACTAACGCTGTCGCAACCAAACTCCCAGCTAGCTGCAGAGCGCCCACCATCAACGCGAGACTGTTACTGCTCCACTTGCTGCCTGCTCGCTCGAAGATCGTGGCAGCGTAGTTGATGACCGCGAAACATCCGCACAGGGTCTGTGTGCCGATCAGGATGAAGCTGATACGGACGGCTTTGAAGATTGCTGGGTCTTTTACTGTGGATGCACCAACAGACGTGTTAAGCACACTTGCGTTACTAAACTCACGATAGCGGAAACGATAATTCCTTGGATAATGGTCGCAAGATAAATGTAACTTACCAATACTTTTAATAGTAACTCTTGGCATTGACTTAGTATTCTCCTCTTCTCTCTGCAACTTTTTGAGCTCATTCTTTATTTCTTCATCATTTTCATTGATGCCTCTCAACCAGCCAATGGCCTTTGCTGCACCCTGAAAGCACATCGATTCCTATCTTTCGTAAACGGACAGAGCCAATTTGTCATTTATACTGCTTCATTTTAGCATCAATTTTGTGCGTTTGACCAATAGAAGTAAATGTCACTAACCGTTTGATCCCTAATCTTTACCAAAAACGCTGGCGACTCCGGCATAAACATGAACATTGCTACATGCGCGCAACAGATCACTAGATACACTACTTGGTTCACATAGTACGACAAAGTCATCCCCAAAATATAGACGAGAATTACACCAACACTGCACATCACCATAAGAAAAGAGCCCAGGGTCCCTCGTAATGAGTCTTTGGATATTTCTCTGACGTAAACTGGGATTACTAGAAAGCTGCCCGCCGCTGCCATTCCAGCGAAAATTCGAGCACATATCAACCCTGCTGGGTTTATGGCACAGAGCTTCAAGATCCAGGATATCTGGAAAGAAAGAGATCCGTTGTATTAATCTGGTGTTGACTAATGTTTACAAATTATCATCCTCGTCAGTGATGTCTACTATAAAAGAGTCAACTATAGTGCTATCCTCGCTATGTCGACAGACCATCTGGCAAAGGGTCTTCCGTCTGATTTTGACCTCTTGGCCTTTTCTCTTTTGCGGAAATCGGAGTATTTTCTCACAATTAAATTCACTTACAGCAGAGAGTACAGACAGCAACAAAATACACTTCTTCCTCCCGAACCGGTCAGTCAAATAACTGAACATGGGTACACTTGGACTGGCACTAATAGTCAGGGCAGCTGCCATCCAGGATATGTGACTGTCAGTCAGTGGCTCTGTAGCAGGTGTTGTTGCAGACATGAGTAGCGGGCCCATGGGGGATAGCCAGCCGATTTGGATGCCATATGTCAGCGTTGGTATGTTTGCTGTAATGGTGACACAGAATTTAGTGGTGTTATATTGAGAAGCTAAGAGGTTGATAGCAGGAAATGAATCACTGCACTGAGAGCTGAGAGACTTATAGGTTTGCTAAGGGGTATCAGTAGATAACTATTTTATTCATTTCAGTAGGAAGTATCTTAGTTAAATATGGGGAATTAGCTGGTCTTTTAGGGAATGACAGTATTTCTACATGAAATTTATGTACTATCTATCTGTCATTTAAGTTGTTTCGTACAATCCTACCATTCCTGGCTTTTTTCTCCACTCTTCTAGCCACTTTTAGCCTAACATTCAACCCTCTTACATATTTCCTTTAGTTGAATCATAACAACTATTAACCTACTCACCTATAAGAGCAGCCAAAATTTGCATTTTATCACTGCCTTCATTTTCTATAGACATTTTGCAGTTTAACTTTAAATATAACTTAAATTACTGAATAAAATGTACGATTCACATTCACTGTGGTATAGTTGTACTGTTGATAAGAAGTATTGTATATACTAAAGTTTGCTTATAAAATTGTTATCAATTAGCAAATATTATAAACTGATTTGCATCAGTCCTCTCGCAGGCTGCTTGTTATAGCTACCAACTGAGTACATTGAACTTAAAACCTTCTGAAGTCCTTAGGGAAAAATCCTAGATAATCGCTGACTTTGGTACAAGACCAGTCTTTGATTTATGTCATAATTTGTTGGATTTTATTCCTACCTATATACCTCCAATGTGCCGTTAAACATTAACAATTTCATACCTCAGGGAAGTCTGGCCAGAAGAAGGTATATTTGGCGTAGAAGGAATCCCAGAGGACGAGGAACTAAATATGCTGGAAACTGTTTACAATGCAGAATTGGGAGTTGAAATGACAGGTACCTAATTATTTGCAATGGCTTACACACTAGTGGCAAAATATGGCGTACACTTAATTGGTCGGAAGACAGTGTCGCTTGCAACACAATGAGATTCGAATCAAACGAATGTTATGAAATGGTGACTGTTTGGCCACTGAGTCAGTTACGATTTTGACTCTGTAAATTACGTAAATTTATTGTGTGTACATAGACTGGTAGTATAGCGCCTATTTCAAAGTTATGTGTTAAGATTGGTCATATATTACATTTTAACCTTTGTATCATTCACAGTACAAAATGAAGTGGACGAAACTCAAGAGAACTCTGAGTACGATGAAGAGGACGGTAAGCAAATAATTAATATACATTTATTATAGTTCGGTTCGACATTGAAGAAGTTTGTAACCTTGTATGTTAATTTTATGTTGCAGAAGAAGAGGAGCAAGAAAGGTCATCAACAGCAATTGTCGAAACCGACTTTGATTTTAAAGATTTTGTAGCGAGGTCAGTTCTTCAATTCACCTTTTCTCTTTCTCATACAACATTACACACTTAATCAATATCACCAATTTTAATCAACTCTACTCGAGTCCCTCTCTCCACTCTGGATTCCTCTTATTGCAGATTCTGCCACCCGCGCGTCGTTAGCGCATGCGCCGGCCTACTAGAGCAATACGAGAAGAACTTGCCCCACACAAACCATTGCGCAATTAAGATGCTGCACAGAGTAGCCTGGGACTGTGGGCTGCCCGCGATGATGTTCCAGGCTTCTTTGTTCGTGACCTTCCAGAGCCTTCTGGAAAGCCCGATGCCTCAGTATAAGGTAAGATCGTGATTTAGCCCAGCCATTTAATTGATTTGAGCCCAGTTAACGATAAACATCTTCTTCCTGTTCTTCTTGGGTCGTCTGAATCCTAGAGGAGCATAGTGCCTTGATAACAGCCTTCCAATTATGTCGGTCACTAACGGCCTCAACTATTTTTCGATTGATTTGGCTTCGTCTGCAATTTTCCGCCTCCAAGAACACTTTGGTCGCCCTCTCACCTTTTCCTTCAGAACATTCAGCTATATACACAAATTGATTCTGGCCTCGAACTAAGATATCCTGTGTCGTGGAAACCAGAAATAGTGACGTTACAAACATATACTCATCTACCTGGAAGGGCCTTATTTGATTGATTTGTAATTTGCAATACATTTTAATGTAGATACACAACTCAACAGAAATCACACATGACAAAAATGTATATCTATTTCATATTCCTACCTTAGCTTGCCGAGAGCAGCGATCTGAACAGAAATCTTTATGTGTCACAGGAATTGGAAAAGTTCGCCGTTTTCATCACTAGGAAGTTTGCGGAGGCCGCCGCCCGGGACTCGAAGGTATTCGTCGAGCTGTTGTTTTGGAAAACGTCTAAAGACGCGGCTGAGATACAACATGGATATGACCTCTATACGGACGCCAAGTAAGACTGCGTTTTTTAGGAACACGTAGAAATGCGACCTTACCTCTAATAAGATATTTGTGCTACTATGGTTATGTTACAGTTGGTATTGACATTGATAGTAGAAGCACATTAAAGCCTGAAAGATAGAAAAGTAAGCACTAATCTCGAGACTACTTTTTGACATCTTATAGTTTTGTAGAGAGGCCTTTGCCCAGCAGTGGGACATAATAGGCCCATAATAATAATAATAATAATAGTTTTGTATAGAACTTCATCGATGATTTGAGATACTCGTACACGCTAACTTGCTTTCTAGTGTATCTTTGTCTTTCGGCCTTATCATTTCTTTAGACTTCGAGGAACTAAAACGTAAATATAAAGAACCCTCTTCATTTGTAGTGGAAAATAACGTTGAGTGACTTGCAATGTTTATTTTCGCTTCTCCTATCTTTTGTATCTTTAAAAGATTCCTCATCTGGAGATACGGACACAAATCAAAGATCAAACAAAGTTATTTGTCGCCTACAAAGAGAAACAACTGGTAGGTATAAACTTTATTACGAAACTAAAAAAAAAGACTACTGACTTCACAAAAAGAGCTTCAGACAAGAATTATATGAATTTTCTATTCTTTATTTTATTATAAGACTGTTATTTTGAAATTAAGTTTAAAACGAGATAAGTAACCTTTTTTCGAATATGGCGGTGTTAGTAGCAAAGTTACGGTGTAACAAAGGACATATTCGGAAAAAATACTTATAAGTTCAAACCTCCTGCAAATCTTTCTAGGCCGCCATACATCGGTCGCATCCGAAACACCACCGCACCAAATTACTGGGCTAACGTACAATTTATAGTCATTTGCGAACTCCTGAATCTATGAGATCTATGAGGTTTGCTATATGTTTAGCGTGGGTGGACTTATTTGATCCTTTGCCATGCCATAAAACAAAAATGTTAGGATAGGTTTAATTGTTTTTGAAGACCTTTTTTCCAGTAACTTTTGTCTCTCAATGACTCGACCGATTTTGATTTAAACTTTTCCAAAGTGCCCAGCACCGTCTGCCAAAAAACATACCTTTGGCAGCATTGCCACAGATACTGTAATATGTACAACCGTAAATTACAAAGTGTCTACCCGTGGATTTTATGTGTACTTTGTAGGTCGTAAATTGTAGCCTCAAGCTTGTATTCCCTTCTGGGCTGTAAGTAACCCTACATGTCTCTAAAGGTTCTACGATTCAATTTGAGGCTTCGGCAAAATTTTACCAGCTTTTTCTCTATACTTGTATTTTCCGACCTCCCTAGAAATAAAATTATTACAACTTTTGCAGATTACTGCGATTTAATTCAATAAAATACGCAGTATAGTCTATTCGTGACAAGAATGCAGTAAAGTCATCACTGTCCGGCGGCCTAGCCACGCCCCGTAATCAATCAAATCGTTTCCAATTATCAAGCCAAGTTCATAGTGACCAGGTTGAAGGCAAACTTTCGAACGCGAAGGCATGTCCTGTGAGTGTGTGTTAACAGATTTAAATTTAAATTTCACTGCATTCTTATCACGAATAGACTGTAGTCCGCTCATTTAAAGTACTTTAGCATAGTCATTTATGGATGTTGTCATTATATTATATTGTAGCTAAAGCTATTTGCATATTAACAGTTAGTATTCTTCACAAACAGAGACAAGCCTGGAAGGGGCGCGGCATGGACCATAGAGCAGGAGGAGGAGCTCAGAACCCTCTACTTGGAGAACCAGAGTAACCCTGAAAATGATCAAGGTAATCTAAGTCAACAATGAAAGAATGAATAAACAACGAAGCAAGAATTAACACAATCCGATTACCGATTACTAATTTCGGCAAAAAGTTGTACCGAGAATAACTATCCCGGGGATAACTTGTACATGACAAATGACAGTTCAAAATGAGTTGATCTGATCTAGGTGTCACTGGTGTCTATGAAAAAGTAGAAGATACTCTCGAGTAAAAGTTACTCTTTCGTTGGTAAAATCCGGGCTTAGATGAATACAGATTGTTTATGGCATGGCATAATAATGCTGGCATTTATAGGCAAAGATTGTTTCAATACACCCATACGGCTATAGATGGGAAATCTACCCGATAAGCTCACATAAATGGGTGTTTCAGTCAATCAATTCAAATATGAAAAAGATGATGTGTGGGAAAATATGGGATTTACCCCCTGAAAAACATTTTGTGGTTTTATCGGATCCATAGGTGTAGAAAGGCCATAGGTGTAGAAACTTTAACACAATTTGCAAATTTCCCCAGACGTAATAGACTGGCTGCTAGAAAACCTCATCGACCAAACGCGAACCCGCCGCGGCGTCATCAGCAAACTGAAAGAGTTGGGCTTGATCTTCAAAGCGCCGACGAAGAAGAGTAATAAGGAGGCGAGAGAGAAGGAGAAAGGGTTCGGGGAAGAAGAGGATAGCCTGCTGAGGGAGCTGTGGGAGGAGTTCGGCGATTCGATGGGTAAGACACATGTAACATTCATTTAAGATACATTTATTTGTGTGTTTGAAACACATGATAGATATTTTCCTAGCCGATAGCAAAGATACTATAATATTATACCCGATAGTATGTTAACGTTAAACATTAGCATGTTAAAGGAACATACATGTTGTTGTTGTTTGACGACCTCTGTAGCTCAGCAGTTGCGCATCATATCGCATCTTAGACAAGGTGTACTGGCTTGCTATCCTAACTTGACAGGCATCTGTTTTCTAGCCATTATAGATAAATTCACCCTTCAACTGCATCCCCAATATGTTTACCGTATCCGAAGATTACCTGGCTTGTTTACGAAACCCCCTTTCTAACCGAGTTTAAAAAATCTTGCCTCACCATGCTGCCGCTCGTAAATATGCAAAGAAGGCTCACCCCGTGTCTTTACTATAAATATAAACATTTCGAACGCGCCCCAAACAAATCTAATTTCAGCGGGGAAGTAGGAGTTGCAACCGAATTTAGGATCAAGTTCGCGGCAACTTTCTTTGGCTCTTTGCGAGCTGTCTCACTCACTCCACCTTGCCATATGCGAGAAAGAGAGGTCACAGCTCGCTCATAGCCAAAGAAACTTTGAGGTAGACAATTAGCAGCTTGGTAGTTAGCAATATTGAGCTGGTTAGAGATATCTGATTGATATCTCGAATCATTATAAAGGCATGTGACTCGGCAGTTTGTTTATTTTTAATCTAGCCTAGATTATCTGACCAGCTTTTCTCGTGAAATCAATATAAATTATTGCATTTTGTCTAGTACGTATCTCAAAGTAAATGTAGCATGATAATATTAAAATAATGTCTGCCTGTAGCACAGGAACGCGAAGATATTAACATAATAAAAACGCGTGTAGCACCGTACACGTGTTAGAAGTAAAACTTCTGTAGCTAGATCATTAAGTGGTACCTATACTATACACCTATACCTACCTATACTAAAAGAGATTTAAATTTCCAATTTTGAGATCCAATCTCTGCTTCAAGTTACTTTTAAGTTTCAGACGTCCGATTATTTGAAATTATTTTATACTTGTACTTCTGTACCACGTGATCCCCAGTTATGCAGGGCTCATCACGCGACATTGGCGAAATTATTGTGGCAACACACGATAGAAGCCACAGATCAAAAACTTAACTTATACTTGTACTTACTTTTAATACGTCATGTCATTTATTTCCCACCATTCCTTATCTACAATTTGTCGCGCTCGTGGTGATATACTTAACTCATTCAATAGTGTCACTACTATTTGCATCTCGCTCAGATTATATACCATTCTCGCTCAAATGTATGCATTGCTTTGCTTGTTTTAGAAATCCATATCGACCCGTGTGACATTGATGAAACTCTTTTCTTACAAACTGTATGGATCGCATCGCACAGCTGTCAAACATAAGTTCCGGTTCCAACAAAGAGGTTGAACGAAGTAGTTTGAGTCATGCTAGTTGGTTTTGTTGTTTGTCCCAGCCAGCGGCGGCGGCGGCGGCGGCGCCATCTTGGCCATACCGGAAATCAAGAACTCGTGGAAGAATGCTTAAAATAATTTTTATTTCTTAACGTTTCATCAGGTTTTTCTCTCACTAATTAACATTCTTTATTGTACGAATGTATTATTATCTTATCTGATTAGTTAAAAACCGTATTGAAAATAGTTGCGGTTTTAAAAGTCTTCGGCCGACCCTGACGTCACCGATTCCAATTTCCGTTACATTTCTTAGCCACTTGTGATAGCACCCGGCTAGTAGCATTTGAAAAGCAAATATATGAATAACCCACAGTTGAGAGGTTAAATAAATTTTACCCCCGTGCCCTAAGAAGTTTTACTTCAAAAATATTTTAAAAGACACCTCTATTTGTCCACAACATCACAACGCTCTAACCCCCACATTGGTACACGTCAGCTGCCCACCCAAGACGCGTAGCCAACATTTGGATTCCAAGTGAATTTTCGGCATTAACATAACCCAACCGTTCGCAGACCCCATGAGTGCCGTAATGGCTCGTATGCCGCGGAAGAGGTCCAAACGTAGCTACGTGGAGCGATTACTGCAGCTTGGTATAATTGACGACAGGAAACTGTGTAAGAAAAAGAGGGCGAGGAAGGGGAAGAGTTCTGGTGATGCTGAGAAGGATGGTGGTAAGATTTTGATGCAACACTAATTGATGTTATTGTAGCAGTAAGGTATTATCATATTTAAGGGGATTGTTAGCGACATACATTTAATTTTCAACATATTTTGTAATGAAACCCATTTATTTGTCTACATATTTCTGTTGCATCCTATGCAATATTGATTTTGTAAGGCTGTGTAAAGGCTCCCGCCCCTCGGTGGTGACATATTTAAGAGGTAGTTTATGGAATTACTAAAATTGATCTAATCGGACTTACTGTAGCTTGAATTTCATAGCTTTGCTCAGGCTACTATTTTCAAAAACAGATCACGTCTATTCTCCGATAAGGAGTATATAGCATAACTTTGGTTTCTTATCAAACAGGTAGTTCGACTCGTAGTGACTCTTCTGACCAATCAGACAGCGACAACTCAAGGTCACCGTCCCCTGTGAGACAGAACATCAAGAGGAAAGAGAAAAAGGACACTAGTAAGAAGAAGAAACCTCATAAGGTGTCAATGAGTGCGAATGAGATAGCGAAGGTCTTGGTGCAGGCTGTTGATGATGGTAAGTTGACATGAACTTAAGTTTAATTATTTGGTCTTTGAGCAAGAGGATTAAGCAGTATCTAAAGGCATATTAAACCCCGAACGAACTAGAGATAGTAATTGCCAAAACAACGCTTGCCTCAGTAATTTTCATACTCTACTACACAATCTACACATTTCATACAATATTTATTTTAAATGTGACCGTGCAAAATAGACCGCAAAACTGTGATGCTAATACGACGAAACACAAGAGCTAATCACGTAACAGTGCTTATTACTCATTGAACTACTATTATAGTAATGGTAGCTCAATGTTATTACTCAGCGTGTATTTCCAGGCATTCCACAAAGTGAAATATTCAATACCACGTCCCTAGTTTCATAGCTTGAAGACCCGCTTCATAACAAATAACTTAAAACGACATTTCTCTTACTTATAACAAAAGATACATAAGAATTACTTGCGTCACAGACCTCACCGAAGCCCTTAAGTGGCTGGCCGAGAACCTAGAAGAAGTGGCGCTTGACCAGGAAGCGGAAGGCTTTGACCCCTCAGCGGAGGGCACGCCGCTTGTCACCATATCCAGCGAGTCCACCGCGGCTATGGAGAGCGAGCTGTTTAGACAGGTGTTGTTAGGAGTGGGGGTGCTGCCGCCTAACGATGAACAGGTATGCTTTAGAATAGGCTGTGAAAACGCCTAAAAACTGCAAGGTGAATACCGGTGGCGGAACGGTACAGCTATACAGCTGTGTAACTCTGTCCCGTTTACACCCTGTAAAACTTTTTATTTGTAAGGGGGGTAGCGTAAAGGCCTCGTCATGTTTCTTGGCACCTAAATTATCTCCCTTCTCTCTCTTTCACTCTGTCTCTCTATTTCTCTCTCTCTCTCTCTCTCTCTTTATCTCTCTCTTCCTCTCTCTCTGTCTCTCACAGCATCTGATTTAACTTTAATGGCCATTTAAGACCTCAATGTAGCGTCTCGGAAAATGTCTGTGGTGTTTAAATAAAACCTGCGAGGATTTGACAAGGTGCAAATTAAAAACTAAATCCTGTTTAGTTCTTAAAATAATTTTATTCCTTCCTAGGAAACATACTGGAGAATACCAAGCGACCTGCACTTCGAAACAATAAGGAAACGTAGAGAAATCATCATGAAAGCGATACACAAAGAATTAGTAATCACTGATTCATCAGATATCGTTGAAACTCCAGAAGTCGAGAACAAACGCGATGATTCGAGTGACGATGATGATCTTTTCGATAACTTGAGAAGAATGCGAGAAAACCAAAATAATGAACCAAGAAAAAGCATTACGAACTCTAGTAATAGAAAGCGAAGCCGCAGCATCGATTCAGATGTTGATGATAATGGGAGAGAGAAAATGCAAAAGATCGATGAAGCAGATGAGAACGAAAATGGCGGTGAAGACGACGATATCCTGTCGTTTGCGAAGAAGACGCTGGAACAAAACGATTTGCCGGACACTGAGGACATACTGCAGGATATACCGAGACCTGTCATGGGTAAGTTTAAAAGGACTTTTCCTGTAATGATGATGATAGTAACTTAAAAGTGGGGAAAACTAAAGTTATCGAAATGTGGTAACTCAACAGTGATGAAAGATTTGTGGAGATATCTGGATTAATTAATATTTGAAGCCAAAAGAAAACACTAAAGATCTCAAGGGACACACGATATACAAACAAAGTGTCTCTTTATCCTCCGGATCAATAAACACAAAGAGTAGGTAGTTCTAACCAAATAGCAAATAACAAACGAGTAATAAAGTCACAATTTTGCTGTCTGTAAATCACAACTTCAGAGATACAAACTTTAGTTACACCATAAAAGTACGCACGTTAAAGGAGAGGGGTCTCGTAATCTTTAAAAGTATTATCTCTGACGAACAGTGCTCCCAGCTTTAGGGGAATCCCCCGGGAATGTTAAAATTAAGGGGGAAAATGCCAATAAAAAGTTGTCAAGTCGTGTGAAATAAAATCGATGCGCAAACGTTGCTGCTAAATAATGCCATACTGCGATTTCTCGTATCTAAACTGCTAAGAATTAATAAATCGGTTGCTTATGATGTGACATTGCATTAGGCTAGACGAAAAAAAAGTTTATTACAACCTGTACATACACAGATTACACAGGAAACAGAACACTATTATAAGTTACAAGGTGGGTTTATCCATTGTTTGCCGCGACATCACGGTATGTTATTCAGTGGTTACGAAATCCTGAATAATAAAACTACTCAGCAATGTTATACAGGATGACTGTGAAACCCCTAGCTGTACTTTAACCTAGCTATACTGTAGCTATAGCCCAAGGACAAGCTCTGTACTTACAAAATAATGTGTACCTACATCGATTCGTGTGACCTAAATCGATTTCTTTTGTCTGCAGATGACAGTGACATAGAAGAGGACGAAATCATTCCGACAAAACGCGACAAGAAGAAACGACGTATTGTTATCGACGATGATTCCGACTAATTTGTGAATAAAGTAATGGAACTAATGAAAGTATGTTTTTGTTTTTATATTGGCACACGCATTCTGCATTGTGAGCTTCCATTGCAGTAGATTAGATAGTAGATTGTTTAGTATTTTAGCAAACAAAGTGTGAGTATTCAACAGGTGAAAGATTGTTTTATGTTTTACCCTTTTGTTTTATGGGAAACGTAAGTGCCCCACATTATAGACATTTTATTTCAACCATGGTTGGTTGTAACCTCGTTGAAACATGAAGTAGAGACACATCGACGTCATTATGGAAAAAAATACATAAAAGTGTTTACCAAAATCATTGAGCTTCTCTGTATCATGAATGTTTATATTCTCACACAGAATCCGAGAAAGGTAGCGTCTTCAGATCCACTATATTTTTCCCCGTAGCAAATCTCGTATTAATTAATCACTTAGTCAGACAAGCTCTTTCCTCCAAGATATCGTTAATTTAACACTTAAAACGTTTTTATTCGACTGGATAATTGCCTAGGCGTTTGTAATGGGCCGCGTTGCCACGTTCCAGCTAAGATTGATGACTAGGCTGTTCAAACATTCATGCTCACTGCACATTTGAATAAAAAAAACTCGATCGCTTTGTGCGATTAAACGGCAACATCATTGTAGGTATTTTAGATACAACTTCTTAGGAGGCCATCGAACTAACTGGACCAGAGATTAAAAGAGCACGTATAATTTTGGTAATATCTGGGGACCGAGCTTTGCTCGGCGGTTGGTGGTTTTGTACCACAATAAAATAGGTATTATAATTCATATTCATCAGACTGCATTATAAGTATCATCAATCAATATGCTGCTCTGTTTTTAAATAGCCTATGGAAACGAGAAGCAAGCCAGGAGGATGAATAGCACGTGTATCCCGGCTACTATCACTACTTGGTAGTATGTAGTAGTCGTAAAACCCCTCCACCAACCCGCAATGAGCCAGCGTGGTGGAGTAAGGCTCAATCTTACTCGTATCGTGCAAAGGCCTGTGCCCCATGGTGGCGACATTAATGGGCTACATTTACATAATGTCTGATAAGGATTACTTACTATGCAACCATTCCAAGTAAGTAAGTACTAATTGACCGAGCGAGCGAAGCGAGCGAAGCGTCTCCGTTTCAGGTTTGGGCAAAAATGCTTTCGTATGTCCGGTTGTTCTCCTCTACAGGTCGCATTTATGAACCGATTCTCGTGAAATTTTGTGAGCAGGTTGGAAAAATAAATAGAATTTTTTACTCGAGCCAGTTTTTTGATTTTTTTCAAAATGGCGGAGAAAAAAAATCGCTACAACCCAAACGGCTCGATGGATATTAACAAATGAGGTGTCGTTGGATTCGTAAAGACCATGAGAGTGAAACAGATGAGCGAGCGAAGCGAGCGAAGCGTCTCCGTTTCAGGTTTGGGCAAAAATGCTTTTGTATGTCCGGTTGTTCTCCTCTACAGGTCGCATTTATGAACCGATTCTCGTGAAATTTTGTGAGCAGGTTGAAAAAATAAATAGAATTTTTTACTCGAGCCAGTTTTTTGATTTTTTTCAAAATGGCGGAGATATGGGGTTTTAAAATGTAAAAAAATCGCTACAACCCAAACGGCTCGATGGATATTAACAAATGAGGTGTCGTTGGATTTGTAAAGACTATGAGAGTGAAACAGATTATATAATTTTAGTAAAAAGTCAATAGGTTGTATAAAAGATCGCGAAATGTAGTTTACAAAGTTATTGGTGCGGCTACTTTCATACTGCATGTACGTAACCAGGTACATTCATAAGTTTGTATGTGTTATTGAAAGAAAATTATTTGGGTTATTTTTTGACCGAGCGAGCGAAGCGAGCGAAGCGTCTCCGTTTCAGGTTTGGGCAAAAATGCTTTCGTATGTCCGGTTGTTCTCCTCTACAGGTCGCATTTATGAACCGATTCTCGTGAAATTTTGTGAGCAGGTTGGAAAAATAAATAGAATTTTTTACTCGAGCCAGTTTTTTGATTTTTTTCAAAATGGCGGAGAAAAAAAATCGCTACAACCCAAACGGCTCGATGGATATTAACAAATGAGGTGTCGTTGGATTCGTAAAGACCATGAGAGTGAAACAGATGAGCGAGCGAAGCGAGCGAAGCGTCTCCGTTTCAGGTTTGGGCAAAAATGCTTTTGTATGTCCGGTTGTTCTCCTCTACAGGTCGCATTTATGAACCGATTCTCGTGAAATTTTGTGAGCAGGTTGAAAAAATAAATAGAATTTTTTACTCGAGCCAGTTTTTTGATTTTTTTCAAAATGGCGGAGATATGGGGTTTTAAAATGTAAAAAAATCGCTACAACCCAAACGGCTCGATGGATATTAACAAATGAGGTGTCGTTGGATTTGTAAAGACTATGAGAGTGAAACAGATTATATAATTTTATTAAAAAGTCAATAGGTTGTATAAAAGATAGCGAAATGTAGTTTACAAAGTTATTGGTGCGGCTACTTTCATACTGCATGTACGTAACCAGGTACATTCATAAGTTTGTATGTGTTATTGAAAGAAAATTATTTGGGTTATTTTTTTATGTGTGTTAGCAGTTCAGCTTTCCCACCGACATACTCGCGAGGTCTACAGCTCACAGAGCCACTAGTTCATTATAGTATCTACTAATTTATTATTAATTAATGAAACGGCTCTGATTAAGGCCTACGCAGACCGGGACGGCATGGCAAGTTTTTACCAATGGACATTCAAACGTATCGATATAGAAATAAGACATGCATTGCTATAGTTTAACATAATGATACGTTTGAATGTCCATTGGTAAAAAAAACCCTTGCCATGCCGTCCCAGTCTGCGTAGGCCAGGCTGTTATTATATGTTATAGATGTAGAACATTTCTAGATTACCTTTCAACATGGTTGTTATCATAATGAAGGCCCTGAAGTTTAGGCTTTTTCAGACACAATAAAAGGTAGTAGGATCCTCTTCCTCTCTCAATCTCAAGTGTAATTTTAATCATGCAGCTAATTTTCCGCATGACGGTCCCTAAGTATACAGCGTGCATCCATTTGTAATTAATTTGGGCCAGGGAAGCCCTTACCGTTAGAGATTAGGTTGTTACACCCTATAAGTTGTGAAGATTAATTTTGGAGGGCCCACACTAAATCTTTTCACTCCACATCAGATTAGCACCCTCCGACCAAGGACGTTTTAGAATGGAGTCATCATTAGGTCGTTAGTCCGCTGCCGTCGTCACCGTCACGACAACGATAACGGTCACAGTACAGGTGCCACTAACTTATCAGTTGATAGAGGCACTTAGGTAATAAAATAAAGTAAGTAGGTAGGTAAAAAAATACAAACTTTTGTCTTTAAAGGTGGAAACCAGGGAGCACTTATCTATTGGAGAGCGCATAGATACATTTTCCTTTGAAACACAACTCACCAATTTACGGGCGGCCGGGGAACGAAGTAAAATAGCTTCTTTTTCTTAATTCTATGCGAATGTTTGTTGAATAGGTACAAGAAACGTTTGGCGAGCCGCATTCCCCCGCAGGCGCAGTCAATAGGATATATAGTCTCTGGTGGAAACCGACCAAACGTTTCAAGGTGTAATGTAACATGTTACACAGCGAGCATTCATTCAGTCAGGACGTACGTATTATTACGGGGAAACCAGCGAACACCGAGCGTGCACTATTCCTGCTTGATGCGTGACATGCTCGATGTTACACCTCGTAACGTTGGTCAGTCTCCACCTTAAGATTTCTTTTAGAAGGCGGGTCCAGTCCTAGTTATTCTAAGAGCCCAAGAGGGACGTATCGTTGTTTTTATAACAAAATACCAACAAAACAAACAGGGGCGAGGCGTTGAAGGGGAAATTGATGAACGATGTATTTTAGTGCTGCGACGTCTTAAGCCTCTTTATTAAAATGTAACTAGAAATTACATTACAAAACACTTAGGAGTTAGGGGTAGGGAGTTTTAAAGATTGAAAAGGGCACTAACTTTGCAAGAGGTAGGTAGGTACGACAAGACTCAGACGGATAAAGACTAATGTCGAAATCGAAATCTGTAAACTTTGTCGGTTGAAATAAAGACAAACTGGTAATGTAGGTATACTTATAATTTGTAGTATCTACTGTTAGGTATTCTCTGGTAATAGTGTAGTGTAGATAGATTAACTAGATAATAACTTTGGTAACTTCGTAGTATACGTGTATTAGGAACAATAACAATTATTAGACATCTGACAGTTAAGCATTTAAGTGGAGCTGCAAAAAAGAGCTTGGTCTAGTGGGTTTGACGCTTGCTTCTCACGCAGGAGAGGCAGGTTCGAATCCAGCTGACCATTTACCAATGAGATAACTAATTTGTCTTAAGTATATACATTATCTGATGCTCCGTGTTTCGGATGGCACGTGGCACGTTGAGCTGTAGGTTCTGTCTGTAGCTACTATCACTACTTGGTAGTATGTAGTAGTCGTAAAACCCCTCCACCGACCCGCACTGAGGCAGCGTGGTGAAGTACAGCTCAATCTTACTCGTATCCAGGCAAAGGCCTGTGCCCCTCGGTGAGGACATAAATGGGCTACATTTACTTAGTGGAGCTGTAAAATATGCCACCCTTAGGTGTAGTAACATGGGATCGATTGCTTTCGCCTATAGGAAAGAAAACTCATTAAATTGTGAAAATAGCTTGCGAACCAGTGCTTAAACCAGTAATTAGAATTTCGCTAAAACTGCCATCCCTTGTGATACAAAATACCCGTACCCTCAATACCTGAATTCGGGGAAATCATGGAGGAAAAGCAGGTGATTTTTTATCTTTTAAAATCGTACGCGCTACATACCTATGTGTTTATAATCCATACCATACATAAACCGCGCCATAAATACTACCCCTGAACTGTAATCTATTGGCGATACACAACAACAAGTCTGCACACAGAGCAGACTGCTCAATCTCCTATCATTTAGATCTAAAGGGCGGAGACTAACATTGTTACGCAGCAAGCCACCCACCCAGTATACTCACTACCCACCCAGTATACCCACTAAGTTAAATTGGAACGTTTTGATTGGGTCTCAAATCACTTTTCTAAGCTCTTTCGACTTAAAATTGAGACCCAATTAGAGTGACAGTGAAGTGTGTTTTAGATTGGTGTAGTCGAGGATCGTTCTGAAAATAGCCCAGTCTGGTTAAGACCGGGTCGGGTTAACGAGGTTATCTAGTAAAGATCATTAATAATTAAGCCCCATTAACCACTCAAAATGTTACTATAGGCCCTATAGGGCATAGGGAATGAATGGAAACAAAAATCGACCACAGACAGAGGTTAAAATCTGACTTACTTATTTATTTTATTGGTTAGCATAAGGTTAAGTTCTAGTTTAGTTGATGAACATTCATCTGTCTTTGCCGTCTCAGTCTCTGGCATATTTCAAAGCTATTCCTTATCGCTACTTTCTTTGAGATAATCTCCCTGAAATACCCAATACATTTTGTTTAGAAATTGTTTTATAAACTTGGATTTTATTTTTGTATCTTTTTGCAGATTGTCATTTATCTTTCTGAAAAGGCGGGCTCAGCCTTCCATTTAATCGTTTTCTGACGGGCATTGTTGTAGCTAATATAAGAACTTGTAACTGTTGGAGATAAAGAAAAAGAAAAATATTAATAAAAAAGTAAAGTATAAACTATGTTGTAAAAGTGGTGAAAGGTTTTCATTCCAATTTTTTTCTGAATTCGTGAAATTCATGATTGTTCCATTTTTGCTAGGACTTCAAAACTGAAGCGGTTAAAATGTTATTAAAACCAAACGAATACAATTTACATGAATAATAATATGACTTGTGAATTTTCAACCTACAAAATCCACTATTGGTTTTACCAGTTAGTATACTTTTAGCACTCAAGTAAAAGAACTAAATATTTATCAAACATCTCGAAATGTGAAAAAAGACGTCTTTCATTATTCTCACTACGCTGGTGTTTTTCCCCGGATCTTTGCTCCAGCTTTATAAAAATAAACAAATGCTATTCTTCTTCTTTACTAACAACGAAGGGAAAAGAATGACAAACGAGATGAACGAATAATGGAAAGTAAATGAAAACAGCAAAATCGCTTTTTTCAACTGCTCACTCCTCCATTATTCGGAGTGTTTTTTAAAACGCCTATAGGTAGGAAAAAGAATGCGAGGAAGAAACGTCGACGGCTAAGTTATAATATCTGCTTCGGAATTCAAAAAAAGTTTCCAAGTCACCAGTTTGAAACGGAAATGCTACACGGGATTTGGCTTTGATAACTCTGGTTACCTACCTACCTAATATTTTCGCTTATTTATAATTCCATGACATCTACTTATTTTATCATTAGCACCTACGTCGGCGGCCGATCGTAGAATTGGGCACATCATGATGTGCCCAAACGTGAAATATCATGAAAAGACTAAAGTCATCGTTTTCGTTTGACATGTATAACACAAAAAACATCACGTAGTGCTGAATAAAAATGCTTTTAATAAGACAAATATTTTTTTCGTTGAAACCCGCCATACCATGATATGCCCAGTTAGGCCGGGACTCCACCAAAGCGGAGATGTGCGGAGATGTGGAATATTTGTATGGCGCGATGGAAGCGGAGATGTGAGCTGTTTCCATCTCGCATACAAATATTCCACATCTCCGCTTTGGTGGAGTCCCGGCCTAATGGCTTGGCCATACCATGAAATGGCGAGCGAGGCACATCATGATGTGCCCAATTCTGCGATCGGCCGCCGACATATACTTACATCAATGATTTATTTTGTCATCATCATATTTATCTGTCTACTTACATGTCTGTTTTATTACATGTTAGGTAGGTACTCTAGCCCTGCCTTTTTCGAGGAGATCTCCAATTGCGAAATCATTGAGTAAACATAAACAACACAAACTAATCCAGGGCTAGAGTACCTAACATGTAAGTAAACAGACATGTAAGTAGACAGATAAATATCGATGATATTATTATATCATGATAGGAATATAAAAACTAATCATGCAAAAGAACAAATCAGCAATTCTTCTACATTTTATCGCAGCGCCTTCATTTCATCCCGGATTCAGACCTGCTCATACTTAGCTGAAGATGAGCCCTATAAAATGAATTCTCGAGACACTGCGAACGTTTGCAGAGATTTTTCAATGAAACTCACATAAAATATTTTACGATATAAAATCTCAGCGTAAATATCACAAAGTTACCGTACCGTGGAGGTTTCAGCGGCAACAAAGAATACGTTTGTTATAAAACGTGTGCTTCTGTTCAGCACGACAGAGCTATTCGGGGAATTCCGCAAACTGGACTAAACTCACTGTAATTTAAAATCCATGTGAAAACACTCTAAAAACGATAGGAATCTAATTTAATTACACTGTGTTGTATACGACATTGGATGCGACATTGTAGGCGCGTAATCAAGTCGCAAAATCAAAAATTAATATACCGGAAACTCAAAATGTAATAAAGCGAAATCGGTGAAATATGAGAATGGGCTGGCCTGAAGAGGATGGCACTCGAGTGAGAACGCCCGAATATGCAGTAAATAACTTGTTTATGCGATCGTGGAGGCATTAAACAACATAAAGTGTTGTTAAGACTAGCAAGGGGATGCGAACCCCAGGTATAAACCAAATTGAATTCGCCCTCTGCTTACAACGCTATCTCGTGGATAAATCTCGCCTGCAAAACAAAGTTTAAGAGAAAAGTAAATAGATAAGTGCGAGTTGGACTCGCATACGAAGGGCTCTTTACCGCCGTAAAAATGAAATGCGAAAAAGCATGTATGTAGTTTGGGGTACCCATTTGAAATAGCATTTGTTGTAATAGCCGCATCCAAAATGCACACTCTGTATTTTTTAACTCGTTTGAGACACCGCTGACGTACCGACACGGGCTGACGGACGGGCGGACAGCTGATGGTCTAAGGATAGCGCAGGCTTAATAGGGTTTGTTTGCACTCTCCTGGTGCGGAACCCTTAAAAGTAAATATAAAAAGTGAATGCGAAACGTTCCAGAAGTTTTTATTCGCGTCGATTGGCCTCCCGGCTTTACACGGATTTTCGACCGTCCGATCGAAATGTCCAACTTTCAGATAGCTATTGATAAATCGTGAACAATTCGCAGGTTGACTCCCAACTGTTTGTTTCCCGATGCCTTTTTATGGAATTTTCGCCTGAGCTCCATCTAGTCCTGTGATCCTGTCCAATCCAATAGAGCTCCATCTATTGAACAGAGACGGACTGATAACCTACGGAGATCTAATTTTAAAACTAGGTGAATACATCAGGACATAACTCTCTCGCTCGCACATCTATTGCTCGCTATTGTTAGTTTGGCCCGCGCGTGTGCCGAGCGAACCGATTAAGATATTAGTGAAACGTTCTCATAATAATGAGTGGATGATGTTCCTAAAAATATGGTCTAGCTAATTAAAAGTTACACTATACTTATATCTAAATGATAAGTACCTATGAACGAGTAGGTGCATTTATTTCAGATAATTAAATCTCACTACAAACCAAAATCCAATTTCATTGGACAGATTTGGTCCGAAATGCGCTAACCAGCTAATACAGACAGCGGGTCCCAAATTGACCAAATTAACCATATAATGTGCCTATAAACTACAGTGTTCAGTAGTAAACTATCACAATAGCGTCAAATAGGCACGCATTAACCCAAACTGGGTTGTCCTTTGCGTACGCAATTACACAATCCTCACGAAGGACCAGACCCATCAGGACTAATGAGCTTTAGGTGTTCCCTTTTATGTACTGTCGGCAAAACGTCATTTTCACTTGTAATTGTTGTTCTACGTCGTATCAACCATAGAGTAAATTTATTGACCGAGCGAGCGAAGCGTCTCCGTTTCAGGTTTGGGCAAAAATGCTTTCGTATGTCTGTCCGGTTGTTCTCCTCTACAGGTCGCATTTATGAACCGATTCTCGTGAAATTTTGTGAGCAGGTTGGAAAAATAAATAGATTTTTTTTCTCGAGCCAGTTTTTAGATTTTTTTCAAAATGGCGGAGATATGGGGTTTTTTAAAATGTAAAATATCGCTACAACCCAAACGGCTCGATGGATATTAACAAATGAGGTGTCGTTCGTTGGATTCGTAAAGACCATGAGAATGAAACAGACTATATAATTTTTGTAAAAAGTCAATAGGTTGTATTAAAGATCGCGAAATGTAGTTTACAAAGGTATTGGTGCGGGCTACTTTCATACTGCATGTACGTAACCAGGTACATTCATAAGTTTGTATGTGTTATTGAAAGAAAATTATTTGGGTTATTTTTTTTATGTGTGTTAGCAGTTCAGCTTTCCCACCGACATACTCGCGAGGTCTACAGCTCACAGAGCCACTAGTATATAGGGTTAGTATCAACGTGTAAATAAGTAGGTACTACGTTTTTCTTGCCATTCACTCATCTCTATTCAAAAATCGTATAGTGATGGATGACGTACGTATAGTAATGTAGTGGTAGGCAGATAAAAATGAGGACTGAACGAATATGAATACAGAGTGTAAATAAAGGTGTTGTCTAATATAAGGGGTGGTATAAAAATCTGCCCGGACAAGATTATTTGATCAAATCAACTTTTTAATTGAAGCTGAAATGGTTCTGTTCTGACTATACTGGCTATAATCATATTTCTTTGGGCCCTTCAATCGAGTTAGCATGGGAACAAAATGTTTTTGGTATTAAGTTAATGCAATTTTACATTGGTTCTGTGTAATCTGATAGCGAGGCTCACTCACGCGAGCGTCTCTTAGCTTAGATAATGTAGATGTAGGGATGAGAATGCTGCAAGTTGGGGAAGTTGAAAATATTTTATTTTAGGGATATGACCAGGTGATGTTATCTCGAATATCTCGTAAGATCGAGATCCCGCGATGGCATTCCCTAATCATAACAACAATATGCCCTTTTCATAGTATAACGAGTAAAGACTTCTGTTTGCAGTCGGAGTTTAACATGGGTTTTCAAAGCAATGTGTTTATTTCCTTTTGAAACCTTCAATCGTTGCTCGCGTAAGGACACAGGCCGAACAAATTAACAATGAAGAACAATAGATGTGGGAGCGACAGGGCTGCTGCTGCTGCTTCAGGCTAGCTCTGTGACACAAAACGGACTATTGGGTATCCAAACACCGCAACTGTGCCGTGTGCCGTGTGCCACCCCGTATGCAAAAGACGCTATTAATTATTTATTTATTTATTTTATTTGTGCCTTTACAGACGAAGCCAAGTCGACACAAATTAACAATAAAATACAATATAAATAATAGATTTACATTGCAGCGACACAATACCAGGGAGCACTTATCAAGTGGAGAGCGCATATATACATTTTCCTTTGAAACACAACTCAGCAATTTACGGGCGGCGGGGGACGAGGTAAGAGAGCTGTGATTGGTCAGCCGCTGCGAAACTGTCTGGCGGCCCGTCATCGTACATAGGTTGCGTATGCGAACGTTTGTTGAATATAACAAACGTTTGGCGAGCCGCATTCCCCTGCAGGCGTAGTCAATTGGATATATAGTCTCTGGACAATACAAAAAGAGTCATTCATTCCATCATCTCGCAGAACCTGCCACACTCTCGCACATTGTCCCTCCATGCATCACCAAACAGCTCATTCAGTGGTGCTGCGGCCAACAGAGCGTTGAGGCTGTCCCGCGCCCGGACCAGCGGACCAGCTATGTTTAAACTGGGGCCCTGGAGCTTAAAGAAACACTTTTTCTATCTCCCCATGCTCATATTAGCAGCGCATCCCCGCACTAATCTACTCAGTACGCCTGACTCAGCGCTAATCGCGCTCACGCCACATAAAGGCTTCGACTCTTCCCTTCCCTACGCCAATGAGGAGTTAGAATGAAGACGCCCTTGCATACCCCACTGCCAAGATATGTTTTCAGTCAGCATTGTTTTGCGTGAACAGGCGGCGGCGGCAAGCTCAGACTCGGTGGATCTCGAGCAGAATGTCCGAGATCGGACCAACCACCAAAATTTTACTGCAAGGGGTATGGTTAATATTTGGCGTGTATGCGCAAATATGCGTCATAGTGACACGCCAGGTTCACTTCAAACAAATCAGCGAGAACAGCCGCACACACACAGATACATTGCATTCCGTATAAGCACGCGCCGCCACACGCACACATTGCCGAATCTCGCGTCCTTCGCGTGCTACGAGACAGGGCTATGCAAGCAATGCATGCGACGAGTCAATGTCATTCGTCCGGCGGCGGCGCGGTCCAACCCGCGGCGCTAAGCGACAACCCTAGCCGTTTGAGCAAGAGTAGGTCGTTATCATGCGAACAGGGGCCTAGTGAACTTACTATTTCTTATTTATACTATGATTGTGATGTCCAGACTGTATTTGATTTTATATGTAGCTATGTTTCTCTTCACCCACAACATACGACAAACTTTCTGTGCACAGTTTTTTCATCCATCCTCTTCCATCTAGCCCGCACTGAGCCGCGTGGTGGAGTATGGGTCAGTCTTACTCGTATCCTAGTAAAGGCCCGTGCCGCACGGTGGGGAGATAGGTAAGTTGAAGTAAATGTAAATGTAGCCAATGTAAATGTTACATTTACTTCAACCTCTTCCAGTCCTTATAATCCTTAGCGCCACACACAGGCTTCAACTCTACATAAGAAATGGTTGAATATATTTTTTTAGCCTTTCACTCGACTGTGGCTGATGTGTGTGCTGTGCAACCTTCGAGTGGGAAGTAATTTGTCTGCGGAAACGTTCCTTTATGAAGTAATCCGTATGTGAAAAGAATTTTGATTGGGAATTCAAGTATTTTCTTGCGGGTACGGACAGTTTTAATTTAGCTTATGAAGATTTATCCTTTATTTTATTTTTCATCAATCACAGTTTGTAAATATCATAAAGTAAATACTTAAATAATTTAAGCCACAAAAGTTTGTATGAAAATGTAGCACAAAATGAGTACCTACCTACTTATTTGCTTGTCTGTCAAAAAAATAAATCGATTGCTTTAAACTAAAAACAAACACTTGAGAGTCGAAAAGCGTATCTATTGTTACCGTTAGAACGATACCAAACCTTTAACAAGTAGGTATGTTATGTGGCGAATTAAATGAATGAGGTCCGATATGTAAATCTTACATGCTGACTGGGTTTCTTTCTACTCTGGGTGCATTTCATTCAAATGACCCCGCATAATGGAGAAAGTTCGCCGGAACCCGGAACGTTAGCTAGATAGAACCAACTCAACTTGTAAAAATAAATCTTTCCAATTTTGGATTGCTCGTGTTAGCTATCCCATGGAATTAACTATTGCTCGTTGCTACTTTTTTTGATCATAAACCAACTAAATTAACTATTGTTGGTTCTGTAGATTGCTACTTATTAGGGTTCCGTACCCGAAGGGTGCCAGACGGGACCCTATTACTGAGACTTCGCTGTCCGTCTGTCTGTCTGCCTGTCTGTCTGTCACCAGGCTGTATCTCATAAACCGTGGTAGCTAGACAGTTGAAATTTTCACATATGATGTATTTCTGTTGCCGCTATAACAACAAATACTAAAAAACAAAAGAAATTTAATATTAAGGGGGGCTCCCATACAACAAACGTGTTTTTTTTTTGCTAATTTTTGCTCGATATTGATAATGGTAGCAGGCAGACGCTTAAAATGTTCACAATATATTGAGTTGATTATTTACTTAAAAAATAAGAAATTAAAATTAAATCAATATTTAGGGGGGGCTCCCATACAACATGTTTTTTTTTGCGGTTTTTTATAGATAATGGTACGGAACCCTTCGTGCGCGAGTCCGACTCGCACTTGGCCGGTTATTGTTTTATAGCATCTATAGCGTCCATTCTACGTCCAATTATGCGGCGTTTCGTGAACAAAATATTTCCTTTGGCAGGATTGACCTGCAGGTCCAAAGGATGAATTTAAGATGTGGAGCCACCTGGATTTGTAATGCAGGAGAAAGAGGGGGAGGGACAAAGTTTGTATGGACAAAGAATACATACTTGTTTATATTATTAAATGAAATTTTATGAAGGAGACAAAAAGAAAATAACGTTTTTAAATTATTATTATTATATTATATAATTTTTAAATTTTGTTTGTAATTAGGTATATTATTTAATATTATATTAATTTTTATTATATTATATATTATTTTATTCTTATTTTATTGGTCATAATTTATCTATCTCTGTATCTATCCAATTAATTCCAATTCAGAACACAAACCTAATTGTCGTATTAATACAGTGTTCATGTTAAAGTATCGCGTATAAGCGCAAACAGAAAATCAGGCTCTATTCTACCGACATAAATTTTATTGTGTTTGTGGATATACACGACGAATAAAATATAATATATATATATATATATATATTATATTTTATTCGTCGTGTATATCCACAAACACAATAAAATTTATGTCTATATGTATATATATATATTATAAAACTGACAATACTCCATTGTGTATGTTTGTCACCAAACTATAATAATGTGTACAAGTACCTACTATCAATTGAGAGTTCATGCAGTGAAGATGATAAAAATTATATAAATTTTGTAGATTGTGCCCCTCGGTGGGGACATTAATGGGCTACTTTTACTTTTATACATACAGTATAGGTACAGTAATTTTAGGGTGACGGCTTCCAGCTTCACGTTCTTATTGTATATTTATTGACTAAACCAATATAACTCCTTAAATACGGCCTAAACTTATTAAATACGACCATATCTTTCTCTTTCATAAAGTTAGTAGGTATTAAATATGTATTAGGGTTTATTTATGTTAAGATATATATGATTAATATGTATTCATGTAGGTACTTAGGTATTTATTATATTCAGTAATTTAGTAATATAATTTATTTATATTTTATTTTTACTTTAGCACATAGGCCTACCCGTTTTGAGTTTTAAAATTTATCCTGTCCATCCTGGGTTTGCTGGAAGAAATCTCTTTTTAGAGATAAGCTTGCCTTTGTTCATGCCTTTTCTGTATTGTTTGTGTTTTTTTTCTGATATGTGCAATAAATATATACGAAATATATTATCCAGTAAGATTATTATTATCAGTTTATTAGCCATCTACTTATTAACTCAATTTCAAAAGGATACTTCAATTTATTATACTACTTTAATCATAATAACACTCATTACGATACAATAACAAAGAAAAGAGTACAAAGAGTTTTCAATAAACAGCTAATTGTCAAGAGTTCCTCTCACAATGAATCTACGATGAAAACTTACTCCAATATTGTCGATCGCTGCACATCTTGGGAACCTTTATTATATTGAACAAGTCAATTTAACTTTCGCAAATTAATTTACGTTTGATCATTTCAGTCGGCGATTAGTCGGGGCATGGATTCGGATTGGGCGCCGAAATTCGTCAAATGGGAATAATGTCAAATCAATTAAATCTTAATTTTGTATGGCGCCGAGCCAAATCAAACGTTAGTATTCGGGTTTGTTCGTATTATATCCATATAAAGTTTATTTCATTAAATTAAACGGAGAATCTTCATAAGTAATATAATAACTTTAGAAAACTCTGGTCGTCGAAACTAAAACACTGTAAACCGACGATTATTGTTCGGTTGCTATAGATTCTATGTTTGAACTAGCATTTGAAATAAGTTCCGTTAGTTTCTTCGTGAAGCCAAATGTTACGTACGCTGGCATATATCGAACAAGTGACAGAAGACAGCAAAACTTTCAGTATCAATCAGCCTTTCGAATTGTCAGTTGAGCACAAACGAACCAGTATACCAGCGCATATTCAAATCGAGTCTGAATGCAAACTTGCTCCATCCGTATTTGATGGTGTGGAGTGGTGGTGGGGTGCTTTGTGCCGTTCCAATACGACTGTTATCTGCGCCGCTCAGGCCAGCCGAATTAATAACAAAACGAATATTGCCGAACTCCGATTCGGGTTTTTAAAGCGGGTTGAATAAGTCTGGATGATGAATAAGATTGGTTGGTAGTTTCGAGACGGTTTCAATTCAATTCAATAATCAGGCCCCCAAAGACACCTAAATACCTAGAGATGGAGGCACTGATAGATGTAAGTTATGGGCTTGTTAGATGTTTCAGAAAAAAAAATCCTTTGATCAAACCGTTTGCTTTACGAAAGTTGTTCAGAATGATACCCCCTGAAAAAGAATATTACTTTATGTAATCTTATCTGATATCTTTCCACAAACCATTACGTCATTTGTAAACCGACGATTGTTACAGTTAGCTTCGGACGAATTAGTTCAGAAACTGTCCTATATATCACTTTAAAAGGCGAAAAATAGTACTTTATACATCTGCAATGTATTGGCAGTGCAGAAAACCCTTTGTCACGCCGTAAACCGATTGTTCAGAATGATATCCCTTGAAATATGATAGTTCTATATCCTCGAACAAACTATCTTTCCCCAAGACGTTACGTCATTTATAAACTAACGATAGTTTCGGACGAATTCGTTCAGAAAGTGTGCTATATCAGTTTCAAAAGGAGAATAAGTATTGCTTTATACCTCTACAATATATTGGCAATACAGTGCAGAAAAGCCTTGTCGCCCCGTAAGCCGATAGATATGCATGCATGAGCGCGGGCTGGATGTTATTTACATGGCACAGTCACAGTTCAGCTTCGGAGCGTGTTTTCTTAGATCGCAATAACATTTACATAGGTCTGCGTCGGCGCGGCGGGCCACTCGTAAAACTAGTGCAAAGGAGGTTGCCTTGGGCTCCTCGGACATTCAGCGAGGAGAGGGATACTTTCCGGGGATTTTTTTATATAACTACAATAAAATATTGGTTTGTGTGTTTAAAGGTACGATTTAGCGTACCTACTTTAAGGAAAGAAGATTTGTTATTTTGTAGAAACTTTTGAACTAAAAGAAATCTTGTTTACCTTAGAAACAACATGGGGCACTTTCGTATTGACTCTGTTTCAGCCTTACAGTAACTACAGTCTACAGCGAGTGAATTCACTTTTGACATCTCAAACCCCACTCTTGACATGTGCAAAAAAAATGCTTAATATGTACGCAATAAGGAACTGACAAAAAAGGAATGTAAAGAGTATAGTGCGATTATATCATTGTACTGAGACGTAAGGGATCTCAACTGAGTTAGTGGTCACACTATGAGAATCTTACCTCCTCCCTCCATGGCCTAGGTCACGGGAGCCCTATAATAGCGAAAGTTGGCGCTCTTCAGCGCAAAGTAATTCGCCTACGAAGGTCTACTAAAGGAAACTGCTGTGACACTCAGACTAGTTCCAGAGGCGTCGCAACTCGCAATCAACTTCAGGCATAACCCGTATTTGGATTTCGTACTTTCTCGTACTTTGTGACATACTGTATATTTACTCTATGATATGTAATGCCACCCCTCCCGGACCTCTCTGTACTACCACAGAAACCTTCTAGTGGTCTATGATGTAATTAAACTACACAAAATACAAGTTTGGAAATAGAACTTATGGCAACCAGTCAAGAGCTGTGGGTGTTTCAAGGTTTCAGTTAGTTTGTTTTGGCTCCTTCAGAATTCCACAGAATGCTCTTGAATTCTGGTTATAGGCTGGGTAGCAATAACGCTGATTCGCATTGATTTTATGTTAGCCTAGCTTTGTGATTAGATGGGTCGGAGTTGAAGTTGGTGTTACAGAATATATTCTAGAACTTCTACATTGGAATATTCATGCCCGTAAAATTAATATATTGAACCCTTCAAGGTTTATGGCATGGCGCATTATTGTGCATGTGTTTATATAAACTTAGAAACAAATCCAAGGTCTATGTATGGAAAACTTAAATGGTGTCGGCGTTCCATGAGTCTTGACTAACGTCGAGTCGTAATTAAGCGTCACAAATTTTTCCATACGGGATGGCAGAGGTAAAGATTTACCCACTTCTAAACAGTTATTCAATGCTCCATTTTACGCTTGCCCATCACCTCAGCATTTTTTGTATATTTTTTTTACATTATGTAATACTTACAATATTTATATAATTAATACGACACCGATTTGGCCGTCCCACCGTTTGGAATGGCGTTTGCCATTTTGCCTCATTTATAATTCCGTTTAAAATTTTAAATACCCTATTTTATAAGCTTTATACAGTTAGCTGGGCAGTAATCTACCCGAGAGGGATTACCCGTTAAACCGACGGCGGGTGCGAAAAATATCCACAGCAAAGCCTCCATGCCACAATTCTGTGACTAAAACCACTGTATAACAGTTATATTCTGCTTTTGCTTAGACTCTCCTACATTATTTGAACTTATTGAACTTTCATGTATTTATTTGTAATCTAATTCAAATAAATAAGATGCCAGTTACGAAACAGGGCGATTTGATACTCACGAATTCTCAATTTACAGAAAGACAGCCACAAACAATAATTACTGCATATGTTGGTTTAGTCTGTAAAGCTATACAATTTAATTTGAATAATAAAAATGCAAAATAATAATAATAATAATTGTTCTCCTCTGCACATCTTTCTGCAAATTGTCTTTTGTCCCACTGTGCGGCTTTGCATGTGTGCATGAGCGCACCGGTTGTTGTGTGGGTACGCTCAAATGCCTAGAAACGACGCCGGGCGGCGGCGGAGACGGCCCTTAAATAAAACGATTGTGTCTAATTCTGTAGATATTTCCAAATATACATAGAACACGTCATTTTCTTGCTTCTTTTCTACGTATATTAATTTATCTATCTATGTAGAATCAAACTTTATGTTATAAGATATCTGAGACCTAAATGGGAGCGCTTTGAACTCAGAGCAAGCTGAACACTGATTGGTGAGCAACGTTGAGAGAATAAAGTCCGATATCGGCGGCCACCGTTGGATAATTACTCTTGAATATTTATTGGTCGTTGGATAAATCGCTGGTGGCCAAGGTCTTAACTGAAGTGGATTCGAGGTTTTTTGTGCTTATATTTTTCCGATACGTGTTGCTTTTCTACTTTGAATGAGTGTTTATTAATAGGGGTTATGATTAGCGGCAGACATCAGACCAAGGAGGTCTAAGCCAGAAAAAGAGTAATGTTTTAGAATAGGTTTATACGTAAGAGAACGAACAGTCAAGGTTTTTACAATAATGTTATATCATTATTTTATTTTACATAAAATTATAGGTAATACACGTGTATAGACAGGTAATAACGATTTGCCAAAGACGAATCTAGTTTCGGCAATGTGTACGGAGCTCAGGTTTTACGGCGTAAACTAGTAATTTTTTTGACAAAACTAATACATTACATAGTTAGCTCTAACAATAAATTAATCCACGTGTCTCATCCTTACTTGATTTGCTGAAAGAAATCTCTTATTAGAGATAAGCTCGCCTTTTTACACTTTTTCTATATGATTTCATTGCCCTGTGTAACTGTTTGTTCGTGTGCATTAAAGAAATTATGAATTTTGAATAAATATTGGTATTGGCTTTTTACCCAAAAATGTAGCCACAAACCAACGGATCAATTGCAATAACAAACTACATTTCACAACAAGGCTATTGTATCATTCGTAGCTGCGCCATCTACGAAACTCGTAGCACTGCTACAAACATTCGTAACGCATGCTACACCGCGCGACGAATACGTGTTAGTTTTTGAATATCTGATATGATTTGAACACGCCATCGGTTGGACTGCTATGCTAATCAAAAAACTATTCAGTAACTAAAATAAAGGACTATCAGTCCCCAAAATATGGTCAGCTATGTCAGTTATGTCACCCAATATTAATAAATCAATTTAAAATATTACAAAAACGTGCGTATTAATGAATGCTTTGTCTTTTTGCATTGTATTGTGTAGTAGAGTATAAACTTAGGTTATACAGAAGTACAAAGTGTGTTCGGGATCATTTCTACAATTCCTTCGTAATTCAGCCTCGAGCGAAATGAACTCGTTCAATACTCGAACTATATGGGCTCCGATCACAGAATAGTTAGGACTGAAGCGCCATCGAAATGAATCTCATATAGTCATACGTAGCATCACGCCATTTCCCATATGGGTTCCTCGGGCACGAGGTAGCATACATACAAAGAAACACAACTTCAAATGCAAACTATTGCTCGTCGCAACAAACGCTACATTACATGACTGAGAAACACAACGATAATTTTGCACAGAATAATGGTGACTAAAAACGTCTACCTCGACAGAGAGGTAAGCTCAAATATGGCGTCCCCATCCTAAGTCCTCTTGGTTACAAGCGGAAAAGCGCGCAGTGGAAAACCAATAATGATAAGCTGGCAATGGCAACCTCATTGCATTTATATTATATGCTTTAAAATTTATATCCAATTGTTGTACTCGTATGTGTGACGCGTAGCGGGATTGTATTATATCGTTCTTTTTAATATTACAACGTAAATAAAACACATACAAACAGACACGGCGCCAATTATCAACATCTTTGGCGTAGCGGTCAAGATTCTGCTTCACAAGTAGTGGTTCCGTGTGAGGGTAAGGCTGGGGAAAACGAAAAAAACATCTGCGGGTTTTTTATGTTTTGTTTGTTTCGGTTTCTAAAATACACCCTGTATTGGGGGATCCCAGTATGGGGTCAGAAGTGATTTATGTCACATTTTTGGTTCTATATTTTGTAAATCGTTAGTCAAATCAATATGAGTCTGAGCATATGCAGAGACGTCGGCGTCTCAGGAGACGCCCAGAATTATCGACGCTTCTAAATTCTATGTCAAAAACAGTGGCGACTGGCGATTCATTTATCAGCCGTTATATAGCGTGTAACAGAAAGGGGTGTACAAGCAGAAAGAGGGTTGTTAGGGACATCGTTCTGAACATCTTTCACTATGGGACTGACTTCATCAAAGCAACTTTATTTTTCGCTCCACGATGGGCCTGAAATGTACTGAGTTAATAAAAATAAACTTGCTCTGATCATGTCGGTCCCATAGTAAAAGTTATTCAGAATGATGTCCCTAACCCTCTTTCGGCTTTTACACCCTGTAATTACAAAGCTTTAGCTTCGCCTATGTACCTTTTCCCGTAGTCTTATCTTGAACTACAAGAACTCCTTATTTATATTTCCATCAAAGCTCATTTTCTCACCCGACCTACGATTATTCCAAAATTGGATCCTTAGACGGCCTTGAGTGGAATACTCTTGTCTTACAGAACGGAACAAATGGCACAACTGAAGGGGTTATCGGAAAATGTTTACTGTAAAGAGACCCTACCCCACGCAATGGGGTGGAAAATAGACAATGGAATGTTCCGCTTCCCACTCATCGCTATTTGTTGTAACTCAATATTAAATACACTCGGTGTAAAGGGTAAATGGTATGTTAACCAACCGGCCAGACTTCAATATTGTTTGAAATAAACTTATTATTATTATTATATTATTACAACGTGGTGGAGTATGGCTCAATCTTACTCGAATCCGGGTAAAGGCCTGTGCCCCTCGGTGGGGACATTAATGGCCTGCGTTTACATATGACAACGTAGATGCTGATATACAGCGAACTGGTATCTATAATATATTGTATTGTATAGCGAGAATAGAGTGAAGAACGTGTTGTAATCGCTTCAGTAGTACTAAAGTCACAGGTAGAACAGAGAAATTACTGTATTCAAGTATTTTTATTTATAAATTACATATCGTAAGGATGTTATCGGTGTCTATATTTTTTTTAAATAGTATGCAGCCCCCTAGTTAGTGAATAACTAACGAAAATCGACCGAAATCGTCTAGAAGTAGATAGTGTTCCTATACATACACTAAACTTCAAATTGCACTAACTACTGCGTCAATTTAACAAGAAATGCCCATTTTTAAAGAGTCTATAATATGTATAACCACATCAATTAGGTAAACCGAGAGGCGAGAAGCGGCAGGACGTCAAGGTACAACGGTCAAACCACTTGCCACACGCCAGGCGCAGTATTGGCCGTCGTCAACGTCAGTGTCCGAACCTCAGATCAATGAAACTCCAAACATTTAGATGACCGGACGACTGGAATAAAAGGATGGAATAAGCGGCTATGGCTAGCAAGAATAGTAAAATTTCAGTCAATATCGTTTGAAGTCCTTGTGTTGGTTTTATGTCAAGGCTCAAAATAATTCAATTAGTTTTTTTTTTACAACTCTCTTCAGTTGTATTGAGTCGAGTGAAAATCGGATGGAGTAAACGACTAAGCCTGGATTTTACCAACAAAAGAGTAACTTTTACTCGAGAGTATCTTTTACTTTTTCATAGACACCAATGACACCTAGATCAGATCACCTCATTTTGAACTGTCATTTGTCATACAAGTTATCCCCGGGATAGTTATTCTCCGTATAACTTTTTGTTGGTAAAATCCAGCCAGCATATAAGTGTTAATCAAATGTTCGTCTAACACACACACACACATTTACATAACTAAACAAACAAATGCTAAAGAGCACATATTGCCACCAAAACCGCAGATCCATACAGTAGCAGACCAACGCTGTTTGCCCTCACACTTCATTATACGACCGGACCTCTGAATCACTGGGGCGCGATTCCGCTAGCAAACTGACGACTCAATGGCAATGACGCGACGATGACGTTCCACTTTACGTATCAGTTATCAGGCCTTTGCAAAATAACTAGGCAAATGACATCATATTAATATTAGTTATTTTTCGTAGCCCGGGTCTCTCAAGAGAAGGATAAACACAAACAGTCAGATAACTTTTTTTGTACGTGTGAAATGTCAAAAGCCCCAGATAAACAGACAGATAAATGCTATCTAAGGAATAAAAAGAACGGCACGTAGTTAAGGAGATTACATAATGGCGAATAATTGGATGCCAAAAGTTGATGGTTGTTTTCGCGTAATTGTCACCAACACCAAGTCGTCAGTTTGCTAGCGGAATATGGCGTCTGGCCTTTGAATGACTGGTGTGAATGTGAATAGAAATAGCCCGGTTCCGCAGGGATATAGCCGTGTGGATTTTATCTGTGTCTCGCGGAACACTAATGGAACCAACCAATCAATCCAATGAATCGATACTATGCAGTTACTCAACAAGTGCAGTTGAGGGAAAACAGCCATCCGCGATTTTAAGGGAACCCACTGTTTGCGAAACTTTGCAACTGACCCTCGAATTTCTGGGTTCTTCCGATTGTATAGTTTTAATTGTTGGGAATGCTATCTATGTATTATAGGTACCTACTAGAATAGTTTTGTTGTACGCGCAATTCTTCCCTTTACCTATCATCTCCGTCTCCTACCCAACATGGTTTGCTGGAAGAAATCTCTTATTAGAGATAAGCTCGCCTTTGTACATAATTTTTCTATGTTAAGCTATTTTTTACTGTCATGTGAGTACAATAAAGAAATTACGAAATTACGAATGCGTAATTGCGTAGGTATGAATTTTGATGGTATTTGGTATTGACTATAGGTTGAAGTCTGGTCCTCGAGTCTCGTACGCTATTCTGAGCGATTACTCCAAAGGATGGGCTAGCCCCCTATCACGCAAATCACAGTATTCAATAAATGGCTCAACGTGGTCGCAACTGGGCCCCTGCCACCCCCGTATGAAAAAACCGGCCAAGTGCGAGTAGGACTCGCGCACCAAGGGTTCCGATCTCTCTTGGAGAGCGTAACACGTGTAATTAGGTTTCCACATAAAAAACTAAAGTGTGATGTCATCCATGTAAAGCAAATTGAACTTTTTTTTTAAAGACAGAAATTTGTAGTTTTCAGATTTTTCCCTTTACTTGTGCTATAAGACCTTCTTCGTGCCAAATTTCATGATTCTAGGTCAAAGGGAAGTACTATGTTAAGCTATTTTTACTGTCATGTGTGTACAATAAAGAAATTACGAAATTACTCTCTAGGTTTTGATTCCCTTGCGAATATCAAGCAATTTCAGCAAAATTGAGACATATGCGGTATCTTTCATTGCGTTGACCTATAAGTTTTTTTGTTTCACAACTTTAAGAGATTACAAACTTGAGTAATCGATATTAATTTCAACTTTAAACCTCCATGCGTTTCTGAGAAAAAGTCTTAACATTTTTCGGATTTTTCCCTTTACTTGTGCTATAAGATCTTCCTTCATTCCAAATTTCATGACCATATGCCAACCGGAAGTACCCTATAGGTTTTGATTCCCTTGCGAGTTCCACGCGATTTCATACAAATTCAGCAAAATTATGACATATTATCACGATATCTTTTGATTGTGTGGACCTAGAAGTTTAATTTTTTCACAGCTCCAAGGGACCATAGACCTGACTAATCGATATAAATTTCAACATGATACCTCCACGCGTTCCTGAGAAGAGGGTTCGTGCGTGACAGACGAACAAACAGACAGACAGACTGACGGACAATAAAGTGATCCTATAAGGGTTCCTTTTTTTCCTTTTAAGGATCGGAACCCTAAAAAGACGTGACGCCTATGGTTATTCGTTGTATTGTTGTATTCCACGAGGTTTTCGCTCGACCTTTTCTAAGCTTCATAATTTATTTATTTGGTTTCTTCAAATAGAATATATATGAACCAAGAACTAAGTCTGAGACAAACTTTGCAGACGAAATTCTTAGATAAATTGACGTCAATCAGTTTCATTTATTGTTCAGTTAACCTTGACTTTTTAAATAACTTGTTCTGTGCAAAGTGGTTTTTAATTTCACAAAGAAATAGACATCTATTTACAAAAAGTAGAAAGGTATGGATCCACTTGTCGAGGTCCCTACTTTGCCCCTAGATAAAGGGCATTCATGTGACCGAACAAAGTCTCACAGAATAATTGAAGATTGAGGTTTTTCCCTTTCGAGTGGCAGAGGCACCCACCACAGCAACTTTTTTACTTCTTTCCGCATGACAGGGGCTAGCTTTTCGCCACAGCTATGGACATGTGAGTCCTGCGGGTCGATTCTCGCGCCTTTGATATATGATATCTACACCTATATTGAGTGATTTTGTACAGGAATCTGTCAATATAGGTCTCGATATCCGTATATCGAAGGCGCGAGAATCGACCCGCTGGTTTAATGTTTATTATCATTTATCACCATTTAAGCTTTTGTATTATGTAGCAATTAATATTCCTCATATCATTGGTACATAGTCAGCATCAGAAGTCCGGGTAAAAGAACACTCTCTCTTTCGTGATAGATATTGTATCTATGTATTTATGTTAATTATGTATATATGTAGGTGTATATATTTGCATATTGTGTATTTACTTCGTAATTTGGTATACTTATTATATTATTTTATAAGTATATATCTATAAAATATTTATTCATACTTGTCATTAGTTTTAGTCATTTGTGCACTGACTTCCCTCTCTTTATCTGTTTTTTTCCTGTCATGCCTAGGTTTGCTGGAAGAAATCTATTTTTAGAGAAAATCTCGCCTTTGTACATATCTTTCTGTAAATGTTACGTGTTTTTTATGTTTTTGTGCAATAAAGTATAAAAGAATGAAATGAAGTTAGCACCGAGTTCATTAACATAAGTATAACTTGCCACTCTTGCCATAAGAAATATCCCCACTTTCTTTCAAGCAATTTACTCTACTTGCGAATGCGGTCGGCTTCCATTCTAAATTAGCCAATTTTCATTGAAATGCAGGTAACTAATTAGGTATTCCACGTGCTGTGATAGGTGGACGCAAATACAAGACTTGCTAGCACCCTAGACTGTTGAACCAATATTGTGCGGTCGCCTGCGTCTAAAAGTATACGGGTGGTCATACTCGTATTAAGGAGTGAATCCCTTATACTGCTTGTATACTTTTAGGCGCATGCGACCGTACTACGCGCACATGAGGGCCTGCAGGTGTTTAAACAGTTTCATATTACAATAATAATTACAATGGTACAGAAAATACAATACGTTAGGATACAATACGTAATAAACGCAAAGGCGAGCTTTCATGTCTAAAGAGAGATTTCATCCAGCAAATCTATGTAGCACAAAAGTTCCGCATCAGAATATTATGCTTACCGTGAGTAAATGCACGAGTTATTACAATCACTATAGGTCTGCCTATAATATTTGAAGAGTTCCCTCGATTTCTCCAGGATCCCATCATCAGATCCTGGCCTGGTGTCAATGGGACCAATGGGAAGGTAAACCCATTCAAACAAAAAAATAATTCTCCAAATCGGTCCATCCGTCTAGGCGCTACATAAAAAAAAAACATCCTGACGAATTGTAAACCTCCTCCTTTGGGAAGTCGGTTAAAAAGTCAAAGATTTCTGTAGTTTTGTGTGTAAAATTAATGTTCTTATCTCAAGTGTTAAATGAATAATATTTTGTACGTTTGGTGTTTTAGCTTTATCAGAGCACGTTCCAACTCCATGTCTCGTATCTGCGCCAGGGCTCCGCAACCATAGGTCGCTGTAAGATCCTTCACCCGGCACGTGCGGCGAATAGCACACACTACACAGTACAGTCACACACTACAGTAGTGACGTGCAACATACTACACTATCGATCTGTCGACGACGCACCTGTGTTTTTCAATTATTTATAGTTTTAATTTACCTTATCGTTGAGATTCATAAGGCTTTTAGAATACCTAAAAAACGCGCATAACTTAAATTCGGCATCTCTTGTGAGGCATCTATACGTTCTATTTGTTTGTTAATTAGTTTAGTTGTGATGCTGGAATTAAATTAAATGAAAGGTTATTTACTAGGCATAACGCTAAATTAATTATAAAATCAGCAGTATGGTTTGAAATTTATTTAGTCTTTAATATACTTTGAATACGTCTGCCAATACCAAAACTATTTAGTTCCACGCCATTGTTCCATTCGTAGTGTCCCGTACTCGAATTGTATATTTCATGATATTGTTATTTGTATAGAGGAAGTGGAAGCAGGCGACAATTTGTACGTGGTCTCCAACTATAAGACTAAAGGTGAGTCTAAGGACAAGCTCAGTCGACCACGTAATCCGGGACAAAGCAGTATCGGTTGAGCAAATAGGTACTTAGCAGCTTACTTCGTCTCGGAATCAAAGCTATTGTGATTTCAACCGAGAAACACAATGAACAATTATTTAATTGGGTAGCAAAGCTGTACAACAAAGGAGCTAATGAGGAGAACTCATCACAGACGACATGAGTCACATAACGAGCAAAATTATCGGGTAATTATTCGATACAAATAATAAATCGAATCTTGTCGTCACACAACAGATACCTCTAGAATTAGTGACTTATATTAGCGATATTTCTCAGCACTATTTCGATTTAAAAACGAAGCGCAAAACTATTTTTATTCAGTTGAAGTTGTTCCGCCAATTAGTTAGAACAAGTGCATCGGAAATGCCCCGCAGAATTGAATGCAAGCGGTATTACTCCGACTGAGCTCTCTTGGGGGGAAATTGCGCGCTAAAATTGTATTAAAACTTGCTTACGAAGAGCGTGGAAAAATGTTTAGTGCACCTTTGCTGCTACGCGCTACGGCGATATCTGGGATTCTCGTAGCGTTACGATTCTCGTACAAGGACGGCGTAGCACTTGCTTTAATAAAAGTTCCCTGAAGTGTAAAGTTTACTGTTAATGGTATTATACATTTACTCAGATACTGTGTTGGTTTGTAATAATATAATATTTTGTTTTTATTTTCCTTCGGCGACGATGGAAATCTTATTTCAACAGAAATAATGCTGCTTTGAGATACAACTAACAGTATTGCATCACTGGCCTGGGCGTAACTGTGCGTTTTCCACGACATTTAATCGATTTAAGACCTAAACATGTTCATATGTTGGTATTGGTATTTTAATGTTGGTTTAGGCCTTAACAACATATTTAAAAAAAAAAAAACAGAATGACTTGACCTTTTGCAAGCATGCTGTTGTAGATCTTGACTGGACTATTACTGGATGTCGTGGATATTGGTATTTTATTTTATAAAAAAATACCCCACTTAAAAAAGCAAGTTTGGTTCAAGGTGGCATGGTAAGAGATAATTAACAAATGTCACATGCACCGGAGAATCAAGCACCCCTAATGAGAACGAGTATCTGCTTGTAAAGTAAGTCAAAAGGTTTGAAAGTTTCAAAGCGAAAACTAATTAGTCTCCCGCTTACTGTTAAAGCTGATATACACAGGGTCCTATTTGTTTTAGGGATGGTGGGGTACAACGAGCTAAGCGTTAGAAGGGACCTCACAATGGTATTATACATCTATAAGATACTTAACGGAAAAACTCATAATCCAGATATATTATCTTGCTTGAACTTGTGTGTGAGGGACGAGCACATGCACCGCAGACGGCAGCCGCGGCTGCTGGCCGAGCCGAGCGCGCGCACCAACCTGCTGCAGCACGCACCGCTCACGCGCGCGCTACACACGCTCAACCGCATTCATGAAAAGGTGGATCTATTCTCTTGTACACTGAGTGAATTCATACGAACTGCAGTAGACACTATTTGCTATGATAATAATTAAGTAATTATAATAAGTACAGGCTCTTCTTTTTTTAATAGAAAAGTACGGATATGTTCATCTATCGCATTAGGTAAATCCTGTAAAGTTAGATGTAAAGTGGAGAAATAAATAAATAAATAAATAATAATAAAATAATAAGTTTACAAGCCAGTTGGTCAAATATCACCCATGCTAATTAAAGCGTAGACGTATAATAAATTATCTGTGTCTGTATGTTTTATATGTTATTTTGTTTAGCGCTAAGTATCTTCTATGTTTTATGCTGTGTGTGTGTGTGCGCTGATGCAAATAAATAGATAAAATACAATACAAATACAAATGCGTAAAATATTGTAACTTTCGTATGACATGTCGTAGACTATTTGCGTCTAAGCTTTCAATACGAGAGGAATTGGGCCCCAAAAGCGGCGCCTATGCCGCCACCTACACTGACTTCGAGTCTTTACACTGACTTTTAATCAATTTAGATTGTGTTTTATTTTTCGCGCCAGCGAGCGCTGACTTCTCGCGAATTCGGAGTCAGTCATGATCCTGTGTATATCAGCCTTCAGTTAACTTCACGGTACAGTGGCATTAAAGCTGTCTCGTTACAATGTTACTATATTTGTGTGCCACAGGCATGTCAGCGGGCAAACAATAACAGCGATAGAATTACCCATACATTTTGCATATCTGCATGAAAAATGTACGTAATAAGAAAGGAATCAACAGAGCAGAGAAAGGATAGCTCGATATCACAATGGTATGACTCCTATTGAAAGTCGACGAACAAACATTGACATAGATTCCGAAAAGCTGTTCAAAGGTTACGATTAGCTAACAAACTAATTAATATTAGAGCAATTAAATTCAGCTAATCCCATACCGCTATCAGCCAATCACGTGCCGCTATTTTGAATTAACCATCGATTAGCTAGTCGTTACCTTTGAACAGCGTCTCGGAAACCGGCCGAGCGTCACGCCATGCTCGGTTGTCGATCTTAACCGTTTATTCATTTATACTTTATTGCACAAAAAACATAAAAAACACGTAACATTTACAGAAAGATATGTACAAAGGCGAGCTAATCTCTAAAAAGAGATTTCTTCCAGCAAACCTAGGGTAGACAGGAAAAAAACAGATAAAGAGAGCGAAGTCAGTGCACAAATGACTAAAACTAATGACAAGTATGAATAAATATAGATTTCTACTTATAAAATAATATAATACTAAATACATACACAATATGCAAATATATACACCTACATATATACAAAATTAACAAAAATACATACATATACAATATCTATCACGAAGGAGAGAGGAAGTGTTCTTTTACCCGAGTTTTAAATGTTAAAAGAGTAGGACTGTCTCTTATGGTGGAAGGAAGTGCATTCCACAGTCGGATTGCCTGCAACCTGAACCATTCCATTACAAATGCTTTGAAACTATCTAGCCATTTCGTTTGGGTCTTCTCCGATAGTTTGCGATATCTATCTTAGGCAGGCAGTCTAGGTTGCTAAAACTTTTACGCCACATTACGTCTGTGTGCGTAGTACATACGAGTTACTCGTATTTAAACGATATGTTTTTTTTGTTTCTACTAGGGAAGCAAGTATTGTTTTGAGCAACCCCTCATTACTACCACTCAAATATTTTTAAAATCCTTGTTTCTGTGAATCTCCGATACATACCTGCTATTTTGTTTATTTATTTATTTATTTATTTATTTATTTATTCAGGTAAACCTTACAGCTTTTAGTATTGTATGCAACTGAAATTATAAAATATTACGCCAATTACAAGATACTCAAATATACAATTCTACACAGCAGTTTACAGAATGATATTTACTTATGTCTAATGTTACATACCGGTACAGATCGGCTACGGCTCTTTACAATATGAATAGAACATTCGTTGTGTAAACTGAGTCAATAAGCACCAAAAGACACAGCTTCACATTTTTTCCCCTGTTCTCATACGGAAAGAGAGAGACACAGTTGTACAAGGCATGAGGAAATATATTCCCACCAAATCGTAAACCCTTTGAGCTGATAATACATGCGAAGATCAATTAAAAAAAACTGCATGTTGACGTCAAATTGAAGGTCAGGTAAACACTTCTGAGCTACTTGAATGCTTGAAAATGATGACATGTTATCAAAAAACTGCGTGTGACAAGCCCGCAGCAGTAAATACGCAGTAGTCTGCAATACTTTATTTTCTATCACATTTTGCCAAAGGATAAAGTACAACTTTCTGACTCATTCTTACGACGCTAGTAAGCGTGACAGGTTACCAATGGAAAAGTGTACTCTGTAGTTTCATCCCTCAACGGCAGACCTACCTTGGCCCCACTACGAGCATCTAGTTTACCTGCGCACGGCTAAAGCCCTTCTTTATGGGATTGATTTGTTTCCTTTGCGAGGACTTAGAGCTGTCGCGGTGTCGAGACGCACTTATAGCCCTGTCGGCTTTTCCGGCTACCTCGGCTTATAGAGATCCGGGTAACGGTTGATGGGAGCTTGGCGTTTCAGCGACCAAGCGAACGCTTAATGTAAGCCCCGTAAAATGGTAATGCGCATGACAGTTCCATACATTTGATGTATATTTGATAAAACTGAATACATAATGTTCATGAGGACTTCCACATATACAGGGTTATTTTTGGACCCCTAGCCGAAAGTCACTATTATTTTAGGGACATCATTCTGAGCATATTTCACTAAGAAACAGATTTGATCAGAGCAACTTTATTTGTCACTTCTCCATACAAATCAGCTGACCCACTCCGCCCAAAATGTACTAGGAAGTGAAAAATAAAGTTCCTCTATCATTACTAAAAGTTGCTCAGAATGATGTCCCTAAAACAATAGTTACTTTTGGCTAGGGGTCCAAAAGTAACCCTGTAGATCTATGCGACGCCGCGTAGCGTAGCTCCATGTGCGGAGGCCTATACCCTAATTATTATAATAACGAAGAAAAATGACAGTTCCGATGTTACCGCTTTTTGGTAGAAAATAAATAGTGATGGGGTCAAGAATGATTTAGTTCATTCGAATGTCTCAATATAGAGTGATATTGATAGAAATGATACGAAAGCTAGTAGTGCATAAAGCTTGTTCAAACTGGAATGTCGCGCCCCTCCTTTGTTTGCGAATAATAAGTAATAAAAATTAAGCATTTGCAAAAGAATAACTCACAAAAAGTGGGCATAATTTGCTTCTGCCACCTCAAATGGGAAAAAGCGTAATGCTTTCAATGTCATATTAAATTGTGACAAATATTTATTAGAAATCCTAATTGTTAAGAATTACTCTATTCATTTTCATTCTATTTAGAATGAATGAGAATATCACTATCAAACTGAAAATGGGAACATTATTTCAAGAAGTGACGTTTGATGTTGTCAGTTTACTTCGTTTTTATAGTAATTAGGGTATAACTCAAATCGACAGAAAATTGTGGAGAAATGACCGACGTCACTATTCAAATATCGAGTGCATTTCTGAATTCAGTATTTGAATCCATTATCGGGAGTCCGGAATACGATTTCACACCTATACAAAATCTGAACCCCCTAAGTCGAGCCATTGTAATTCTCCAAAATTATTAAAAAAAAAAGACATTAAAATTAGTTTGACAATGGGTACCAACGTCAAAAATTAGACATTCATTGACGTCTTGGTACCCACTGTCAAAATAATTTTAATCTCATTTTTTTTTATAATTTTAATGTCAATATTGTTCCAAGGACTCTTTTGTCCTTACGCTACAGTGGGTGTAAGTCAACAATAAATTCAACACGGCTATGTTAACTTGACCGTGTTGTTTGTGTAAATACGGTATTGTACATATCTCGCGTCTGTCAAGTCTGGTTCATATCATTTCGTCTTCTCACCTGATATTATCCTGAGCGTTCTGTAGCATTACGTTTTTATAAGGGTTCGAAAATGCAACGAAATGCTTCGAGAAAAGGAACTCACGCAGTGCACCCAGCTGTCGGCCAATCGCAATACTAACCAATACCCACCTATAGTGTCTACCTTGTTAGTATTCAAGGGACCACGCAGAATAATTCGGTAGAGGGCGCGACCGCAGCCTGGGGTCTACTAAACACCTCCAGGGCTGTTGTCATCCGCTGGCGCAGGATTTCCGGTCAAGCAAACTAATTATGTTGTAGGTAGGAATTTGATATGAGAGTAAACATGATTATGCCTATAGTATGAACGGCATGCCCTTAGCCGCACACTATTATTTTCTTATTATTTTTATTATATTCGAGAAAATCTCCATGTATATTGGATATTTATAAGTGAGTGTCGTTGCCATGAGACATATATACTAGTGTGGAACATGAGTATATCGAGTGATTTTGTATGGTAATCACACGATATAAGTAGGTGTAGATATCCGTATACCTATCGAATGTGTGAGAATCAAACCCCAAAAGCAATGGATGTGCCTGTTTGTTATAAATGTTTGTTTATTGTTTAATCGTTCCGCTTTATAGATGAACCATCCCACGACGAAGTTTTGACTTTAGGTTTAAAGAACTTTATTCTCATAAACTTCTACATGAGATGGTTCATCTATACGCCCCTGTCTGATTCAACTACCTACATCAATTATTATTATTTGCTCTCTTAACTGAAAAAAAAGTCTCACAACTCATAACTGAAATTTGCTATTGGTCCAGGTAGTCTTCGTCATGTAAAATACAACAACTAAAACGAGTAAGGTGATTTAGCAAGATTAGCTAGCTGCCTGTTTAAAAGTAGGTTCTTATAAGCCGTCTTGCCTTAATATTTTTCCAGATCATTAGCGACTAAACCGCTTTAATGGCACGGGGGGAAACCGCCCTGCGCCGCCGGCAATAATTGTCAAAGTCCTCCCAACCAGATACTTATAACTCAACCCACCCCATATTTCTGCGTCGAACGGCCCCCGTTTCCTACAACTTCTCACTTTTATTGGCATCGTCTAATCTGACTCACCGACATAGGGCGTTGTCGTCGCGTTTCACGATTTAATAAATGTTCCCCTAGATAAATTTAACTTCAACATTAGCGCCCTCTACATCGACACAACGATTACACGCCGACTGCAATTTTTCACTCCCGCCCCGTGGTGGCCCTACAATTTATGACACGGGGTATGATTTTTCAACATCCATAAGTTTGATTTATTATTTACGGAGAGAACACTAGCAAATCGCTGAAGCAAGCGGAATGCTCGCCTGCTCTTTTAAAAAGTGAAATAAATCAGTACAATATTTCTTTGTTCGTTGGTAGTGGTAAATGTCTTGAAAGGCGTTTTGGGATCGCCGCCTTTTTTAGGGTTCCGTACCCGAAGGGTGCCAAACGGGACCCTATTACAGAGACTTCGCTGTCCGTCTGTCTGTCTGTCTGTCAGTCTGTCTGTCTGTCCGCCCGTCCGTCCGTCCGTCCGTCCGTCCGTCCGTCCGTCCGTCCGTCCGTCCGTCCGTCCGTCCGTCCGTCCGTCCGTCCGTCCGTCCGTCTGTCTGTCTGTCACCAGGCTGTATCACATAAGGGGGGCTCCCATACAACTAACGTGATTTTTTTTTCGGTTTTTTATATATAATGGTACGAAACCTTTCGTGCGCGAGTCCGACTCGCACTTGGCCGTTATTATTTCCGTTTAGGTTCAATTTATCACACACGCTAACGAGGTGCCCGGGGTCGAGTGCTGCATTGTTTGGTTTGTTAGGCCGGCGCTGATTCTTTGTTTCGCAGTGAATATATTTTACGTAGTAATCCAAAGAAAGAACCACTGTTGAACTTTCGAAGTCGATCAGAGATAACAAAGGTTTTTATTCAGCGGAATTGAAATGGAATCGAATTATTTATCTACCCAAAATACTCGGTGGAATGCTATCGTTTTGTTAGTTAATTAAGGTTCAGTCTAGACATAAACTGATATACATACATACAAGATGTTTGTAGTATGGAGCGACACAATTTTTTGGGGAGTAGAGGACATCATTCTGAACAGCTTTCTCTATGAAAGCGATTTGATCAGAGCAACGTTTTTTTACATTTCAATACATTTTGAGCCGAGTGGTTATCAGATTATTTGTATAGAGAAGTGAAAAATAAAGTTGCTCTGATCAAATCGGTTTGATAGTGAAAGTTGTTCAGATTGATGTCCCTAACTCGCCAAAATGTTTTGTCGCTCCATACCATATAGGTCAGAAAAACGAATGGTCATTAAAAGGTATAGAGGGAAATGCTTGGAACACAATTTTTGACTTCGTACCTTTTTTTGGCCTAGTTAGGAGGTAAACAAAAGTCCCCGCCCATAGGCCTAATGCTGGGGGGTGGGAGTGTCCCCTTTTTCAGTTTTTCGTAAAAAAAACTCGTGAACGGTAGCCCATAGCAAAAAACGTTCTTAGACTCAAGTATTCTACATAAAATTCTCTACAAAAAGATTGTAAATGTCGTAGCCAAATCGTCGAATTGGCCATATCATGAAATGGCCAAACGTGAAATATCATAAAACGATGAAATCTCTTATGGCAAACAATGCGGTAGTTTAGGTAAAGACCAAAGAGGGCAAGCGATGGTGAGACTAAGTGGGTTCCACCTCCTAATGTCTTTTTAACACGCTTTTATTAGTTTCACTTATATCTTCAATTGTATTTATGTTTTTAACGGAATCTTCTAACCCACTTCCCGTGATCCGATTGAGCTAAAAATTTTAATACGTATGTAAGTTAGATGTCAATACAATATTTTTTTGACTTTGAGCTGATCTGATGATTTAGATGGAAGGTGGCAATGGGAACTCTGTTACCAGACGTCGTAACTTCTCGAGTTTGGACTCATTTGAATCGTCTTGACGAGTACTTTGGTCCCTTATGAGGTCCAGTCCAGTCCAGTCCCTGTTGATTGAGCCGGAAGGTGGCAATGGGAACTCTGTTACCAGACGTCAAATGAGCCCAAACTCGATAAAGTTACGACGTCTGGTAACAGAGTTCCCATTGCCACCTTCCGGCTCCATCATCAGACCCTGGATCTGACCCTGGTACCTCACCAAAGTACTTGTCAAGACAAATCAAATGAGCCCGAACTCGATAGGGTTGCATCTTTTGGTAACAGAGTTCCCTTAGCCACCTTCCGTCTCCATCATCAGATCAGCTCGAAATCAAAAAATACTGTATTGTCATCTAACCTACATACGTATTTAAAATTTTAGCTCAGTCGGATCACGGGAAGTGGGTTCGAAGATTCCGTTACAGATATAAGTGAAGCTAATGAAAGCGTGTTAAATAGGAGGTGAAACCCACTTAGTCTCACCATCGCTTGCCCCCTTTGGTCTTCACCTAAACTACCGCATTGTTTACCATAAGAGATTTCATCGTTTTATGATATTTCACGTTGGCCATTTCATGATATGACCAATTCGACGATGTGGCTACGACATATACAATCTTTTTGTAGAGAATTTTATGTAGAATACTTGAGTCTAAGAACGTTTTTTGCTATGGGCTACCGTTCACGAGTTTTTTACGAAAAACTAAAAAAGGGGACCTTTACACCCCCACCCACCCCCCGGCATTGGGCCTATGGGCGGGGACTTTTGATATGTTTACCTCCTAACTAGTCCAAACAAAGTTTCAAAGTCAAAAATTGTGTTCCAAGCATTTCCCTCTATAACTTTTCATTTCCTGGCCTAATATGCTATATAATGCACTATTTCTGATTGATGACTAGTCAATTATGTCAATTGCTAGCAAATAAACCAAATATTTATTTCAATTGGCTGGCGGTAAAAGAATAAATGGCTGCCTGCAGGCACCGCTGCAGAACGACCGGCCAATTAATTTGAACGAACGAATGAATGACCGAATGAGATTAATGAACGACTATTTGTTACCATTCGAACGGGCCGAAGCCGTTACATTTAAATTATTGCACGTTCACGTATCCAGGTAATGTTATACATGACGGGGAACGGGTAAAATAGAGCACGGCTCCTAATGACAATCAGATACTTGTGGGCGTTTCTAGTGGGAAATCAAGCAATGAGTGAACACATATTCGATCCATTCACAGTTTATAATCACTTTTGCTAGTCTTTGGTTACAGTAACGTATAGCTCCGATTTAACACTGGTTATCATAGCACGACACAATGGATGTTACTTATCTCGATTAGGAAACGTGGCGAGTTCAGTGCAGAGCTGGCCCAAGTTGTCACTTCGACAAGATCCCAACGAAAAGTGCGCTGCCGGGCATCTTGTCCCGCCATGTTCATTCACCAAAACCCGCGCTTTCATAAACACGAGGTTCTATTCACCAAAGCCTCTGATTGGTCAAGCCTTACACGTGTACCAATCGTACCACACAATAATGTTGCCAGCTCCGCAAAGACCACGCCCTAGCCTAGACTAGACTAGACGTTTCCCAATGAATTTGAACGCAAACACAAACGAACATCGAACTATAACATTCGTTACGAACTTCACAATTTCTGAACGAACAACGGTCTACATGAGTCTATGCCATTTGCGTGACATTTCGGAACGCAATCTTGTTGTTTATTTGTCCGACTCCACCACTCTCCGACACGGCCATTCTGACATATCACGCGTCCACGCGTGAGGAGGTACCTGAGGACAATAGATTTCCGGAGAGTAAACTGTCACTCGGCCAACCTGACCAAAGGGATACGTGTGGGCAACTAGCTCTGATACCCGATAGCAATATTACATCCATCAATTATTTAGAAACCAAATTATAGTCAGTCATAAAATAAGAATCATTTTAACTAGAACTGAACAGATCCAAACCAAAACAAGATTAATCCTTGCATCTCATTTCTATGTGAACAGCTGATCTTAACACCATAACCTCTATCCGGTTACACCAACAATGACCTCCATCCGGTCATCCACCCACCAAGGACCACTATCCGGTCATCCAACTGTCACCTCCATCCGGTAACAGCATCAAAAACTCAAAGCCACAGTGACCTCTATCCGGTCAACCACCCACCAAGGACCTCTATCCGGTCATGGTCGTGTCACCTCCATCCGGTAACAGCATCAGATCACCACACCTCAACAGCAACCGCACGCCACCGTCAATCAAGGTGGCCGCACTGCAACGGGAAGATCAGGTCCCGAATGGTCCGACCCTTTTACGCCTACGTCTACAGTTGCTGCGGGCTATTGGCATCACTCACATCCATCATACTCAGCTAATGAAAATTAAGTATCAAACTTTAATGATCATAAAACTTATTAGGTTCTGTTCAATTCAGTTCATTTTCAATCAAAGTTACATCACTCTCTATAAAATTTATATCTGAAGGTTTTCAACGAATCTTTTCTCATTTTCATTATCGGTTTGGTTTATCTCTGTACAGATCAACTCAATTACATTTACATCACACATATTGCCACGCCTAGTCAAACACACAAGGTGTAGCACAATACGCAGTCGCCTCTCTCGCGCGACTCACAAGACTCCCTGTGCCTCAATCGAGCACAACCCTAATGGCAACGCCTCCATCCAGCGATCCATCTGCAGTGCCTCCATCGAGCACAAAGTACGCTTTCGCCTATATCGAGCTAGAGCATACTATCATCGCAACATACATACTCAGCACCTCCCTCGAATGCTATGCAAGCTAAGCAATATGTGGACAAGGCCCAGCGACCTCTTCAGTTTTCAGGATCATCAGACTCAACATCAGAAATAACCACGCAACCTTCAGGCATTTTTCGCAAGCGATCATGAGAACGATAAAGTTGCTATACAATACAAGTTTCCAATGATACTAAAGTTAAATCAGGTCACGATCACTTTTACCACTGCACATGCGGCCTGCACAAAGCAACCACGTACCAACGGTAACCATCTCAGCCGCGTAAGTACTACCCCTCGCAAAGGGCACTGCTACACTTAATACGCAGCCAACGTGTACCATTTACAAGCTCCGGCGTTACCAAGTACAGCCACACAACAGTGTAAATAAAAGAGAACCACATTATCATTATCGTCACATTATAACACAGAGACACGATTAAAGTCAAAACTTATAGTGCATTTAGTTAAAATATTTACAGTCACAATCACAACTGCACAGAGTATCAAATACCATCAAACCAAAGCTAATTAGCTCTCCCATTGATCTAACTATCACATGGTTACAACAACACAACAGTAATTCAGATAGCAAGCAAGTGTCACATTCGTGGCCTATGAGCTGCAATAGCTCCCCAACATTGTATTACGCATCCTCTCAAGGATCGCAATCACAAGTAGCAACAGTGCATCCCCTCCAAGGATCACTTCACAGAGTCCACCATGACTCTCTAGTCTTCAAGAAGACCCGGCCTTCGCCAGAACCATGCGCCCATCGCGTACCCACGGATTACTCTCCGCGAGCAAATACCGACTTCCAACGAGCTACGACTACGCCATGGTCCTTGGTATAGCCGACCAACCGAACTGTGCACACATTACTCTATCGTCATCGTCACAGCATCAACCAACATGCTCTTCGCTTGAATCATTTTCATTATCTGAAACCTCAAACGGTATTTGATCCTCTGGCATTCTACGCAACCTATCGTGTGCGTATTTGTAAGTACGCTTACAACTCAATGATTTCAGGACATCACGGTCACCATCCAAAACCATTATCACTCTCAATGGACCTTTGAACTTGGGGTCCAACTTAGTTTGGTTCCGCAAAACAAAATCAATCAATCATTCTCAATCAAAACAAAGTCACCGATGGAAAACTTATTCAGCCATGCCTACAAGTGTCATTCAATTGATATGCGATTACCCTTCAATTATTTCCTTCATCAACAAATACTCTGAACCCGAGTTATCATGAAAAACAATACCGCTCACCAAATCATTCAACTCCTCCGATGGGGTTCGACTACGGGTCAAAACGGCACGTCTGAAACAGCTCATCGCGACGTCTCACAGGATCACTACAATCGAGATTCTGCTGCATGTCGCGGCTGGTGGCCGGCTGCTTCTTCCCGATCTTCATCGTAAGTTCACGATATCTGGTCACTGCATTTTCAGTTTTGTGATGGTGCAAGCAGCTGTCTGAAACACAGAAAAAAAGGGCAATACCTATCCACTTGTTTTGTTTCACTATAGATCGTCGTTGGTTGTACTTGTGGTCAGTAGTAAGGTAGGTAAACTGCGTAATTCGTTGCTTTGTATCTCTGAGGCATAGGTAACCTCTTGTGTGTGAGATTCCCGATCCGGTACGTTTTAATTTCATAGGTTTTGATTTTTATTGCCAAACCATAAGTTTGAAAATTGCGGGCGATTTTTAGAATTACACACAGTTAAAGGGGCTTTTAACTAAGGACAACGATTTCACAACAACGAGGCAAACAAAACGCGTTTCTGCGCGTAGGGAGAAGTCTCACAAACGTAAAGTAATAGTCTGGCCTAGTATGATATGTTTTGCAACATAATCAGTGCAAGAAACGTGTTAAAATAACGAGTAATGCGTAAGAATGGATCAATATACTCGCCTGTTATTGCTTGTTCCAAAATCCATTTGATTTAATTGAAGTTTCATCGGAAATCCATATTGAGTTGGAATCTCCGTTTATTTTTCACCCACAGTTGATGCTGTCATCAGCCTGTGACGTAATGGTGAAATCGAGCCTTGTTTCAACTGTTGCCTGGTATTTTGGTTACATCGTCGTGGGATTTTTCCATTGTTCATTTTTATGAGGGTAGTTGCATTATTGTTTTCAATCAGTCACTATTTCGTCATTAAACATTCCTCGATTCTTTACACGCGATGTCAGGGTACAACAGCCAGATGCACTTTACAACGCCTAACTCAAGGTCACATTGCATTGTCCGACTTATACAGGGTTATTAATGGTTCACAAATTTGCAGTGGCGCATTATGAATAACATGAATTATCTTCACTCGATGTCATTGAACTTAGGTATGGGTAACAATTCCGATCGTCGTTGCGCGAACCCGTTGCATTAGCGCTTGTATGAGGGCGCGTAATCACAATTTAAATTTCAAACAGTTATGACCATTATTTATTGCAGTAATTTTCACTTTTTAACATCTCAATGCTTGATCGAATCCCAGTTCTGATGACGGGGAACGGGTAGAATAGAGCACGGCTCCTAATGACAATCAGATACTTGTGGGCGTTTCTAGTGGGAAATCAAGCAATGAGTGAACACATATTCGATCCATTCACAGTTTATAATCACTTTTGCTAGTCTTTGGTTACAGTAACGTATAGCTCCGATTTAACACTGGTTATCATAGCACGACACAATGGATGTTACTTATCTCGATTAGGAAACGTGGCGAGTTCAGTGCAGAGCTGGCCCAAGTTGTCACTTCGACAAGATCCCAACGAAAAGTGCGCTGCCGGGCATCTTGTCCCGCCATGTTCATTCACCAAAACCCGCGCTTTCATAAACACGAGGTTCTATTCACCAAAGCCTCTGATTGGTCAAGCCTTACACGTGTACCAATCGTACCACACAATAATGTTGCCAGCTCCGCAAAGACCACGCCCTAGCCTAGACTAGACTAGACGTTTCCCAATGAATTTGAACGCAAACACAAACGAACATCGAACTATAACATTCGTTACGAACTTCACAATTTCTGAACGAACAACGGTCTACATGAGTCTATGCCATTTGCGTGACATTTCGGAACGCAATCTTGTTGTTTATTTGTCCGACTCCACCACTCTCCGACATACATATCTCCGTTCTTTAGAAAGTTTCTAAACCGTAGTAACCGTACTGACCATTACGCATATAGGGTAACATTTTACTACCTGAAAGTCTGTATTCAAAAATCTATGTGTGTTGTTCACAGAAAGGTATCTGGAGCACTGCTCTCGCCAAGTCGAGCATTTAGAGTAAGACTCTATAAGACTAGTTCAACTACAAATATGAATAATGATTAGGTAGATACGGTATTAGTGTCTCTTGCGTTTTTATCTCAAAATATCAAGTATGATGGGTACTTATCTGTAAAAACAATTGTCACAGTATATTTTGTAAGCATTAAGCTGTTACGGATACCAGTCTCATACAAAACGCACCGCCCTAAACCAACACACTCGTCTTTACTCCCCGAAGTACGTTTAGTAACAACCAATCTAACATCGTTGTGTAAGGGCCATTTTGCAATGATCTGATCAAATTGGCCGAGGCTTTCACGAACATTAGCATATCCAAGAGGGTGATGACCACAGTACTCGGATACGGGGACGCATTACACTATATAGTGTAAACAATGTGAAACAACAATCGCGTGGATTTCAGTCCTGTGTAAATATAAACAAACTTGTAGGATGTAAATAAGATAAATATAGAAAATATAGTAAAGTGCCTTTCCCATTTTAGATGGACAGAGGAATAGAATTTATCCAAGTTTAGCCAATAACCGAATTCTTCCTCAAAACAATTCCTTCCGCAAGGCATAGGGATGTGACTGAGGGAAAAAAAAAATCGATTAATAAATAATCGATTTATTTTTACTCTACAAAAATCGATTTTAAAAAAATCGATTATTTGGTCAAAAATAATAGTTTTTTTTTGTAATAATCGATTATTTTTTTTAGGCTAGATATAAAGTCTTCAGTGAAATGAAACGTTTAATTGTTTTTTTTTAATTAAAATATATTAGTAGTTATTTAGTTACCATGCATTTTTAGGTAATGCCTGCAAAAATAAAAGTTTCGGCAGCCTTTTACAGAGAATTCGGCTGCGACTTTTTCTCATTAAGTTGCCCGCCTTCGAGAACTGTCTCTATGCTGGTGCCGATGATAATGGTTTAGGTCCCGCTATATGAGTTGGTATTAGCCCACCAGCCCATCAGTCAGCATTGGCCTGGCCATTCAAGGAAGATGGAGGTTGACATTTGGAAAAAAAATCGGAAAAAAAATGACCAAATAAATTAATCGATTTTTTCTATAATCGATTATTTTTTCACAAACCTAGCAATAAGGCATCTCAGAACGATTGGTCGGTTTTATAAAGTTACTGGTACGAAAACGTACGTACGTATTGGCCAATGTTTTAATGAACGAATTATTTTGCTCATTTTTGCTCTAAAACTAAATGTTACATCGTTTGTTTTATTTTCGTCTTTATATACTTTAATATCTTATCCCTCATCTTGCGATGTCATCCGTCGCCAAAACCTATTATCACTTCAGCTCACGTGGCCATGAATCATATATTCTCGATAAATCAAACCCCCCGGAAGTCTGGTTGTCCTTACATCGCTCTATCGGCGACGGCAACCGTAGGGTTACATGAGTTCGTATACGTAGGTTTAATTATTATAAACATCTTTTTCTTAGCTTGATCGCAATCAACAACTTGTAATCGACTTATCGGGTGAAATGTTCCATTGTAAATGTTTGCATAATTAAAGTTACTATCATTCCCCCCTCCCTTTCAATATCAAACAATAGGAATGGGTCGAGCTAAAATTAATTTGTTTTAGAAATCGTACTGGGAATATTCCGAAGGAAGCCTCAAAATACTTGTGACAGTCTCTTTCCCGGATCCCATTTTATTTTTGAATGCCAAGATCTGTAATCCAGCAGCGGATTCTGTATTTCCGTTGCTGGTAACCCTGAACGATGTATCACCATAAATCAGCAGCCGCCGCCTCTCTGCCTGCATCGCTTACGGTGCGATTTTTGGCGACCGTCTCACGCACTGTGCAGGGTGTGGCAAAATATACAGGGTGACATTTAATTAGCTGACAATATTTTGGGGAATGATAGTACCCATCAATACGGACAACGTTCCTCAAGAAACACATACTCGCAAATGAAGAAGATTTGATTGATTGATTGAAGAAGATTTTTCGTCCTCCAGTACATTGCCCCGATCAGCTGATTTCATGTTACTATGGGAGACCCAAAAAATTTTTTCGGTTGCGACCATATGTTTCTTAGGGAAAGTTGTTCGTATTGATGGGTACTATCATTCCCCAAAATATGGTCCGCTAATTAAATTTCACCTGTATACATAGGTAGATATTTGAGAGGTTTTATGGACATATTTCTGAACAACTTTTATGATGGAACCAATGAATTATTTGTTTTGGATAAGTATGTAAAAAGTTTTATATAGGCATATTTGACCTCTGCCACCCCATCTGGTACAAGGCAGTAAAGTATGAATGATGCGTAGATAAAGTCGAACAAATTCGCAAAAAGTGAGACAAAAATTAGTTTGGATAAAAACTATATATATTTAATTTGTATGAACAATCCGATAGATGCTTACATCTTAAAATCGCATGCGACATAATTGTTCCTGTCATTAATTTTAGACGATATATTTAGTGTTACTATCCCGACCTGTGATCCATTTTCGTAATTATCTAACCTTGTATGGGTCAATAAATAAATGCAATGTAATCCAATACTGATAATTCCGACCGGTATTATATTTATGTGGGCGTTGCTGGTGTCACAATTCAAACACAAAAATCACCGAACTCTGCCATTTCAGTGCCGACCATGGCTCGAGTAGTTCATGTCATAGTTAGTTTATTCTTCATCTTCATATTAAGCAGTTACTGTGAGGAATGTCCTCCAGAAAGACTAAATATTGAGAGGTCCTGGGAAGAAAAATTAGAAAAGGAGCACATCAACAAGAAACTAAGCGACAAAAACTTCAAGGACCTAAACGTAAATCTGATTCTAAGATTATTTAATTTCGGTTTCGATGAAGAGATCTTTTCATACCATGGAAAGTCTGTTATGACGTGGACCGAGAAATGCTTCGCTTGGAAACCAGAAGACTACGGAGGGATCCGAGAAGTCATTGTTAGTCGTTTCTGGACTCCTCCGTTTGATTTGTTGAATGGAGCAGATGGTAATGATTACTACAATTATAACCGTCCCAAATGCAGAATACAGTATGACGGCGAAGTTACCTGCGTGACAATACAATCGGCTGAGGTAATGTGCAGAACTCAATTGAAAGACTGGCCTTTCGATACCCAAAATTGCACTCTCAAGTTCGGATCACCAGATATCTACGTGAATTATACCTTATCCTACAGTACAATGCTTACAGCTGGATATGGAGATGGCTGGATTATAACGGATTACAGTACTGGTAAATTGGATGATGTGAAAGGAGGTGTTTATTTAACTCTCTCAATAATAAGAGAAGGCGAAGATTTGGCAGCGCTTGTGGTGTATCAGATAGGAACATTAGCAGCTTTGACTCTACTGACTTTGGTGTTCGGGGATACAAGTGAATATAGGTATGGTATTCTTATCTTCAGTATTTTGTGTCACGTCACAGTATTAACAAACAGTTCTTCATATATTCCAAGTTATGGTGACGACGTACCGCTAGACATAACTTTCATAAAAAACTCGATAATTATAAACTGTTTTCTGATAATTTTCACGTATATTCTGGCGCGTGTGAGACTATTGAGTTTCGAGTCGCCAATTTGGTTGAATACTTTTAATATTGTTATACTAAATAGTGGATATAAGTACGTTGTTGTCAATTACACGGATTCAGACTGTTTGGCTCTGGTTTCGTCGGATATAGATAATGAAGATTCAGTTAAAACGCTTAGTAAACATCCAGAATGGAATAATTTTGCAAACATACTCAATAGCTTTGTACAAATTAGCATTCCAGTGGTTTACATCTGTATGCTTTCAGTGTGCATTCCAACATTCCCAACGTATACATAGGTATCGTGATAACATGTGATAGCAACCAATAAAATTAGTTGTATCATTAAGTGTGTATTATACATTTCATGTCTCTCCCAAGTGTACAGACCGTAACATATCAATTTCGGCTAATACCTAACCACTTGTGAATGGATGGAAATAGCGTATTGTATTACATACATGACGATAGTCTATGAATCAGCTAATATCGGCTCTACTGCATTTCATACTACATAGCTAATAATGCCACTATTATTGGCTTGCTAGTTGATACATAGTAATCTGTTCCAAAACGTAATTTAATGATGCTTAGAAAATTATGCCCATCGAAATATGACCATAACAGTTTACAGGATGTGTAAGAAAGGTTTTAAGGGACAACACTTTAAGAAACTTTCACTTAAAGCGATTTTATCATAGCAGATTATTTTTAGTTTCTACATACATTTTGGAAGGTCAGATTAGTACAGAGAAGTGATAATTAAGGGGAACTGATCAAATCGGTTTCATAATAAAATTAAAGTTGTTCAGAATTATTAGTTAGGGGAATCATTCTGAATTTTACTACTCTAAATAAAATAAGACTACACCAATATCTGTTACACCCTGAATAAATATAGCACATTCTGCTTGCATCGGAGTTTCCTATCAGATCCGCTGTTGGAAGTAAGAAGCCAAGTCGGATGTTTACGGAAACAGCCTTCACACGTTCGACAGTAAAAATGTAGGACTCTTATCGTAGTTCAGTTTTTCTGTCGGAGGAAACATCGTGATTGTATATGTCGGACGTAGGGCAAGTCTGGCAAGGGCAATGGGCAGGACATATCTGTCGCACAAAAGACGGGAGATGGTGCCATAGAGTTCTGTTCTGGAGACCCCGTACAGGAAATAGAAGTGTGGGAAGACCTGCGGCACGACGATGGTCTGACGACATCAGGAGCACAGCCTGCCCGACATGGACGAGGGAAGCCGCAGAGCGCACGAAATAGTGGTCAATTGGGGAGGCATATGTCCAGCAGTGGACGCAAAAATGCTGAAGAAGAAAAATTTCAAGGCTGCGAGATTAAAGTGATATATAATATTACCTATCTTAATAAATTTACTGTTTATCAACTAATTAAGTTCATTTGAAGTTCAGCCTGATGAGATATTCTGAACTGACTATTCAGCACTAGAATTAGATGAAGTATTTGATTCGGAAACATCAATAAAGTGAAACATGTTATTTTCTAAGCTAAAACTTCTAAGACTGTTTTCATATCAGGATGATCTAAAAAATACATAGAGCGAACAATTTAGAGAGAGACTCGTACCACACTTTTTACTGCTGTTAAATACACTTTAAACGCAACTTAACTACAATATTGTCAAGTTACACGGTTTAGCATTATACGGATATTGCCTGTCAGCCAATTCGTGTTGTATTCAAACTAAGTATATTTAAAAGCTGCCAAAAGGGTGGTACAAGAATAGCAATGGAATAGCAACCACAATATCTATTGGTCACTGAGGTCGAAGTGCATTGACCGACCGACCGAACATTATTGAGTCTTTCTCTAGTTGAGGTACCTACTTCGAAAACGTTTGCCGAAGCAATATGAACTGTAAATGCAAATCGAATTTCCAATACAACGAGCTCTCGAATTTTCATACCGTTTTAGTTCGAAATTTATGTAAACTAGCTCGTTGCGAACTATTTCAATTGAAAATTGAAATCGCAAAAAGTCACCGGAGAATATAGTTATTGGAGAGAAGTCCAATTAGGTCATGCCTACTGATCTAGTACTAGAGAGAAAACTTAATAGCTAACCTTTACTATGACACTAAGCAAATGCAGAGAAATCTTGCCGCAGGTACATTTGTAGACATAACTAACTAAAGTTACGTTTTATAATAAATGTATTTTGCTCTAAATTGCTTTTAAGTTAATTGAAGTGCTTTCTAGTAAACGATAGTCAAAGAAAAATGCTAACATAATAATCCACCAAGCGCTTTCGAAAATTTTAGTAAAGGTAAAAAAAAATCCGCTGCTTAATAATATTTTTAAACACGTATTCAATAAACACTACTCGTGCAACGGAGCGTTTATCTTTCCTGGGTACGTATTCTTTGTGGCTCTGGTGGGTACTTAAGCTACATACATATTTAGAGCACGTATAGTTTTACTTCACGCTTTGATACTCTGTGTCAGACTTGTGTTACTTAATTGTTATTATAAACAGTAATTGAGCTGTATTTGTGAATTAAATAAAGTACATACTGTGACTTTTCATTTCCAAAACTGTTCGTAGTTTTTTTTTTACTTCAACAAAACAAACATAGCGTCACGGCTTTTCCCATACGTGGTGGCAAAAGCACAACTGTGCCAACGTTAGCCATTGTACTTATAAACGGATATTCCCTGATTTCTCGAGCATAAATTTAATCTTATCGTGTAGACGCACTTTCAAGATACCAAGATGATCCCGTGGGCACTCTACTACTACATGTTCGTACACGCGCCACTGTGCGCCCTTTATAGCGTTTTCATGATCTACACCGCATTCATGTAAAGCTACACCTTTCCGACTGTGATCTTATTACATGCGCCGCAGAGATTTTAATGCCGCTGCTATAGAGTAGTTTGAGTAGAACGCGGCTGAGCTCGTCTATCTCCTTGCAGACATACATAAAAATTTCCGCAAAGATTGTTGCCTCTCTTGTTAGCCTAAATTGGCGGCGGAAAAAAAGTAAACCTGTAACGCCCGTGTACACTGCCAACTCAAAGTATGACAGACACTCAGACATTCTGTTGCTGTCTCTGTCCCGAGACATAACAGCTTCTTTTTATTTGAGCAGCAGTCTATTCATAGCACTTGGCAACGTTAGAAAGTTCTACTATCTACTTTTCCCATCCAACCCAGGTTTTCTAAAGTCAAGACAGGTAGGTATTTCATAAAAAGTAAACAAACATCGCAGTTAAAACTAAACTAATTCATAGCTGATAAAGTTTATTTGATACGGAAGGTGGCCATGTATGTTCGTTCATATCCCAAACCCGTGCCCCCGATACCTATAGAATCCTATCACCACTAACTAAGTTATTCTTCGGCATTAGCCTTTAAAAGGATGGGTCGACTGAGATGCCAAGTAATTTGATTTCACTCCATTGTTTTTTAAGAAACCACACAAAACCCCGATTCGGTTCACGTCATGTCATTTTAATTCCGTCAAGCAAGAGGCCCAGAGCTCTAAAACATTACCATAAGTTAATTAAAATCCAAACTTGAGCGTAATTTCAGCACCATTACCGGTGGTTAAAATTCATGTTCCCTTGCATATTTTTTACGATTCCCGGAGTTTCAAGTTGAATCCCCTGGAGAGATGCAGGGTTCTTTACGGCAACATTCAACCGTCTATTATGACCGGTGGTTGAGGGGAGGGGGAGTGGGGATTGAACGAAAAATTAAACTCGATCGTTTATGAAATGAAACGCAGGTTGCCTGCTTGACAGTGACGCCACGTGCACGATGCTTACACGTGTACATAAATTTTGATTCAGATCGAAACATGATATTTAATACAAGATACTGCGCAACTGTGAAAGGCGTCATGCTGTTTATTTTTGTATACAAATCCATCGAGTGGCAATCCATTGACACACTGAAGTGTTGATTAGGTACGTACTATACTTAATAAACGTAACGTTGCATAACAAGAAGAAAATCTAACGAAAATTGTGAAAATATGAGAGTACAGATATACATAGGTACTAGGAGCGTGATTATCATTAATATCCCAGCGAGGGGCACAAGCCTTGATGTTTTTGATTTAGCCAATTGGTCTACCTGATCTATCTCTTAAAGGTTAAATTTGATCTCTTAGTATACTTTGCACCATACATGTGCAAAACTGTTCCAATTTACTTATTTCCTTAAACTCTGTATTAAGCATAATAATAATAAGATAACCGCTATCTTTTAACGTGCCAAACGGGACCCTATTACTGAGACTTCGCTGTCCGTCCGTCCGTCCGTCCGTCTGTCTGTCACCAGGCTGTATCTCATGAACCGTGGTAGCTAGACAGTTGAAATTTTCACAGATGAAGAAAATCAAAAGAAATTTAATATTAAGGGGGGCTCCCATACAACAAACGTGATTTTTTTGCTCATTTTTGTTCGATATTGATAATGGTAGCAGGTAGACGCTTAAAATGTTCACAATATATTAACTATATTATTTACTTAAAAAATTAATAATTAAATTAAAATTAAATTAATATTTAGGGGGGCTCCCATACAAAATGTTTTCTTTTTTGCGGTTTTTTATAGATAATGATACGGAACCCTTCGTGCGCGAGTCCGACTCGCACTTGGCCGGTTATTTATTTCTCTTATACTTGCTAATTGTATCTTCTGTGGATATCTGTAACCGGCTTAATTTTTGTATTTATAATCATTGTAACTCATTTATTGTATGTGCTGTTGATGGCCCGAATAAAAAAATAAAAAAACGCTTCTAGTGAAGCATTTCCGCATTTCAGTTTTTTCTCAAGTTTTCAATGATTCGACCCATGTCACTAAATCTATACTTACAATACGTAAGTTTCGTCTCTGTGGGTTATACAAATACAAATACAAAAGTCTTTATTTGCCAGTTGCAGATTATACAAAGTTCACGTACAATACAGTATACATATACTAGATTGAGGTAGATTACTTGTGGTCTCCACACTAGGTCTAACATGTATCGTGGAGACCGTACAGAGATTGCTGTCAGTTATTCTTCCATACTGTAGGTACTTTTCAGTCAGCCTTACCAATATGTGGCTATTGACCTGTCAATGTTGTCCATCGATATAGAATATATCAATGCAATTAAACTCGCGTTGTCTTGTATTTATGTCACAATCCCGCCCCTTGTCGAGACAAACGAAACTTTATTAGCTCAATTTCCATCAGTCAATCTAGCTAGTCCATTGACCAAGAAATATATCACCCAACCTACCAGGACATCCACAACGGCTGACACTGCACCCGACGATTTATCGACGCGCCAAGAGAAACATGCCTTCTAGGACATACTATCACAACCCGTTTTAACAAACGGTTAGAGGCGAAATTCCTGTGGAGGTTCATCGTGCGTTTGGCTAGTGAGTCAGATTTCAAATCAGCTGATGCAAGTAACGTTACATGACGCGGAGGCGAGGTCAGTTAACCCAAATCTCTACGGGACCTGCCCCTGTCCAGAGAAAATAATGAACTCGGTTAAAAATAAACACAGCCTCTTATTTTCTCATAATACCACCAAGCTTACTGCAATAAAGGCAATGAATTCTCGCTTAAAACGTAATTTCAGGTGAAACGAGCCTTTGCGAAATACGATATTTTCAATTTAGGGACCGAAGAATGCTGACGTAAAAGAACACATAAAAACACTTTTTACGCGAGTGTTTGTATAACGAGCCGTGGGTCGGTTTTAGGATCTTGTTTCAAGTCGCTAGAGGATACCTGTATCTTCGTTTTACTCGGAAAAGGCGAATAATTTGTGTCTCCCAGCGTGTCCCTGATCAAAATATCCCCTTACCCGGAGTGTAACTGTCACTTGACTCTTCACATTTATTACTGTTTGGGCGTATAGGTATAAAATGTATGTATTACGAAAGAGTTTCTTCAAATGAGTCAACGGTAATACAAGTACAATAAATAATGTAACAATAGTTACAATATCGCACAAAGCTAATTTAAGCCCAGCAAAAGGCACAGATAATGTGGCACTGTTATAACATCAAATGACTTCAGACGCCACAATACCCATTAAATAAAGAAATAAAGTACAAAATCGGATTCTGTCCGCTTCCACGACCATTCTTCCAATTACGACGACAAGAGAACTATCGCGCGAAAGAAAGGAACTTTAAATTGGCCTCGAGAGGGAACGGCCCGGTTTATCAGGCGAACACATTTTCTAACCAATCGAGACGTGTGTTTAGTTAGAAAAGGAAATAAATGCATGAGATCCGTAATGGCTATTCGTCTTCATTTGCCACAGCTTACAGAAATGTGTCTCGCCACTTCTTAGATCAAGTTCAAATTTTTTTATTGACCATAAAATCATACAGATTACTTAGCCAACGTCAACGTCTTCTTCTTCTTATGGCGTGGAAGCGTTAAATTGTAAATTGTTGCAAATTCAATTTATATTTTTTCAAAAATTGGCTACCGCTATGGCATTTGCCGAAGCCTTCATAAGATCCTCCTTGTGACATGTCTCGCCACTACAATATGGAGATTGATATGCTAACGTGACAGGCCGATGTGACAGACAGTAAGTATACGGATGTAATGATAGAATAGGAATCAATATTGTTCCTCCCCCTTACTCAGTTAAACAGTCGACCAAAAATTGTAGAATAATTACAAATTTCCGATACACTTTTTTTTCTTCTTTTCTTCCATGTTACAAATATGTTTTTTTTTAAACTAAGTTTACGGAGCAATCCCGGGAACCTACGTGGTTTATGCGTGATCTCTAGACTCTTTAGACTATTATACTATTGCATCGATTTTGCAGTGGATTGTAGTGATGATAAGTGTTGTAGAAACATGAGCAGGGTGTAAATATAGTTATTGCTGACAGTTATTGCAGCTCTTGATTGCATATTATTGCAACCCGCTTTAATGGCAGATAATTAAGCTACAGTAACATTATTCTGTATCTCTGATATTTATCACAATAGGAATAGGTATTTTTACTGTCATGCGAGTGTAATAAAGATATTATGATGATGATGATGATGAGGTACCTGTAAAATTTCAACATCTGTAAAATTCAAAACACGATTAGATTTCTCAATTTAAAAGGTATTCGGAGGTACACACAACAAAGCAACAGATAGTGAGGTAGCTGGTCGTCGCGTGGGCTGTGAGGGGAATAACCATTCATTTGCGGCGAGGCCGTGGTCGACGAGATTAATGGCGACTCCGCGGCGTAGTGTTACACCCAATCGATGCCGAAATGGACTTTGATGATCTTGCTGGTGGATTCAAGAAACTTTAGACTATTATTAATTCGAACATGTACATACCGAAATACTATCCGAGCCTCTGCCAACTCGTGAAGCTGTGACAACTCGTTGTCAAACTGATTTCAGCCAATCACGTGCCGCTATTTTGAATTAATCTTCGATTAATCCCTTGTCGCTTTTGATTGTTCTTTCAGAAACAGGGGGAGAGTCTTAACGATTCTAAGGATGACTTAAGTGAAGATTTCGAACTAAATTTCTCATCCAGTAGTTGCAGGTTTGAATACAGTGCTAACGATGTACCATCACCTTGCTATTTTATGCTACTTTTTAGGGTATCGTACCCGAAGGGTGCCAAACGGGACCCTATTACTGAGACTTCGCTGTCCGTCTGTCCGTCTGTCCGTCCGTCCGTCCGTCCGTCCGTCCTGTCTGTCACCGGGTCCGTCTGCACGAACCGTAATACTCGTAGCTAGAAAGCTGAAATTTTCACAGAATGTGTATATCTGTTGCCGCACCAACCACAAATACTGAAATACGAGAGATATTGCAAATTAAAGGGGGCCCCGATACAAGAGACGTGTTTAGATACACTTACGCATTTCAAAATGGAGATCTTGACTGAAACTGTTTATTTATTGTCATAGCAACCCATGTCATAGACACATACTACACATTTAAATATGATAGCATATTTCGCGTCAACCCACATGGTTGTGGTTACCCGGTGCGGTATGATGTAGACTCTCAATCCGGAGGTCGTTCGGTTCAAATCTCGTGAAGGCATAAACTTTTTAAATTTTCTTTTTGTTTATTTTTTTATTGTTTTGAGTGCTTTTGATTTGTTGTACGATGGTACGGTACCCTTCGTGTGCGATACCGACCCGCACTTAACCGATTATTGTTTATTCCTCACGAAGATTTTCCTCGCTGCGCTGTTGCAACAAAACAAGAAAGAAGTATACTTCTGAATATATCTGTCTCATTTTCTTCCTACATCGATAATGTCAGGGAGCACTTATCCAGTGGAGAGCGCATAGATACATTTTCCTTTGAAATACAACTTACCAAATTTACGGGCGGCGGGGGTCGAGGTAAGAGAGCTGTGATTGGTCAGCCGCTGCGAAACTGTCTGGCCGAGGTCTGGCCCGTCATCGTGCATAGGTTGCGTACGCGAACGTTTGTTGAATACGTTGAATACGTTTGGCGAGCCGCATTCCCCCGCAGGCGCATTCAATTGGATATTTAGTCTCTGGATAATGTAGACAAAGTCATAACGAGAGATGAGTTTAGTACCTTTCATATTGTATTCTTATTCTATGCCTTAGGTGTTACTTCACGTGTATTACTAGGCCAGTGTAACAAAACGTTCAGTTCCGCCCCTAAATTATGTAAGTAGGTTGCAGTGCATGCATAACATATGAGTAGGTTGTGTTGCGGGCGGAGTGCGAATACATGTTAACACAGCGCCGCTGAACCACTTGGCATAATAAACTGCTAACACATGTTAACCTATTTACCTCCATTCTATAGTCCTGCATTACTGACAAACCATGCACGCAAATCGCCTGTACCATGCCATTCGTGTGGAAAACTACGTGACCTGTTTGTTTTGGTTTCTCGAGACGCCTATTAGAACTGCATATACCGTTATTCTCTACGGATTTCAATAGGTTTCAGCTTCTGAGCTGAGCTCTCCATTTTCTGATTCTGGATTCAAACTATTTCAAACTCAGGACGCCATGAGTGTGAATGTTAGTCAAACTTTGATTTGGAAAATGCACATCCAGAATCAGCATCCAAAAGTATACCCTGAAATAAAATAAACCCTTTGCATATCCAAGGACGCTTTTGTCAGATAACTCAGCCATGACAGCATACGCTTTGTCACACATCATTAGTTCTTGAAAGACGTTCTTATATTGCAGAACATAACTTGAGCTCTAATGCGATGCGTTATTCCACCCCATGTGAGAGATTTATCGTTTCCGCCACGCCCACCGACATCAAACTGGGATGCGAGTACCAATTCAAGAGTTATAACATGTCTCACAAACTTTGGGGCTGAATTAGCAGAATGCGGAGATTCAGCGCTCAGATTTGTCAGCTTTCTATTCGGTATGCGTTTTCGAATTGCTAACCGCTGAGTTGGGTCAGAGGCTTTGTGAACCAAGTGTAAGTAAATCTGCATTGCATCTGTCCTAACTACAGATCTCCTTGCTACTTCTCTCTTTTTTAAATTGTTGCTGTGTCTCGCTAAAACTCCAAAATATCACGAACGGTTAGTATATACCATTGTTTTATTCTCTTCCAGTCAGTCGAAAGAGATTTAGGTGAAAGGAAAATTAGGAAAAACTGTTAATTTTATCAATGCGTTCGGTAGCTTAAAGATTTTCTTATTTCAGTGCCCTGCCTGCCTTATGTAATATGACTATCAAACCGATATATCAATTTATCCCTAGGTCATGCGAAGTCGATCTTTCTGGTTGTCACGCACGACACAGGTTATCCTAATGTGGGTCCAAAATAAATATTTGTGCCTGTATGATAATGTTATGTTTGTTATCTAAGGGTGGCGTGCAGCACGTGCCTAAATCTAGATTGCCGGCCTTCCACTAAAAAAGAGAAATGAGCGGAAGCGGAGAAAGCGTGCTGAGAATGCACATTTATTTGCCACATTTATTTAATGCCGGACCGGGCTGCATACAAAAAAACTCTTTCTCAGTGGAAGCACTTATAGGCAGTTCGCCATTGCGAGCTAAGCGGACTCCGTACGGAGTCCGTTCCGCTCGCAGTGGAAGGCCGGCTAGTTATCTCCAAGTTTCAAATGGTTTTGGGGCATACGTTCATTATATGGATTTATTGTTTTGGGAGTATTTTGGACCACAATAAAAGTCAAACCAATGGGCCAATTTTAGTACTATTTCTATTTGTTATCGACGCGAAATTTTGTCATCTTTGTTCACTCATACAATATTTTCTACAATTATTGTCTTTTTTTTCAAATTAACCGTGAAAAACTGGAAGAAGTCCCAAAATAAAAACATTTTTCGCCCCTCCTCATAGCCACAAACAACATACTTAAGTATCGTTGAATTCGGAATTTTCTCGAATTTTGTATGGACGCAAATCTCTGCCGACTGGGGTTTAAGTTATGTTTATTTAATACAACATTACAACCTTCTAAGTTCGTATATTGTCACCTGTTTATTTATTATGTTTTTGCCGTGCCTTATGTTACACATTACACTTTACACATACATACAGGCACATACATTGCTTCTGGCCCCACACTAGGATACCCTGTGTCGTGGGAACCAGAAACAGCGACATCACAAACATGTAGGTAAACAGCCAAGACATGGGTTTTTTTTCCCCAGCCGGGATTCGAACCCGGGACCTCTCGCATGGTAGGCAGACGTGCAACCGCTGCACCACAGAGGCCGTCTTGTGTCTGTGTATTGTGACAGTTGAATAAATGTGCATTCTGTTCTATTCTATTCTAACCTTCATTATTTCAATGCTGCAACGCTAGAGACAGCATACATCGAGCCGGAACAACTCTGCCGCAATAATGTTGCTTTTGTCTGCGCTGACGAGTAGGGTGGTAGACTGTTTCGATAAGACTTTTAATATATTTTTTATTTGGTCTAGTGCCGCTCTTTCAGGAGCCAGAAAAACATTCCTGTGAAATGTCAAGTTGCCTAGCTAAACAGACAGATATACGCTATTTAAGGAGGGAAAGATCGGCACTTAATATAATATTTGTGATCTATAATATCAGAATTGTATATTTTAAGCAGTTGTGTTATATTTTGAAACTTAATTTTATGAAAAAAATAGGAACGTTACATGGTAGTAGTTCAATAGCACCCGTGAACGAAATTCACGTTCCTGAAAGATTCTGATATTTAATACTAATCCATCCAACAACGTTTTAAAACTCTGTGTATGGTTCAAGCGGATGTTGTCTCGTGTCAGTCATTTTCCCGAGAATTGAATATGAGGAAACTTCGCCAAAAGTTATACCAACTTGAATGCAAACTTGTGAAGTATTCATGCAAACTTTCCAAGTTCATAAAAGCTTCTAAGCGAGAAGGAGTGCAATCTCTTCCTTCCCCTTAAGTTGCCCATGGACGTTACGTAAGTATTTTAATTTTGAGTTGCTTTTATAATTCGCTGTTTGTAAAAGCTTCCGGTTACGCCATGAGCCGGATGATGAAGTGAAGTGAAGATGAATTTTAAATATACCCAGTTTCATAATTTACTGGCGATAACAAAATTGATGTTTATATTTGTTGCTGTTTCTGGATCAAGAAATTAATTCTATCTATTTATGATTTGATTTCCTTTAGCCATTGGCCACGGTTTTGCTAACACAAAGTCGTATAAAAATAACCAGTGTCTAAAATCTTTACCCGCCATCCCCTCTTGCTACGCCCTGACGAGACGTGTCTATCTATGTGAGTTACATCAGTGTAGTTTAGTTTTAGTAATTTCCCGGTGTTACCTTTTTACCTGTGTTGCCCCCAGTTTCATTAATTACGTGAGGGGTTTTCGGCGATTTTCTGATCCCCCCCTCCCCCCCTGTTGAGATATTATGAGATTTTACTCAACCCCCTCCCACATCCCCCAATATCACGTGAGATTTTGAAAAATTTGTATTTCTATTGTAATTGGAAGTTGGCGCTGGACGTTGGCGTTGGACTCATTGTAAAAAATGAAAATAAATAATTTGTTGGCGCGTTAACGACGGAAAACAAATAAAATAAATAATCTTCGCGGCACTAAAAAAAAACATGGTAAATATTATTGTAAAAATGGTCATATTTCCGTGGAGGAACATGTTTTTCTTAATTTAACCCATTATTTTTTCAATTTTACTCTGTTTCTTGCGAAAAAAATTATAACGTGTCTAATAAGCCGATATGCCCCCTCTCCCCAGAGTGAGATAAAATGAGATTCGGCTCGATCACCTCCCCCCCTGAACGCCTCACGTAATTAATGGTCGCCCCCTTAACAGGTTGGTTAAATCAGCCTCAGCCAATCACGTTCCATTATTATATAAAATGGCGAGATGTGATTGGCCGAAACTGATTTAATCAACCTGTTAACTAAATCAGCTCCCAGGAAACTGGGGGTTAGCCTTTTAACCCCTACCCTCGCAGAAGCACACCGCTCGAACGACCGAACAATGACGAACTATTGTTATATAAGATGTGTCAGTTACACGTATTTTTAGACCATATTTTCGGATTCTTAAGTCTCTCTCTCTCGACTGCATAATCTTTTACTTCCGAGCTCTCACCCTGCAAAAAATATATGTTATAAAACCGTCTCTTGGTAAAAATTTGGTGTTTGAAAACACCATAATGCCATTGGAAACTATACAAAAAAAATAGTTGTTTTTTTTACCTAAAACGAGTTATTCCAGGAGTTTTACAAGGAACGCAGGTATGGTTGTTATGTGTAAATCGGTAATCAAAATATCTAAATATTTAGTGTTTGAAATCATCAGCGATTTTTGTGTAATTTGCAAAAAAAACACACTTTTTTGCACTTTTCGCACTTTTTGCACGGACGTAGTGTCGCGCTGCAGTTTACGCCATTATATAACTACTACTATTTTTATTTTATGATTTGTGAAAATTTCCACCAACACAAACCCAGTTGCTAATTTTAGCGTTACCAGGCTCCTTAATTCGCAAACCATTTCTTTTATCGAGTAACGTAGTAGATATTTACGCCAGCACTAGCGGCCCCGTTCCCTCGTACTCAAGTCTCTCCCTGGAGCGCACAATCGCGTATTTTCGAGCAATCGCTCCGCATTCACTCCTGAATCTGCAGCGTATTTTTCTAGAAGCCCTTCTCCCAATTTATGCTCAATCTGTGCAATGTGCATTGCAAGTAACACGTCTTTAAGTGCCTTATATATTACACGGTTTAAGCGAATACGAGAAAGGATTTCATCTTAATCTTAAGTATAGCTTAGACTTAACTCGCCGTCTAGCTAATCTAACTTAGACCTGTCAATACGTCCATAGAAAACTGTAAACTACCTAGAATATTGTAAAGATGAGCTGGATGACTCGATTATTGCCCTTCGGGGGTAACTCGGCCCTCACACCGCTCAGCCCGCGGGCTCAGTTGACCAATACTGTTTATATTGGGGGTGACTCGGGCGACTAGCTCAACTTAGCCCGCCGCGGGCTCAATTAACCACTGTCTTCATAAGTAATTTATTTTCTAGCATTTTCTGCCAAGGTGCCTAAAATGGGCACAACTATGCTGCCACCAGGTATGGGAAAAGGCGTGAATTTATGTCTCTCTTCTTCTGCCCAAATATAAAATAATAATAAAAGGATATATGTAGATTGTAATGAACTCAACCCATAAAACCAAACCAAACCGACACATAAATAATGTTCAGTTGAGTCTGTCTATAGTATTCAATGTACTCGTTCAAGTTACCGACTAATGCCGGAAAGAACTAAGTACACGTATGTATGTACGAACGTCTTTGGTCGCCACTAGTAATATTGCGGGATTACTCTTTAAACCACCCACAGCTCGGCTATACGATATTTAATCCAACCAAATATTTTCGTGCGGGCAAAAACAATTTTCTCCTTTCCTATATTTTCGTATTTTTCGTTTGTCACCAAACGGGGCGTGATATTATTTTTTAATCCGGACATATTGCAAGCGACAAGTTTTCTGGGTCGCGCGTGGGATGTTTATTCGTTTGTTTGTCATGTAAACTTGTCATGGGGATCAAAATAAAACCACATAATGCTTCGGAGTTTTGCTGCGAAAGTCGAGGCTGAAATAGGCCGTACGAAACTAGACAATTGTGTCGCAAACAACTAGTCGAAGCTTTTATTTGCACAGAAGGAAGAAATATTCAGTAGTTCAGTAATATCATTTATTTATATATTTTTTTTTTGCAATTTGACTATAGCCGATGAACTAAACGGCTTGTTCCTCCAGTTGGCTGCGACACATTTGTTTTCTAACAGGAGAATAACTAATTTAAGAACCTGTAGAGATTCGTAAATTCGTTATAATCGTTATCCTTCTGTTTTGGGATGTTTTAACTTCAGGACAAAATAACTACCCGGGACTCAGGAGGTCATACATTGGCTCGCTATTCATAACTCATCATAACATAACTATCTATCTATCCAGCCTCCAACACCCACTGTTGAGTAAAAGTCCCCTTATAGCTCTTAACTAGAACCCTTCAATTATTTATATGTGTATTTACTACTACGCCTACTCCTAACTTTGTAGACGACTAATCTATACATGTCCGAAAAAATACACCCTGTTCTATTCAAAGCCGAATTTCAACAATAAGCAACCGCTTCCAAGAGTGTAAACTTAGAAAGTTCATATTAGTAACGGGAATAGTTTGGGCCAGCCAAGTTCTAATACAACCGTCCAATAACCACGGAGTTCGAAGATTGCTTTTATTCCGAGAGAGGGAACAATCCGGCGCGAGGCGAGTTCCTTGGAGTTAGGATGTTGAGACTCATGAGCTTCCATCTTATAATTTGTCTGATGTTATCGTGTATAGAACGGAGAGAAAAAAATGCACCGCTATGTTTCATTTTGGATATGATAGATGAGTATCTTGCTTTCTTACTAACCATTTATGTAAAACAAATTCTACTGTGTGCATGACTGTGGGACTTGCACCAGACTTTTGGTAGCCGCTAAATGGAGTATAAAGTGCAATATTAATACAACGCAGTCATGTTGAGTGGGAACCAGATGACAGCAAACAGCCTTGGCGTGTTTGACAACGTAACTTAGACGTGATGTACTTAATCGGCGATTAAATTCCATTTAGCGAATGTCAAAAGTTTAAACAAAGAGCAAGTGGTCAAAGAGTTAAAACTTTAAAGGAATGACTTAGAAGACAGTTTCGATAAAACTAACTCCAAAACTAGCTTATTAATGATTTTGCTACGAAACACTACTGCTACGCTGCTACGGAGCAATGCTACGCGCTACGACAGTTCTAAAACGTAGCAAAAGCGTTTGAAATCGTACACCAAATGTATATTTTCTCAAATAATCTTCATTATAAATAATAGTTTCATGTATTTTCATAGCTTCTGGCTGGATAGCATTGGAAAGTTAAAAAAAACTTGCTGGAAGAGATCCCTTTTTAGAAATAAACTTGCCTTTGTTCATAACTCTCTGTTACATAACATTTTGTTGTATTTGTCTGTTATGTGCAATAAATACAGGTTGACATTAAATTAACTGAACATATTTTGGGGAATGATAGTACCCACAGACCATAGATAGACAGACGACTCAAACACGGTGAAATGTATGAAAACCAAGCGTTTCAACCAAAAGTGACGTCATGATCTCATTTTAGAAAGAAAAAAATGGTGCAGAGCACTCAATTCAAGACACGTGAAGTAGGTGCATTTTCTGTATCTAACTATATTGATGTCTGTGATAGTACTCATCATTATGAACAACTTTCCCTAAGAAACAAATGGTGGCAAAAGAAAAAAAATTTTCGTCACCCAGTACATTAAACCCCATCAGCTGATTACAAATGGGAGATCCAAAAATTTTTTGTTTGCGACCGTATGTTTCTTATGGAAAGTTGTTCATAATGATGGGTACTACTGTCATTCCCCAAAATATGTTCGGTTGATTTAATGTCACCCTGTAAGTATACCTATTACGAAACTTTATAGGTAGGTACATTCGTACTAAAAGCATTTGCTTACTTCCTAAAAGACATGTCGCGACATACAACATACACTTACGAAGCAGACGATGGAAAAGTTCTGAAATAACCATAAATAAGATGCCAATAGTCAAACCACGCCCATTAGGATAGTTTGCCAAATACGCTTCAAATGTAGAGGCTATATCCTCAGAACAAGGAAGTCTGAAACCGCCTACGAATGATTATAGAGAGGACAGTCGACCTCAATGAATTTTTCACTTCTCATGCTCGTAAAAATCGTCTTTATGTTGGGTATCGCTTTTTATGCACTAGTGCATAAAGTAAAATCTTCGTATGTATGTATGTTACGGCTACGCGGCGGCGGTCAAAAAACACTCTGGCCCTAAAAATAGTTCTTTACTCCCTTGGTAAACAATCTACTATTATGTCAACCTAACAAGAAGAATAATAAAATTTATCCTTCACATACCATGACTATAACTATTAATACTAACTAAATTCGCTGCTCTTCTAATATTACGCTAGTAAAACATGGTAACACCTAACATTAGCTAGTTTTAGCCGCTCACCTAGTATTAGCAATAACATATACAATGAAATATATAAAGACCTATATAAAGGCTTTGGTGGTAGGATAAGCGGTTCCAGCAATTAGTTGTTCTGGCTTCAATATCGATAGGACACTTTCATGGCACAGTCGATATGTTACCCGGCCAGTTTCGATGCGCACCATAAGCCTGCAGTCAGGCGTGACGATTCAGTAGGTTTAAACCTGCAACTGAATTTGTTACTACTGTGTCTAGTCGGAAAGTAAAGATTTTATACAAAAACTTAGGAACTGTGCCCGATTACAGTGGCCTCGCAATTGAAATGATTAAAAGTAGAATTTGAAATTACATTACAACCTTACAACCAAGGGCCCGAGTCTATCATGAAACACGATTAGCAGTAGTGTATCGAAGGGCACCAGCTACGAAACGATAACTTTTTATGTAGGTATGCGATTTGACATTTGGATGGAATCGCTACGTGACGTCACCTTAGCGACGTCACCTTTTCTTAATTTTTCATCGAGTCAGTTCACGTATCATCGCGCACCGATCAGCTTTTGCCTTCGCTCCTGCTTTCCAACTCTCCTGCTGATCTCCCTGAGCGTGTAGCACTCTCGTTTATCGCCGAGGCCAGCCATGTGCAAATGGACTCTCGAGGAATATTTAACTAGTAATAGTGCTTGTTTTGTGAGTTGTGCCAAAGCCAGTAGTATCATCAGAGAACCGAAGACGTGGGTGGAAAAAGTGAGCGAAATTATAATTGTTGTTATTCTGTCTTTTAACCTAAAAATAAAGATTCCCTATTTCAAACCCAGCGAACATTCGTTTCTCCTGGAGAAAAATCGTCTGTGTGCGGATAATGCTAGATTTAATATAATATGTTTGATGTCACCCCCTTAACAGTTTTACTGGAAGCCCAGCATCATGGACTCCTCGTTAAGACTATATTCGCACGAAAACGCATTTGCAAATCCCCGAGCTGTCCCATTCCCATCGTCGAACTATTAGACCATGATCCTATTTCCTATATTCCCAGGACGAGATTAGGAGACAACATTCGCCGTTATTGACTGCTCAAGTTTGTCGCTATATTTTTGGTAAAAACCTCTCTATATTCAAAGGCCGCTTCCCCAGAGATCCGAGGATAGGCTCGCTCGATTTTGCATATATTCGATTCAACAGCAATGACCCGCGATGAAACGTAATGCTTTACAAGGGATTCTGCTTCGCTGTAAGACGAAATGTAGGATAAGGCCGCTGATGAAGGAATTACATTCTCCTTTGGGAAATCGTTTTATAAGTATTGTTGAAAAATATCCTTGGGGAAGTAGGAAGTTAGTCACTGTCGCTCAATGCATTTACTTTGATTGTATGTTTCTGGTAGAATAGGTTAAAGCCATCGTACGTCAGCTATGACAGCTAAAATTAACAAACAAAGTTATTCTCGAAAACCTTTGCGAGCGAGAGGGTTAATCGGAAAGAAATACGTATTGTATAAGTACATCGTCGTGGACGTGCTATTAATTAATGTAAGCCGACTAAAAACACTAATCCGGTCCCTGCGGTTTGACACTCTAGCTCTAACACAAATAACTTAGGTATTTAAACTCGCGATGGCAAATGTAGACACTGCAAACAATTTACCTAAGTGATAATTTAAGACCAGCTTTTAGTCCAACAGTATACCTTTTACTTTCAAAGTACTTTAGCTACCTTACGTTTGTAGTAAGTAGATATTTGCTTTGTTACCCGCTTCTTATTGGAACTAATCTGTCTGCCTTTGAAATGCAAAGATATGGTTGCTAAGTACTTCTGGATTACCTATCTATTAAAGAGGTAGAGATCCAAATTAACTTAAGCCTGTCATCTTTACCTTTGCCACCTAGATCTGGGTCAGTTCATGGTCAGTGAGGAGGATTGAAAAATTACAAACCAAGCTCTACGAAGATTGGAAAGGTTAATTAAAGGGTAAAATTGGAAATTGGAAAGGAAGGGCTAAAGAATTACCACTACTACTAAGCGATAATAGACGGGACCTACAGCTTAACGTGTTAACCGAATGTTTGCCATATAGGGTGGCAAAAGTACAGTTATCTATAAAACAAGGGAAGGGGACTGCCCAATTCCACTAACGGTTAGGGGACTCTTAGCACGGAGCGGAGGCTGACCTCTTAAATTTAGAGTATCCCTTGGTAGCCTAGATGTCCCTAAAACATAGGTCGAAGCAAAACAACCGTGGCCCCTAAAAGAAAATAAAGTTTCCCCTCAATGGTTTGATGGTGAAAACGGGTATAAGCCCTTTAGAAGCCGATTTGTTTACACACATTACACAGTCAAGTCAGTGCATTTGACAAATGTCCACAAATGAATGTTAGTGACACTGACACGTAAAAATGGTCGTCTATTTATCTGGGGCTCTCCCTTCCTTCGTTCGGGTCGGTCTGCGAGTCCCTTCCTTTATGCGTCATTTAGGAAGACTGCTCTCCCCCTGCTACTGGAGCTGTGCATTCGTATATTGTACAGTGTGAGTCTGCATAAAGTGCACATATCGATCAGGGTTAAAGAGGATCAAATATTATCGACTAAAAAAATATTTTAAAAAATCTAGGCATTCCAAGTTTTTTTTTTCCTGACTATGTACCAACTGCAAACAACTAACATAATTACGAGATGGAAGGAATTACAGGGTTAAAATTAACTGGATAGTGATGCTGAAGAATAAGCGGTGCTGCCAGTATCAAATAGTCACTAAAAAGTGTTAACTGGTTACTTAAATTAAGGTTTGTTTATGGAGAAACCCCTATTTTTAACCGACTTCCCAAAGGAGGAGGTTTACAATTCGTCCGGATATTTGTTTTTTATTTTTATTTTTATTTTTTATGTATGTTCCCCGATAGCGCCTAGACGGATGGACCGATTTGGAAAATTATTTTTTTGTTTGAAAGGGTTTACCTTCCCATTGGTCCCATTGACACCAGGTCAGGATCTGATGATGGGATCCTGGAGAAATCGAGGGAACTCTTCAAATATTATAGGCAGACCTATAGTGTTTTTTGTGTTTTTCATAATAACTCGCGCAAATGCACATGGTAAGCATAATATTGTGATGCGGAACTGCTGATGAAGACCACATATGGCCACCAGAACTGCTCAATACTAGGTACAAATACAATGCGTGGCTGACGGGCAGGCAACGCATAGCCTAATCCGGTAGACCTAGAGCCATGAAACTTTGTACAGGGGTTCCTTAGTAGCGTGGGGTTAGCACTGATATGAGATTTAAAAAAATTAATTCCCCAAGGGGGGGGGATAAGGGGTTACAGTGTTTATGGAAGTTCTAAAGTTTACTTTTTGTTTCAATTATATTTATTTTCAAGCACTTTTTCAGTAATTGCCATTTAATACAAAATTTGGTACCCAAAACAAAATGATTTTATTATACGATATTATATTGCATCTTATTAGCTTTCAAAAGACACCAAAATCATATTTTTAACTACAACACTTATAACGCTATAACGTTTTTAAAGTCGGTCATTCAGTAGGGTTAACTCGCAAAAATCCTATAATAAAATCATTATCATTATAAAATAATATCGTATATATAATAAAATCATTTTGTTTGGGAACCAAATGTTGTATATGGAAATTACTGAAAAAGTGTTTGAAAAAATAGGGATTTCTCCATAAACAAACCTTAATTTAAGTAACCAGTTAACACTCGTGACTATTTGATAAAGGCAGCACCGCCTGTCCTTCAGCATCACTATCCACTTAATTTTATCCCTGTAATTCCTTCCATCTCATAATTATGTTAGTATTTTGCAGTTGGTACAGTCAGCGAAAAAAAATAATTAAATGCCTATAAAAAAAATTGGAGGGCAGAGATTTTTTTATATTTGTTTTTGTCGATAATATTTGCTCCTCTTTAACCCTGATTGCTATGTGCACTTTATGCAGACTCACACACACTGTACAACCTGCATCTTCCCGAATTCCAGTGATTTTATTGTTAGGTACGTATAAAATACAGTATACTTTCTCAGATATTTATGGTTTACAGAAGTTGTAATTTTGAGAAGTTAGTATCTAGCGAACAAAGCAACGTTTTGTACCTGCCTACTCAAAACAGTGTTTTTTTAGGGTTCCGTAGAGAAACAAGGAACTCTTATAGTTTCGTCAAGTTCTGTCTGTCCGTATGTCTGTCTGTCACTATCTTTCTCTACCGTATTAAATTTAAGTACTTTTATTTAGGTATATTTGCTTAACATATTTATATCTATAAGTCTGGTATTTATGTACGTATTGTTAAGTAGTTTATTGTTTTATCTTATTTAATGTTGTGCACATGGGTCTACCTGTTGTTAAATTATTTCCTGTCCATCCTAGGTTTGCTGGAAGAAACCTCTTAATAGAGATAAGCTCGCCTTTGTCATGTGTTGTCCACTTTCAATTGTAAAATGTGTTATTCTGTGCAATAAAGTATAAAGTAAGTAAGTAAGTATGTCACCAAAGCAACTTTATTCCGAAACTATTAGGACTACACAGTTGAAACTTGGTATGTAGATGTATTCTGTAAACCGCTTTACGAATTTTATTAAATTTTATGTACTTTTTACTAACATAAGATTTTTGTAACGCCGTTAATGGATAAGAACTGTGTCAAAGAATAAAACAAAATTTAAATAAAACAGGTACATTTTATTGAAAAAAATATGTACACAGCAAAACAAATAAATAATCTTATGTTGTACATTAGTCTTTAAAACATTAATTTCCGTTGAAATAAAATATCATACATAACTACAGTAAGACGTATTTACATAATACCATCTCATTGGGATGTTACACGATAATTATTTTATAAACAACTATCCATTTAACATTAACTATATTTAAATCTGGCGTCAAAAATCGTGTCATACATATCTATAATTTTTAATAGATCTCTAAGCTATCGCTGAGACTTCATCTAGGAACTTATGAATAAGTAACTCATTCCTATTTGTTGAGAAATTAAACCACAATCCACAATAGTTCGGACAGAAAACATTTATAATTATGAGATAAACACCTACGCATAATATTTTTTGCCATTATAGAAAGATCACATAAAGTTTATTTTCTTCCAAGATAATATCTAACAATGATCAACAAAATTGCCTATCAAACGCTTCATGGTATTACACATATAAGATATACATTAATCTAACTAGAGATAAAAAAGTTTAATACACAAAAATGTACACAATATGCTTGTGATTACAAAGCATTATATTAAAATTTCAAAATAATCTCCCATTTACCACAAATGAAATAAACTTATTAGTTAAGCGACACTTATAGTGATTATCTTATTTTATTAGGTACCTACTATATTTTTAAAACTGATCTATGTAAATGTTAGTAAAAGATATGTGATCGTAATGTGATGTTTTGTTTTTATTGTTAAGCGTAATTGTATTGTAAAATCCGATATTCCGGAAACAGCCGAGCCCGAAGGCTAACTGCCACTAACTTTTGAAAGAAGAATTTTTCATTTGTTCTAATAATTTCGAATAAGTATTCCATCATTGTTCTAAGTTATATTACATAGGAAAATTGTAAATAAGTATATTTTGATAGGCCTGAGCAATCGGAGATACAGAATCCTGGTTATATAATATTATATTATGTAGTAATTACATTACATTAGATAAACAAATAATAACTTGTGGTACATGCTCGTGTACTCAGGTCGGCAAACATAACTCGTATGATATACTCGTAGTTCGGGCTAAAGCCAGGCCAGTGTTTATTGTCAATACATCGTCTATAAAACTACATACATTTATTATGCTCAATATTTTGACTAGAAATCATGTTATAGTTATTACTTTCTAGTTTCTAACAACACACATAAAAATTTACACAGTTTATTTATTTTTCTTTATGATATAAATTTCTTATCCATTTACAGTGTTTCACTATGATTGTACAATACATCGATGACATGGGTGTTAGTCCTTAGGTTATTTGAGATGGAGAAATATACACGCATGGTAAAATTTATAAATATCATTTATTTTACGCTTATTATCTAAATATGAAACGGTGATTTAAAATCACTGGCTTTAGATTGTAACTGTTCACGAGTAGATAATTATTATGATTTATGAAAGTTTACTAACATGCACTTTTAAGGATATTTATGCTCACACATAGGAACAAGACCTCTGGAGATTAATACGGACTGATCTTAGGAAATCGATAGCATCTCATTAAGTAAAATTACTACACATATTTTTTTTGCCAATTCGGGGCACATTGTACGGGGCTGCCAGTCGAATATGGGCGTGATTTATACAGCTAATTGTACTTGTATATGCAGCATTATTTAATATTTGTGGTTAGTATTTATTTGTGGTTGTTACGAGCCCTTTGATGACACGTTAAGCTGTACTGTAACTAATTAGGGCTTATTCTCGATATAAAATCAAATCTAATAATACCTATGCCAACCGAAATACAAACCAAGCAACCTGCACTTGCCTAAACCGACTAGTGTTGTAACAATAGACTGAATTAGGGTCTGAGAGTTGTAATAAGAGTACGCAGAAAGGAGGTAAGGCCATGTTTCATTCAGGCCCCTAATTCAGCTAAGTGTATTAGGGTGTTTAGTCCGTTTATTAGTATTCCAGTTGCTAGGTCTGTGATTTCTAATTTTTGACAAGTTCAGTGGGTATGTGGAACCCCTTATGATCAGTGATCAGCAGGATCCGTACATTTGGTTAAGATGACAAAGCAAATGTACAGTTTCGAAAAGTAAGTACTTGTACCGACTTATTTTATAAATGTTGATGTACAAATTGCATAGAATGACGTCCTGGCATCCGCCCCAAATATACGGCAACTGATGATCAGTGAAACTGGTATAGTATCAACGGACTCGGCAAGAGCCCAACCGTCAGTTGTCATCGCGCACTGCGAAGCCTGGCGCCATCCCCCGTCTTACTTGTATGCGGCGCGATCTTAACCAGACTCGCTCCTCTCTTTCTCTCCTTTGCTTTCTTCTCTTTCTTACGCTTGGGTGGTTCGCCAGCGCTCGGCTGCTCTGTCTCTGGTTCGGACTTCTTGTCTAGTTCGGCCATCGCTTCTTGTATTGCGTTCTCGAGGTGAGTGTTCAGTTTTCTACTCCTGGTTGAAAAGATAGTTGAGGTTAGTTTTTTGGCTAAACTTTATTACTTACATGTTCTATGCTTATATCTTAATTAGTGGTTATATTTTAAGCCAATTGGTTTCGTTTGGTATGGGTTAGGTAAAGATATCAGTGTTATCATTAGAAGAATAGCAAAGGAACTAAAGACAACATTAATTATTTGTAATGGTAACAATGATGAGACTAATAATATCAAGAAACACCAGCAGACTTATTTAATTCTGATATAAGTCGCAGTACCTGTCAATTGCAAATATCGACAAATCAGAACACGAGTTTATTTATTGCGACTTTGCTTGTTTATGCGATTGAAACCAGAAATAAGTACAAATCGGCCAATCATAACACGATTATTAGAAACGAGATATTTCTTATTGCGACCATGTTATGCAATTGCGATTGATGTGTTCCATCATCTTTACAACAGATCAACATTTATTTGACACAAACATATGTAGTACTAGTAACATAATTTATGGATCCTTGACACCTGAGATAGGTTTATCACCTGTATTCAGGAGTCAGGGACAGTTCGTTAATTTCCGTAGACAACAGCTGACAGTACTGTTGTCCACCACTCTAACACGCCTCCAAATGCCTGACTAAACCCGTCCAAAACTCACTTCCTATGCTTGGTCCTGGCGGCGTGGTGCGCTTCCAGACCCTCGCTCAATGTCAACAGCTTCTCGTCCTCAGCCGCCCCCAGCGCCTTGTCCCCACCGAACCACCGCACAGTCCACTTAGTACCACCGGACCGCTCCACCAGTTTGCCGGGCCAGGAGACGTAGCCTTTGACGGGCCCCCAAACCAAGTCACCCACTTGGAATTGACGATTTTTGTCGGTCTCTTCGCGGGTAGAGTCGGTGGCGTCTGGTGGATCTACGGTTGTGATATGCATTGCTTTAGTATCTGGGTTTTTGCGGCTGGTCTATTCGCAGTTTTGTATTTTTAATCGAGTCAGATACATTCTATCACTGACTTACTTATACACACTACACTAACATAGTAGATCTCATAACGCAACAATACTTCTGTTTCTAGTAAGATATTGAAATCAAACAAAAACGAAAATAATAGTAGTGTACATTCTATGTATGAAGATCTTCTGACTCGAGTAAAAATATACCTAAGAAACTGGGTCTTCTTCGTGTGACGTAATAGTAAATAGTATAAAATATAATTACAGAGTATATTTACATAAAATTTAACTCATCTGTAGAAGTTCTTACTTGAAGAGAGCTATTTATATTCTGTCTGCTTGAAGACATTGCATAGTAATGGGTATCGCATGGTGTACAAGGGAAAGATTCATTTACAATTAGCTACAGTAACAAGTGAAAAGTAAACTAAACCATATGAGACGTTAATTTGACGGAAAATATACCTTAAATCCCATAACGTCTCAGCAACACAAATGTAAAATATATGTCGCCGATGAAATGTAATGGTACCAAATGGACCCTTTTAGTTTCCTAGTCGGAATATTCGTAGAGATGGCATGATTATTGTAAAATTTACTTCTCATATTCACACAGTATGTGTTAATTGCGATCTGACGTTTATTCATAGTTTTCATAAAAGTCATATAAACACTCCATGGTCGGAAATGGCCAGTGCGTCGTCGGCAACAGTATGTGTTTTGTACTTTCCCAGACACCCTATGGCCGCTTTTATAGTAGCCAAAGAAAGATCAATCTCTCACTCTTTTCAAAAGAATTAGATAAATATTATTGATTTGTATCTCTGTCCATTGAATACTAACTCATGGGAACTATAAATGCGACCAAATAGGAAGAGATGTGAAACAGGTGCGTACTTACAACGTAGATATGGTATGATGATGGCGTATACATGATGCGTTAGTAATGCTAGTCCCAATTGTATAGCCAATATTTGTTACTTCGAATGTGGTGCAATGGAAAGCGAGTAAGCTTAGGGTGATACACTGCACATCGTTGTTTTAATTCTGATTAGTTTCCAGTACACCCACGTTTTATATGCAGCTGTATCTTGTATTAACCCAACCAAAGAAAACCAATGACCAATATTATCGCATTACGAGGAAGCTGAAATATACCACAAGTACACATGAGTATCTCGAATCAAATGTATCGTCTGGTGTAAAGAGACGCGACTCTGTGTTCGCGTTGCTGTATTACTCCGCACTCGGATTAGAATCGCTTGGGCGAGTAACAATTTTGTTCCAGCTCGAAGGACCAAGTTTGTACACATCAAAACACGTATGTAATCCGAATGGAATAATAACACAAACGGCGAAACAAGAATAGAATAGTCACGTCACTTTATACGAGGCAATCTCTAGGAATATTACTAAACAGTAGTAAAATTTTAGACTTAGAATGTGTCGGCATGAGCGTCAATACATAACCAATACAAGACACAACATGGTGAAGCAAAAATTTTGAATTTTGTTAGCAATGTGACGTAAGCATGACATGTCCGGAAATTAGTAGATTGAGACGGGACTCGTAGCAATGTATGAACAGAAAATTTAAGCATTTTGAGACACTAATTGAAACAGCAGAGAAATATAGGTAGCAAAGTCATACCAAGAAATCCACTTGCAGTAGATTTTGAAAAGTGCGCTCGTGTAAAAAAAACGATTTAAAAATCGATTTAAATTAAATTAAAGTAGACCTCAAAATGAATAATGAATTAATCCATATCCATCTAGTGATAAAAGTTAAAGGCAATAGAGTTATTTCGCCATTAACTCTTTGTGGCTATTTACCATCAGGTATAATGATCTATTTACCATCAGGTATAATTATCAAGCAATTTAAATATAATCTGCTGTAACAATCGAAGATCTTGTAACCAAAACATTGAGTATGAAGAATTAGATTTTTAGGGTACACACATTATTATAGAGAGTACAATGGGTGAATCAATGAAATTAGCAAAGGTGGAAGCAAAGGTAAACATCAATACTTACTATTACCCAAATGGTGCCTATCATAGACTTTGTGAATATCATTGGATGTGCCTCCTGAATTGACAAATTGTCTTTTAGGTGTTTTATCTTCGTATTCAGTGTCTTTGTTCGGCCCATGCACCATGTTGTAGGTAGTTCTCATGATTTTATCATTTCTATACGACGATCCGTCCCCGAATTCGTTCTTCCTCTTGTAGGGGGGTGGTCGGTCGTAGTATCCTGGTGCCATAGGGAGCAATCCCTGGTTGACAGTCTGGTTGATGGTGTGAGGGTAGTGCATGTCTGTGGATTCTGAAGGAGGTCGTGCTTGCCTCATTAGGTGGAGGTTTGACATCAGACCTGGAATGTGAGAAGGGATACATTTAGAGCGATTTTACCAACGAAAGTGTGAATTTTACTCGAGAATATCTTCTACTTTTTTATGGACACCGTAAGGCACGCCAATCAAGATCACGTCAAATTTCGCGACATAATGACGTTTCTCCATAATTTTGCCATTAAATTGTGACAAAATGCGCGACTAAGGTGAGTGGCGTGCCTCATGGTAACCCCGCAGATCAGATCACCTCATTTTGAACTGTCATTGACATACAAATTAGCCCCAGTAAAATCCAGCCTTAGACAATGATATTTATACCTTCTTCGTAGCTTCTTCGATAGGCTGCGCCCAGTCTTGCAAAACCGAATACTGTTATCCCCATCACGTGCAATAGGTAGAAGGATAAATATAAGAGGTACGACTAATGTGAGAGGAATAGGACATCGAATCTGTTGGAGTGCTCATAAATCAGGACCGCGAGTCGCTTACTGAATCGCACGTGAATAGCTATAGCGAAGGCGCAAAATTCCGGTACTCATGCCCGTTTTCACCAACCATCCATCCCCTGAGATCCACCTAACTAGGGAAACCCTAGCTTAAGTCAAAACCTAAACAATCCCCTGTCTTCAATTCGTTTTCACCGTACAAAGAAACACGCTGTAGCGGCTACTTACTTACACCCAGTTTCCTGGGCGCTGATTAAAGTTAACAGGTTGGTTAAATCAGTGTCGGCCAAACAAGTTCCGTCATTTTGAATAATAGCGGTTCGTGATTGGCTGAAGCTGATTTAACCAACCTGTTAACTTTAATCAGCGCCCAGGAAACCGGGCATTAGGCGACGTCGCGACGGTTTGTCGATGGTCTAGTGTTGTGCAACGGATAAATTAACCGGCAAACAGATTTTCATGTGTTTTTCTTAAATTCAATGGACAATTAAGCTACTACATATGCTTTATTACACATTCCATATTGATTTAGCAAGCAATAAATAGTAATTATGTTGAAAATTTATGAAAAACTATCACTGTGGTGAATGGCTGAATGGTGGTTAGACATGGACATAAAATTTAAGAGACCGGTGACCGCGTGAATTTCCCATACAAACCTAATACAAAAATGATTTGAATTTGAGAAATACCAGTACCAATAATAGTCTGTATACCAGGGTTCCTCTTCAACCAATTTAAAAATATTTTTAAGTAATTTGAATAAGAACCTTGGTATACGACCTACACCCTGCGTAAACACTGTATTAATCCGATTAACAGTCTAAATGCTTTGAACTAGTTCTCAAATTCAAATCATTTTTGTATTACGTTTGTATGGGAAATTCACGCGGTCGCCGGTCTCTTAAAAAATACTGTCGAGGGAATGGAGGGAATGTATGATGGTGTTTTCTTATCTGAATTAATCAATTATATTTCGTGCTGCGTGCTCTATTAGTAGTTAATCTTTCTTTTTATGCGAAAATAAAATGATAACGGCAAAAAAGAAGAAGCCATCTCAATTTTTTCCATTTTACTAAGAAGTATTAATATTCTTTATTGCACATAAAGGTTACAAACAAACAAGTTCTGGCAGCTAAGTAACTGTCTTAGTGTTAGGAGCTCGATATTCGGCCTCCTAAATTTAGGAGGACTTCTAGTAGCGTAGCCTTAAGCCTTGGAGATAGCGAAACAAGCAGTAGGTAGCCCCTAAAATGAGATAAGAGTCCCCTAAAAGATAGGGAATGGCGGTGAAAACGGGCATCAGTCTAACTGTATACCCACCTGCGTCGGAGTCTGCGCTGAACTCGTTGGCGCCCGCCCACCCGGCGTGATCACGCGACTCTGCCATGTCCTGCTCGCTGCTCGACACACACTGCACCATGGCCTGCGGACGCGGGAGCATGGCTAGAGTCTAATGAACGCATCAAGCATTATCATATCGATGTTCCCTTCTGTTCCGCGACGGGCTATCAGCGCTATCATCGCTCACGTGACGTCACGACCATCATGACCGTTCCGAATGGGATATCACGACCACCAGCGTCTATCACAGACATCCATTCGGAACGATAAAACGCGACGGTAGACGTCGACACTGACAGATGTCAAACCATTTTGAGTTTTCGTTTCTATTCGTAATTCGTAATTTCTTTATTGTACTCACATGACAGTAAAATAGCTCAAGATAGAAATAATATGTACAAAGGCGAGCTTATCTCTAATAAGAGATTTCTTCCAGCAAACCATGTTGGGTTGGAGACGGAGATGCTAGGTAAGGGGAAGAATTGCGCATACAATAAGACTTCGTTTTTGTAGCGTTATTAGTTTGTCTAGGCGTGCTGGACCGGACAAGTTGTCACAAAAGGGAGGAAGCTTATACCTAGCAGTAGGCGAAAACAAGCTGCCCATGACTATGACCGAGTGCAGCGAGTGATTCAAGCTTGGGCGGCTTCGTTCGCTAGCAGAATCCTTTTCTTCGCAATTGAAATGAAAGGTATCGAACCTAATATCTCCTGTTAGTCTAGGTAACTCAAAGAGGCAAAAATTACGTGTATTTGATAATATCGTACCCATACTACTCGACCTGTTTAGAGGGGGAGATGAGTCTTGAAAAATACTACGCTAGTACAAAATTCCCGCCTCCCACAGAAGAGATAATAGTACTACGTACAGAACGGCCACTCCCTTCCCCGCGCTCATTCAGATACCGCACCTCACCGGAGCTCGTAGGAGACTTCGCGGTTTTTTTCAAGCTGAACGAACACATTGACAACACAAACGAACGAGTTTACGCACACATTTGGACGGGGGTCGATAAGCCAAAAAAAAAAAAACGCGTGTAGCACCGTACACGTGTTAGAAGTAAAACTTCTGTAGCTAGATCATTAAGTGGTACCTATACTATACACCTATACCTACCTATACTAAAAGAGATTTAAATTTCCAATTTTGAGATCCAATCTCTGCTTCAAGTTACTTTTAAGTTTCAGACGTCCGATTATTTGAAATTATTTTATACTTGTACTTACTTTTAATATGTCATGTCATTTATTTCCCACCATTCCTTATCTACAATTTGTCGCGCTCGTGGTGATATACTTAACTCATTCAATAGTGTCACTACTATTTGAATCTCGCTCAGATTATATACCATCTGACGTCACGTCTTTAAGCCGTCTCGCTCAAATGTATGCATTGCTTTGCTTGTTTTAGAAATCCATATCGACCCGTGTGACATTGATGAAACTCTTTTCTTACAAACTGTATGGATCTCATCGCACAGCTGTCAAACATAAGTTCCGGTTCCAACAAAGAGGTTGAACGAAGTAGTTAGAGTCATGCTAGATATTAGGCTACTAACGCCATCTAGCGAAAGAGAGTGAGCGCCATCTTGGCCATACCGGAAATCAAGAATTCGTGGAAGAATTGCTTTAAAGAATTTTTATTTGTTAACGTTTCATCAGGTTTTTCTCTCACTAATTAACATTCTTTATTGTACGAATGTATTATTATCTTATCTGATTAGTTAAAAACCGTATTGAAAATAGTTGCGGTTTTAAAAGTCTTCAGCCGACCCTGACGTCACCGATTCCAATTTCCGTTACATTTCTTAGCCACTCGTGACAGCACCCGGCTAGTAGCAATTGAAAAGCAAATATATGAATAACCCACAGTTGAGAGGTTAAATAAATTTTACCCCCGTGCCCCAAGAAGTTTTACTTCAAAAAGGGTCCTGTAAAGGGCTCTACTCACGGTGCAATTCGTCTTGCAACTTGTCGCTGCAAACATGCCTACTCACGATGCAATCGATTGCATGCAACCTGCTACCTGCCTATTCACGATGCAATCTACCTGCAATCTGTTGCAAGGCAACAAGTTGCAGCAACAAATCGCGAGACAGATTGCATCGTGAGTAGAGCCCCTAATGGGTACGGACCCAGGGACACACCTCGGACACTCCATAGAACGCTCGTAAAATAATCACCTATTACTACTACATAACCAAATGATGTTTGTATAAAATGTGTGCGTAAACTTTGCTAGGGCTGGTGGCGCGGCAAATGCAGCGATATTTAGTATACGCGTCGTCCCTCGTCAGGCGTTCAGCCCTGTCTATTGATCTTTTAACCAATCCTTTGACGCCAGGGGTGGGGTGCGGTATCTGAATCAGCGCGGGGAAGGGAGTGGCCGTTCTGTACGGAGTACTATTATCTCTTCTGTGCCAGAGATAAAGAATGAGAGTTTGTGTGTTACCGAGGCGTTGTTGTCGCCGGCGTCGGCGTCGCGGCTGCCGGTATCGGCGCCGGCGGGTCGCGGCGCGGGCGGCGGGGACTCCACGCCGAGCGGCGAGTGCGTGGTGGTGTCTGGCGGCGAGCAGCCTGCGGACACGTTCGTCAAAATCATTCGAAATGGTATTGTTTAAGCCAAAATGGAGTCCCTCTTTATCTAGATCCTCAAGAGATCAGAAACCGGTATTAACCAGCGTGCTGGGATGGCGCGCTATCCCAGATACCACTGATGGCATTATGTAAATTAGGTATCGTTATTCTTTGGAACCTACTAGTCTATTTTGGGCTTTTGGCCCTACTTTTACGACAGCGTTTAGCGGCCGGCGAACCACACCGCGAAGTTTTTGTCAGAAGGTTGCCGCTCGGTTCTCGCGCAAATAATTCTGGTGTCACACGATCAATTTCAATTTCGTATGCAAGCATACATACGGTACATTGTATACTATTATGTTATTTGTACTTTGTGCTTACACAAGCTTCTGTTAGGTCAAAAGATAAAGATAGATATATCTTACCTGTAGCCTGACTGTTGGGAGACTTGATCTTAGTCTGCGTGGAAACTGAGTGTCGCACATGGTTGAATAGCGGGTTGAACTCGTTCATAAACTTGTACTCCGGATTCTCTGCGTCGGCGAAGATCACCGGCTTATCATCTTTCTCTTCTGGAAGTTCTAGCAACTCGAAGTTGGGACGTTTTATAATTTTATGGTTGAGTAGGACGTTGGGGTCGATGCTGAGACGGGATGCGTTGCCGCCTTGAATGTTGGTAGTTATCGAAGCGTTATGGGAGTTAGAGACTAAAGTTGTTTGTTGCTGAACTATTGTAGTATTTTGTTGGACGAATGTAGAATTACTTCGCGTAGAAGCGATGGATTGCTTCGGTGATAGCGGTACCATTAGAGTCTGTCCCATCTGATTCGTCTGAATGTACTCTTGAGTCTGCACGTTTCCTGATCTGACTTGATGCGGACTGGTGTTGAAGGTCACATTCGGAGGGCTCAGATTGGCCAGTAAAGGACTGAGCTGCCCATTGAAGTTAGGACTGTTCATCATTACTTGACTATTTGGGGACAGAAATTGAGCTCCAGGACTGTGTTGCGATTGGATGATCTTTCCCTGTTGGTTCTGAGCTCGGATTACCATTCCACCGTTAGCCCCGGTGAAGACATTCTGATTCTGAACCGGAGTTAAAACATTCTGCCCATTTACAGTTTGTAGTTGTAGCTGCATTGGGACTCCAGTCCCGTTGTCTTGAATTATGGCAGTACCATCTGCTGTCATCACCATACCGCCCAAATTTGGGACAATAAACTGCTGGAACGCCGGGAAGGCACCTCCGCCGTTATTTATTAGATTCACCGGTTGGAGTAAATTTATTTGTTGTGACGGGGATGTGTTCGCAATGAGCTGTTGTGAACTAAAATTGTTGTTGCCTTGTCCATTCATCACGATATGGGCTGGAGCTCCCGACTTGCCTGGGAGGATGGTCAGTGCCTGCAGTAGCGGCGCGCCTGACATATTGTTGGGCGATAGTTGGAAGCCACGAGGAGAGAACTGAGGCGATGTGTTCTGGGGTGACGAATGCACCATGATATTGTTTTGTGGCGCATTTATCTGCAGCACATTTGTGACGTTCTGACTCTTCTTTTTCTTGCTCTTTTTCGCTCTTTCAGGCGACAGCATGGCCACGCCCTGCATGAAACTTTGACCTCCTTTGATGTCAATCTGCCTCGCGTTTTCTACTATCTGAGTCTGCTGAACGACGGGCCCGTCTACTGTCATCATATTCGGTTGGATCACGAACGGAGTTGGCAAAGTGTTGACAACAACAGCTGGTTGGTTGACCACAGTCTGGCCTATGGCCGGAATCACTTGTGACACGGAGGTGGTGACATTGGCCGCCGTGTTGGATAGCTGGCAGGTCGTTTTAGGTGGTGGCGGCGGCATCGTACTATTGGAGACCATTATTTGACCGGTCGACGAAATAAGTATCTGTCCGGGGGTAGCTGTCCTACACGGCCTCCTTCCGAATTGGTTTAGCGTAGTCGTTGGAGTGTTACCGACATCGGTCTTCGACGGCGGGCTTCCGATGACGTTTTGGACCATTTCGAGGGGCGATTTGGAGATCATGTTCTGCGCTGTAGTTCCGGCGATATGCAACGGGTAGCTGGTCGGCAACGTGACTGAATGCAGGAACGGATCTGGGTGGTTGTTCGGTATCGCGTATGAAGCGGCGGCAGGCGGCGGCGGACGCACGAACGCTTGTGAAGCGTTGATGGAAGTGGTCGCGGTATGAGCCCTGCCAGCTAGTACAGACGTCACGGTGTCTCGAGTGACGGAAAAACCCGCTACAGTAGAACAATACGACTGCAAATAAGTCTGCGGCGCGGGTCCGCCGCCCAAATGCGGCGGTGGGCAATATCCAGGCATGTTATTCTCGAGTCTTCTCCTATTGAGTTCTTGCTTCTTGAACCCGACCATGGATATGTTATCGACCTCCATTAGGTTTTTGTTGACGTTGTGGTTGGAGATGAAGTGCATGACTTGCGTGTTGGGCGGACCGGGCGAGCTATAAGGAGGATTGTTGAAGCATGGATTATTGTTTTTATACGCGGGGCTTGGGGTCGGGAAGTTTCCGCCGCCGCTGCTGTTGCTATGCGGGGTGTCAGCGTTTCTGGAACTATTCGACGGCGTCGGCGAAGGTTCGGGCGGTGACGTTTCCGTGGGCGAGACATTGCTCGTGCTAACTGTAGCCGCTTGGATAGGATTGCAGTTATCATTCAATGGATTTCTCTCGAAGGTGGATGACGTCACAGGGTTGTCTTCGAACTGGTGTTTCGGGCTGTTTCGGTCCGGTTGCATTTTGCCGAACATGTTTTGTTTCATGTAGGTGAGGCGCATTTGGTTTTCGTTGTACGTATCGGGTCTGGGGTTAATATTGCAGCTTTTGCAGCACTGCATTTGATTGTCAACATTCTTCTCAGACAGACTGCTGTCTGGAATATTACTGGGTGATTGTCCCGGATTCGTTCCCGTATTGTGCCTATACAAGTTCTGCGCATCGCAAGGCTTCATCATTTGTTTCGTTTTGTCCATCTGTTGAAAGTTGGCCGCCTCGAATTGACTATTATCGTAGGAGTTGACTTGTCTAGATATAGTATTATTTAATAACACCGTTTGTTGCGCTAGATAGCCGCTGGGGTCGTCCATAAACGACGGGATATTATTGTGGAGGACATCATTACATGACTTCCCCTTCTCTTGTAATACTCTCATTCCGTTGTTTCCGAACATCATGTTCTTGTTCTCTACTGGGCTGGCTTTCTTCTTTGGAGTCTTACTATTCTTAGGTTTCTTCTTGTTTAATTCGACTCCGGGCCACTGCTGCCCCATGAGGTTATAGTGTTGAGGTAGAGGAGGCACTCTCGAGCACATATTTTGAGTCATGAGTTCATTTTGAAACGAGTTATTTGAATTTGTCGACTCTTCTGATAGATTGGTCGAATCCTCTGAGTCCATGTTGTCTGACTTATGTGACTTGGGACTTGGACTAGCCATGGGGTTGGAGTCAGACCTCTTCACTTGCCACGGCGGAGTTTTTGCCGGGTTCGTTTTGACAACAGCGCCATTTTGTATCACGAGCTGCGCGTGTGGCACAAACTGGTTTTGGCCCTGTTTCTGGTTCGTCTCCAGATTCGTTCTATACCCTTTCATGGCCATCTCTATTTGCTTTTGATTCTGTTGGATAAATAGTTGTTGTTGTTCGTTTATCTTCTGCATGACTTCTGGCGTTAACGGCTGGTTGAGTCCGCAGAATATTTGCGCTTCCTCCTCCTTCTTTATGGCTTGGTTGAACTCCTTCTTTTCTTCCTTCACATCTTCATTGTGTTGTAAGTTATTAGGTTGATTCTTGAAGGTGTTCTGGTGTTTGTAGCCTGTATTAACTCCTATGATTTGTCCGTTTGTGCCCAGGACCGGTAGGCCGACGTTCATTTGTCCGTTCGTCTGCGGTTGACTGTGCTTCTGTTCGATGCTCTCGTGTTGTATCCAGCCACTGTTGACCGTGAGGTAGTGGTTGCCTCGTTGGACCGGGGTGTCTGGTTTGTCCAGGTCTGGTGGCATGGTCGCGGGCATGTTTTGCTGCGGGTACTGATAGTTAGGGGGTACTTTAGGCCGCTGTGTCGACACGCCCGGGGAGACCGTTCGGCAGCTGTCCATGTCCTGGATCTGGAATGGTAGCAACATACATTTGTTGGATAAATAAATATAATATGATACAGTAGCAGGGCACGCAAAAATCCATACTTAAACTTTGACTCCAAAGAGGGTGTATTTTTATCAATTTGCAATCATGGTTAAACTTGAATGTTGTGGAATGCAATGTGGAATTAATCGGCTATATCTTACTAACTCTTACTGGTTCATCCGTAAAAGTAAAAAAGTAAATGTAGCCTATTAATGTCCCCACCGACGGGCACAGGCCTTTACCCAGATACGAGTAAGATTGAGGCATACTCCACCACGCTGGCTCAGTGCGGGTTGATGGACGGGTTTACGGTTCATCCGTAAATTACATAAGTCTGTCGTACCTTGTATTCGCTGGGCGCCCGGTCGCGGTGCACCATGGTGTTGGGGAAGGCTCTCTTCTTCATTTTCTTCTTCGACAACGACTTCGCCCCACAACCTGGAATCCGGGAGATGAGCCGGTTAAGAGAGAAATGTAATTTGGGATATTTAGCACCATATTGGAACATGAATAGAAAAATCTGTGTGTTAAAAAGTAATCCAATTGAGAGAGATCCTATTGAAAAGGATGATTTCATAAGTGAATCAGGACTGATCAAGCTTTAGTTATCGGCGACTGTGACTCGCAGTCCTTTATGTCATCTACTAAATCAAAATACTCAACTAAAACCCTTTCACATAACACAAAACAAAGGTCAACTCCCTCACAAATTGATTATTCCTTTATGGTAAAGCAAACACAGAGTTCCTATATTTTCCCCCGATACCCTAAAAGGCAACAAACAAAAAGCAACTCCATTAACCGACACAAAACACACTTTCTAAATTCAGTGAACGATCAAAACATTTTCGAATCTAACATTAATAACTACTGTGTTGTAATAACAGCTTCTAAACTTAGACAATGAAAGGGGGAAATTCACATAAATCGCGGCTTTATTACACGTAATGACCGACAGATAAAGGCATTACGTTTACGAAAATAAATATTTATTATAAACACCATAAATGTGACGAAGCACGAAATAATTGAGTTGATGCGTGGAGCGAACGTAATCCAAGAATAATGAGGTCGTCTGGGTTGAGACGAAGAATAAAGAGAGAACCTAAAGGATTTATCTAGACTAGACAGAAGCTAAGATTTACTGCTAAATGCGAGCTGACCCGAAGGGCGAATAAACTGCTAGACCGTAGAAATACTAGAATACCAAATGGGTGGAGTCAAGATAAACAATAATATTTATTTATTTATTTTCTTTATTAGGAAAACAAACAGCTTAATCTATTACATAACAAAAAAAACAATGAGTTTTTTATATTTTAATAATCTAAGCAGCTTAGGGTTCGATAAATGCTCAGTTATGTGTAAGATCTCAAAATCATTGGATTGCAAATGAACATAATACATGCTTTTATAATATCTAATTTTATGCTCGCAAAATTTTAATTAGCAATACACCGAGATTGTTTTCAAGAGCCTACCAACTACAATAAACGAACTATTGACATGTTCAATAAACCTAACTATGAGTATACAAACGGGATACAAAACATCTTCATAAACGCATAAGTACTAAGTCCTTCAACAAACAGAAAAGTCAATCTTTGCGAGGCAGTGACCTTTTGCCGAATAAAAGAAGGCTATGTACACACAACAACAATGTTGGAGCCCGTCACAGTACAGTTCATCGCTTGACTTTGTCTCGCTCTCCAGACGTCCTACATTCGTAAAAGGCGTAAGTATTATTTTATTTCACATAATATAGTCTCGAAATAAATTGCCTTTGAAAATATTTTGTGAAATATTACATTCTATTTACGTGTTTGTTAGTAATCGTGTTGTTATGAACGACTTTGCACGTGTAATTAATATCATTAAATCACAGCCTCCATCCAGCCATCTCTGCTCTGCATAAAATTGACAATAGGTATCACTTTGATACTATGACTCTGTCTGACTGTTTTCATCATGGGTTATATAATTAAAAAAATCATCATCATATAATTAAAAAAATACGAGCGCGATTAATTACGAGTTTAAAAGTTAAGCAAAGGTATGTTAATAAAGCCGATAAGCGCCAATTAAAACCTATTTTATAACCGAAGAAAGTGTTGGTAATCGTAATGAATTCATAAAACGCCATTAAAAAATAAATAAAACTCAAACCCTTTAGTCCTATTTAATCAAATCAAACTCAACGCCGCCGTTTGATGGGAGATAATAAATTCCATCAAAACATTTCCCCCTATCTAGATCGAGGTGTAAAGAATACCCATCGACCCACATCGCGGCCGGAGGGAAATGGAAAATAAGTGCTCCCACAACAAATCCGAGCCGAGAGGAACCGATCAGCGAACCATTTATATGTTAAACCGAGACCACGATTAACATACTGATTCTAAAGCTAAGACGTCAATAAAGTCATTCGAGAACGGACTCAATCAAAACACCGATAAATATTCATGGCGACACAAGTAGGGTTCGAAAAAGTATGTCAGGTAATGCGATATAGCTACATAATTAGTTGTCGAGCATAATACCGTTATCTATTTGCACATTATCTGGCAGATTTGCAATTAAAATACGGGTTGTGCGCGGTCCGGGGCGGGTGGGTGTAGGGTGGCGGCGTGGGCGAGCGCGCGGGGCGGGCGGGGTGGGGCGGCAGATCAATAGTCTCGCGCGCGCCGCGCCACCGCCGCCCACACCCGCACCGCGCGAGGAGCTACGTCGATTGTTTCAAATTACACCAGTCCTTTGTTTCAGCGACGATCGCCAGCCGACGTTTTTGTTTGCTATAAACGGGCAACTTCCTTCACGGCAATTACGCAATCCGTAAGCCCGGGAAGACCCCGCCGGTTAATCTCGTTTACGATCGTTATCCGCTACGGAATGAAACCCGCAGCTCGCTAATATCTCAATTGGACATTACTATTTTTTTCCTGCGATAAATTTATGCTATTCCGTTTATGCCGCTCACGGGCGGGACACAATTTAAGTCCAAAATCTCGGGAAAATTAACAACGGCAAATAGTCGAAAACAACTCGCAAAACGGGCGAAAGAGGATGCGAAGCGGGAACTTAATGAGTGGCGCCCAAACTGGGACCGCAGCCCGATGAAATTACACAGAGGGTTAACAAGTGCGTAAATATATAAGGCTTCTCCTATTTTGATTAGGGTGTAATGAGCGTAAACGTTTGTTTCATACGAATGGCCCGTAATTACTTGGCTCTCGTAATAATACTGTTTAGATAACACATGTTATGTTTGGGTAACTTTTACTGCCTGTCGAGTGACTAATGCGGCAGACAGGCCAACTTTGTCCTAGCGTTTTATGCTGAAATCGAAACAGTTAAAGGCATGTTAAAGGCGACAATGTTGTTGGTGGGGCGGGGTGTCTGGCAGGTTGCGACTGCCAGTGACGGAGTGCAGTTACCCGTTACTCATACTGCACTAAATGCACCCGGTGGTGGGGTGCTCCCACCCACACCCCTGCACTGCCACTTAACTACAAAGAGACCGCTCCTACCCGCTTTGTTATAAGAACAACTTCTCATAAGCACTAGAGTACTTTTCACTGTTGCTTTAGATAAAGGAATGGATTATGGAGAGTTAGTTAGAACACTTTAGAATTCCAACAGTTGACTCCATATTTTAAAGAGAGTTAATTTGATACAATACGAAGCTTGAAGAGAAAAGCTTCTCTGAGCTTTAACTTGGCAAATCAAATCGCAAGCATTAGCAGTTTATTGCGGCATTAAATGCGTCATGAAAAATTCAAGAGCTCGTGAATGATTTATCATTTTCTCTCTAGACGTCCTTTGTGGGAGATGAGACAAAGCGTTCATCGCATATTTCACATCACAGTCACATCCATCCATCAGTGTTCATCACATCAGCCTTTCGAACGCTTACAAATTACTCTCGCTTCGCGTGTCAGGTTTCTTGCATTGATGTAATTTTGTCCAATATCGACCAAATTGCGTTAACTCTTTTGTGACAGGGCTTGTCGACAGCTACATTAAACGAGTGCCTCTTAACATGTTAAGCACTTCCGTAATCCGGCAAACATAATTAGAATCAATACCCCGGTCTATCGGGGTCCGCGCGTGGGCGGCGGGCCCGGCCGGGCTCACACTCCAATAATTGGATAAAGGAGTCCGGAGGAAACCGGAGATTTAGCCCGGAACACCGACGGAGCCGCTAATCGGTTAATAATGCCCCCGCCGTGAGCCCGGCGCCCCTCAACCCGCAACTTTGGAAGAATGCGGCGAGATTGTTTCGTCGGACCTTTATACGGCAGATTAATAGACTGCGATAGTCTCCTTTGTTTAGACAAAGCGCGCATCCCGTTGAAAGTTATTACCTCAAAATAGAGTTGCACTAAATCAAAATGGCTTGGACACAATGGGTTACAAAGGTAAATGGCCGAGGGAGGTTTGCACATTTATGTTACGGCTCCGGAGCCACGCGACCGTTAAAAATGCGCCCTAAACAAAAGCGCCGCGGCTGTAAAGAGCTCTATAAAGTTACTCGTGATCGCCGCAGTTCATTCCGCGACGGAATTGTTACTAGAAAAGTTAATGTTGTCGCATTGCTGTTAACGATTATATAAACTCTCATGTTTTATGTAATTTTAACGCGGCTTTATGTAGCGTGTAAAATATGTAGATTGGTATTTTGATAGCCCATTTAAGCCCGTTCTGCTGTATCGTAATGAAAATGTTGCGAGGAGAAACTTCAGCCCTGAAGCTTCGGGTCGGTTGAACTCGTTTTTGTTACGATATCAAAGTGGGTCGGACAATGGCGTCATTCCTTTCCTGTCACGGAAATAAATAGACAGCGGGCGGGGCCGGGGGCGGAAATGAAATAAGGCTAAGAAGACGTCCGTCCGCCTCGGCGGCCACAGTTCGAATGCCACACTGTATACAACTAGATACAATTTACCCCCTGTTATTCCGGCAACAATTTTCTTCTCACTCCCGCCCCATCCCCTTCCTTATGACATGAATAATAATTTGTTTATTGTTATCTCATTTCGTCTGTTTACTCGCCAAATTGAAGATTGAGTTTCGCTGCGAAGTAATTTATTTGTCCTGGCGAGGCTCCTAAAAGTAAATTGAAAGATCAATTGTTCAAACTTCTTAAGATTCGATGACTTTATTATTCTGTTGCCATTTGGATAATGGAATTTAAATTATTTCGTTCGCTTCATTCTATTCTGCGACGGTTTGAAAAACGCTAATTTGTAAAGGCTAATAGATCAAGTGAATTACAATCACCCGCATTATGACAACGTTCAAGTAAGTCAACGATCAACAAATCAGAGAATCTGCTGTGTGTTGAAGCCACAGAGATTAAAGTACCACAGAAAGCAAAATCTTTTGTAAGAAAGGCGTCGCATAGCGTCACCATACGGAGTGGCAGAGGCATAATTTTCACATGTATAGCCGGTTAGGTTATTAATTCAATAGGTGGGTCATTCTTCTTTTAAACCTACAATAACTTGTCTCTCATTTTAAAACGCGTGGTTTTCAGAGATGTATTAATTATGACTTTTAGTTACATAGGTCGGTATTTTTTAAATAATTACCTATTCCTACTATAAGTACACTGCATTTCATCTTTGTTGCTTATATTTTTTTGTTATTTTATTTAATGTTTAAAACGTGAGAGAGTGGTTATCCGAAATGGCGTTTTCGCTAAAAACTACTACTCTGTCACATCAAGAAAACCAATAAAAGTAACAAATATTGGGCATGAAAATAAATATTGATTAGTACTTCAGAATAGCTTGTTATAATTTACCTTGCCATCGCAATAATATTAATAGTTCAAAATCTTGAAAATCGGGAGAACATCATTTTATTGTAGGTTTAAAAGAAGAATGACCCAGGTATCGATTGTTGCTGGTTGTAGTAGATATACTAAAACGAGTTCTCAGGGTTGATGTTATCCTTTTGTCAGGTCACACTGAACTTGTGACCTGACAAAAGGATAACCTCAACCCTGAGAACTTGTTTTTCTTTTATTCTAAATAACTATAATACTTTATGATGTAAAAGAAGTAGAAGAACACTATGTTGATGATGATAAAGTAGAAATAGAAAAGGATGATAATGATGATAACGACGACGATAACAATGATGATCGTCAATTCCGAATTCCTCACCTTTCTTCTCCCGGAGCAGCGGCGGCGGCGGCGTGGCCGGGGACTGCGTGCGCGCAGACAGCGTCGCCAGCAGTTTCCGCTTGTGGTTGCAGAGCTTGGTTAGCTCGCTACCGGTCGGGGCTTGGTACGGCTTGCTCACTACCTGCAAAGAGAAGAAGGCTGGGTTAGAACATAGATCTGACAATACTCTTCTTTAACCTTCCTAATCCCGTACCAACACACCAAACTTTGTTGATTCACAAAATTCTCTACTAGACCATCTTTATAATTCTCCAAACTAAACTTCTAATAGCTGCGTCAGTGATAAATTTCCTCCCACGCGTGGACCTAGCGAAATAACTCCGAAAATCCATTACAGTGACTGAATGTCCGCGAAAGACCAATTTAAGTCCAAAATACTTCTCACAAGTTTTTCCAGAACAGTCTAGGCGTTATTGTGTCTGCTAAAAGCAACTAAATTGAATTGCGATCTCATACGAAACAAATCGTACACTCAATTCCTTTTGCACTATGCAATGTGGAGAGCAGACGTATAAATCTCAACAGGATTCCGTATTCGGTTTGAAAAATCAATTCCCCGCGGGATACGCTTGTTACAGAGAGCAAGTTGCGCAAACCGTGGGGAAACATCAATTACTGACTTCCATTCGCGGAAACGCATAATAACCAGCCAGTATTTACAAACGTATACCGAAACCTACGAGCCGGTAATAGAGTGTGAAGGAATCGAACGGACTGCCCGCACTCGATTATATCCGATATTGAACATTTTATGTTATCTGAAATATTTCAAAGGTTGAACTTGCATATTTGGCTCCAATCGGATTTTGAACTAGAAATAGCTTTAAATGCAATATTAGAGAGAAGGACAATAGTTTTTCTACGTTTCTAATCTTTTTGTCCCAGGTTCAATCCTGGAGTATATTTCACAGACTGAAAGTTTACCATAGCATGAGGAAAAATTCAAACATTTACCCGGTTTCTTCACTGTCTATGGCATAGACAGATAGGAAATGAGCATCATGGGCATAATGGACTTAATATTCTACAACAATCACAACAAGCAGATTTAATCAAACGCGTGTCACTCACTACGGACACAGTCGAGCTCCTTTATTATGCAGGATAGGATGCAAATATAGCATACTTATTTACTATATCATTTTAATGAAGGGGTGTAACAGGGCGTGAGCCTACACAAGACTATCCATGAAATTTGATAACGCTATTTTGGCAAAGTTATGGAAAATTGGCATCCTAATTCTTTCACAGCGCCTATCTCATTTTTCCCACTATCCCATCCGGAATAAACGTGTTGCGAAAGTGGCATCGACAAGCTGACTATTCACGTCATGTTGTCGCCTCATTTGGACGTTATCTACCAATCCAGTGTGATCAGTGGTTGTAGTGTCGGCTAGAGTCAGCGGACGCGGTTGTTCATTATGGGTCTCCCACTGTGGATCGCTGCACACGCAAATTGCTCCCTCGTCGCCCGCTGACAAACAGTCGCCTGATGCTCGACAAATTGTTGAATTACCGGCCAACCTTCCATTCTGCGCGACACTGCAGGTATCCTTTGTACGACCTCTAATTTACGATTGATATAGGAATTGACTATGCAAAATTGGTTTCGAATTATTGTCGTTCGATAACGAGTACGACTCTACATCCCTTTGTAGCACCAATTTGCAATCGTCGATGGGACTTGCAGCTGCTCTCGAATTAATTTCTGAATTAGTGTGACGAGTTTGTTATCCCTAATCCCCAATTTAATAATAAAAGGAAATGAAGTTGCGTCAGGAATCTTGATTAACATTGCACGAATGATCAAACGGCTACAGTATTTTCAAGAAGAACCAATATCGAGGAATGTCTCTAAAATCAATCCGGTGACAAAAGAAACGAAGCCATGAATATAAAATAAATTCTAGACGATAGGCGATTTTCTGACAGCTAATAATTGAAACAAAAAGTAAACTTTAGAAAAAATCGACTTCCACAAACCCTATTTGATTAGATTGAATTTAGTACAAACTGTAACCCCTATCCCCCCCCCCCTTGGGGAATTAATTTTGTCAAATCCCATATCAGTGCTACCCCACGCTACTAAGGAACCCCTGTACAAAGTTTCATGGCTCTAGGTCCACCGGTTTAGGCTATGCGTTGCCTGCCTGTCAGCCACGCATTGTATTTGTACCTAGTATTGAGCAGATCTGGTGGCCATATGTGGTCTTCATCAGCAGTTCCGCATCACAATATTATGCTTACCATGTGCATTTGCACGAGTTATTATGAAAAACACAAAAATCACTATAGGTCTGCCTATAATATTTGAAGAGTTCCCTCGATTTCTCCAGGATCCCATCATCAGATCCTGACCTGGTGTCAATGGGACCAATGGGAAGGTAAACCCTTTCAAACAAAAAAATAATTTTCCAAATCGGTCCATCCGTTTAGGCGCTATCGGGGCACATACATAAAAAAAAAAACATCCGGACGAATTGTAAACCTCCTCCTTTGGGAAGTCGGTTAAAAATAGTTCTGAAAGCTGCCGGCTTTGTATCGACATGGGGTTGGTTTTTAACCGACTTCCCAAAGGAGGAGGTTTACAATTCGTCCGGATGTTTTTTTTTTATGTATGTGCCCCGATAGCGCCTAAACGGGTGGACCGATTTGGAAAATTATTTTTATGTTTGAAAGGGTTTACCTTCCCATTGGTCCCATTGACACCAGGTCAGGATCTGATGATGGGATCCTGGACAAAGCGAGGGAACTCTTCAAATACTATAGGCAGACCTATAGTGATTTTTGTGTTTTTCATAATAACTCGTGCAAATGCACATGGTAAGCATAATATTGTGATGCGGAACTGCTGATGAAGACCACATATGGCCACCAGATCTGCTCAATACTAGGTACAAATACAATGCGTGGCTGACGGGCAGGCAACGCATAGCCTAAACCGGTGGACCTAGAGCCATGAAACTTTGTACAGGGGTTCCTTTGTAGCGAGGGGTAGCACTGATATGGGATTTGACAAAATTAATTCCCCAAGGGGGGCTGGGGGGGGAATAAGGGGTTACAGTTTGTATTAAACTCAATCTAATCAAATAGGGTTTTTGGAAGTCGGTTTTTTCTAAAGTTTACTTTTTGTTTCAATTATTATATCGTTCATCCTTAATTTGATTATAAAAAGGTGTATAATGGATAGCTAGTGGTCACTTTTCTTACCAAAGTGCTTTTCTTTTTGCGAGGAAATGCGTGTGTCTCGCCTACGACATCTAGTAACGAATTTGGAACTTGTTTTTTTTTTTAAATCGCCTATTAGGATGGTAAAGGCCACGAATTTAAGATATTATAAGATTAAAAGATAATAATTCCGCATATACAGAAGCCAGCGCATTGGCGCATCGGTGTCGGTGCTAATGTAAGCAGAACAATTCCTGATCGCGTGAGAAGTAGAGCATGACGCGATATGAGGAAGCGATCAACGCGCACACGATTATTATAGATTTATGAGTTATGCGACGTATGATGTATCTTCTGATCGTGACTTGTTTTGTGTGTGACGGAGTGCGGGCTAAACTATTGTTGGTGTGATATGTGCAAATCCTTGCCAGATTAAGAGGTGTGGCGGGTATGGACTAAAATTAAACTTCATTGTTGTCCTTTCGTCTCGTTTCGAAAGTGCTGTTAAAATTTCTAAAAGTAAGAAGATGTTTGACTACTACAACATAAGTTACAAGTACAAAGTTGATTTCTAAATTCAAGAATCTGTTATATATGCTTGTGATCGACAAGCACTTTATATTCAAAGGCAAACAAACAGTAGAAGCAGCAAATTGCTTTTGAACAAACGCAGAAACGACGCGCCCGGCCTTGTCCGAGTTTGAGTGCAGTCACATTTGCAAACGTTCAATTTAAATGATTTATTAGATATGCTATATGGATACTCTGCTAATGTAGGGTCGCTAGGCATAAAAAATACGCGCACAATCCTAAATGCAATAAAACTTTGTTGGTACACAAAACATGTAAAAGTTAAAATGGTTAGAAACAGAAATGTCCAGGAATAACGGGATAGCATCTATATCATAAAAATTGTCTGCTTTACTTGTTCCTAAAAATCCTTCTATTAATATAGCATAGCAAGCGTTGACTATAATAATAACTTTCATGTTGACTATCACTTGGCTTCTTATTCAGGAAATTGCGTAAGTATGGCAACACCCTACACACTGACTTTCGCGCTGATAAAGGACCTTATTATGTTATTATATCCCAGCAATGATTGTGGGTTTAAACGACGTTACTTTGTGACAAGCTATTATTGAACTCTTGATTGCTGTCTCACATGGCGTCTTTACACTTAATTATTCATCATTCACAAGGACTGTCTGCAGACTGCAGTTAATGACGACGCCGCGTATTTCTACAATAAGTAAAAACTAATAAAACGATGATCAAAGATCTATCCTTAAGACCAAGTAAGTCAATCGAACAGTCTGGATTACCATAGGTCTTATATTGACGCAGACAAGACATCTGCCGTAACCGAGGATTAACGATATATCCTCATCAATTACAGTCTGGATTGATAGTGATACGAGCTTACTCCAATAACTAGGGATGCTATGAATCTCAATGTCCGGTCATTTCAATACGAAACCAATCATGATGATGGACGCGTCACTCGGTGTGACATATCCAATATGTGGGGGTGATGTAACAGGGTAACGAGTAAAGCCATTAGCGGAAAATGACAGCGAGGAATTAAATTATGTAACCCCACTTTGTGGAAGGATGAGCAGATAGACGGTGAAGGAGTCATTGTGTCAGGTGAACAGAAAGAAATGTAACCTGAACATACAACAATAATAATAGAATAATTTCTACCTATATAAGATTTTTATAATAAACTGAATAAGTACCGCAATGGTCAAGACAAGACTTAATAATATCTCCATTAAGAATTGGCAGTAAATCGACGGAGTAACCATACAGCTATAGAATATTTCGGTGGAGTGGAATTGAATAATAGCTCCGCTTTTATCTCTAGATGCTTTTCCTAATTGATTTATCCATTCACTGTTGAATAAATGATTGAACAGCGATATTTGTGGACAAATTGAATTACATTGTAGATGTCTAATTAATTCAAAATGCCACCGGTGACATATTAGTGGATTGCTCCCGGAGACAGGCGTGTAGTTAATTCGGGGAGGGACAATACGAGCAATTTGTAGGTCATTACGGGTCTTCTTTGAAGCGCTATAAATCATGAGAACAAGTGAATATTTCCGGCAAGTCACCTGCCAGCAATGCTGATAATAAGAAGAGGAAGTCTCAAGAGGAATCCTCTCCGTGCAATGCTATGTTTGGTTGTTTATTTGCAGCGGTCGATGCCATCCGGCAATTTGTCGTCGCACCGTCCCGGACCAGCCACTAATTAACGGGGACGTTTACCGCTGCCAAACTTGCCTGCTCTGTTCTGTGCTTGTCACCTCTCCTCCCCCTGTCCCTACAGTGGGAGGTGCATTCTCGCTAAACTCACTATTCCCAAACCAATTTAATTCACAGTGTTAATTAACTTCACCGTCGGGCTTTGTATCATTCGAACACGCTTCACGAAAATCGATTTAACTCAGCACTAACAGCAAATTCGGAAAAACAGGAAAGAGCTTCGAGAACGTAATTAGCTCGTGTTGACGACAGGTGGATATGAAACAAGATTCTTTCCCTCACTAATATTTATGTAGGTCAAGCACCCTTGGAGATATCGCTGTATACCCGCATAAGGTACGTAATAAACGAGGGGTGAGGAATAAGATTACCGGCGACGGATCTTCGAGTCGGAGCGCGAAATCCGGACAAAGTCAATACCTTCAATAGAAGCCCCTTTTTCCCGGAGAACGAATTTGCTCGCCTATCAATTACGTCTACATTGTTTTCCGATTGCCGATATTTGACATGGACTATGACTCAGGCTACGTTATTTCACGGAAAACCCCGACTCATGCTTATTCCGAGCGAGTATTAGCAATGAAAATGCATATCGTGCGTTCTAATAGTGTAAGGCAAGGAGTATGATTTTCAACGTGACATAATCACGACATAACTTTGCCATGAATGAATATTTGCAGTCGGATGTAGTACCTACTTTCTTAGTTTGTATTATTGTTATCTTTCCAGTTATTTCCCCTAGCGGTTTCATGTTGTCTTGTTAAAACAAACATGCTTTGATAACAGAACTTTCTCGCAAATGTTGTGTCCCCAACCCGTGAAGGTGAAGCAAATAAAAGGCGAAACTCTCCAGTAACACGAGGCTCATGGTTTATCCGGTAACCACTTTTCCTGTTCAAAGGCGGACAAAAAGTAAGCTTTTGGTTTAGCTTCCCCACAAATGCGCGTATGTCCATGAATGTATTTGTATAGTGCCTTCGCCACGTATGGCATGGAGGGTGAGGGCTATGTTGCTATAGTAGTGGTATTGTGTTATTGTATTGAACAGTGACCTTGACCTATAGCTAGATGATTAACGGGGGGATTCTCGGCACATATATATGGAAATATGACACGGTGATCATAATATGTAGGTTCCAGGTGGGGCGTAATGATGCCACTTTATAAGTTGTCATAAGGGTACGACGTTTGACTTGCGACTCTTTGCCGTCTTCATAGTTCACTTGGCTCCTTTGCATAAGTGCCACTATTGTAGCAAGCGGTAATCTTTAGTCTCGGCTTACCCATTTTCCGAGAAAAAGTCACGAGCTTTTTTAACTTTATTAATATCAAAGAAGTCAAATACTTCAATAACAATTGTCGGTATCTCTCATAAGGAAATAGGCCGAACAAAATTAACAATGGAGATTAATAGATGTCGGAGCAAGAGGGTGTTAAAACTAAATAACATTATAATAAGCGTGCTCAAGCCTAAACACACCTACTAGATAGCAGTGGGCCTACACACACAACACATTAAACTGTGCCACAAACAATAGGTAATTGTAATAGCGTGTTCGACGGCAAAGTTATACGTATACTCTCATCTTGAGCATTGCACCATAATAGCGAAGTTAAGTTAAGTACAAACTTATTCAGACAGCCGATGTAAACATGGACCATAAGAATACATTAGATTATGTATGAAGGGATTGCTTGCAATGCAGGCTTTCCTAGACTTTCGCTTGCTGGTTATATCAATAACTATGATGATACTGGCGAAGACATGGCTCCCTGTCATAGGTGTAATGAATTTTACTTACGCGTAGTTTACCTTAAATCTCTGTATCGCTCTCTTCGTTCGTATAGAAAGTTTTTATAATTTACTTAAAACACATGATATTTATGTTCTACCCACCTACCGCAACTATCTGTGTATCATTATTACATGTTGAGTCTTGGATGATTTATGTATTATGTTTGTCTTGTCTCTATATTAGGTTTCCGCGACACACAGACATGTCTATAAATACATTTCTGTATAAAAACACATTTATGCTATTTTTAAGTGCGCATTACTTATACAAGTGGTGCTAACGTGACTTGTATTGCAGCAGACAAGTTAGTGCTGCTCCCGGACGGTCCTCGTATTTATATGACTCCATTCCCAAGGCACCGGCGGGAACCGATCGCCGCCTACAATGACCAATAAACAATGGCTGTAAATGTAAAGGTACATAAGAGATTGTGCTGAGGAGGCACAGTGTGCTTGGTAATAAAGAAAAATCAACATAGTGATGCCTTATACCATGCGGGGTAGCAGAGGTACAGATAGGCCGATAATGATGAACTGCACGGACAATCGGACAAGTCAATGTAAAACATAAATAAAACTTCAGTGTTATGGAAACAGATAAAACGGCTGCTCAAATAAAGTGTCGATGTCATACTCGGCGCTGCCATTTTCTGAGCGAGAGATGTATTACACAAAGGCGAGAGACTAACATGCGCCTCGGTAACCATATGAGTTGTCAGTTGTGCATCCCTGGCCGGACAACCGCCTGCACCCAACTTATTCCGACTTCAAGTCACTGTGTCGTAATCGGTGTCTAGGCACGGTTTGGGCTAACCGCAAATACAACCGCACAGCAATTGAAACAGTCAGTAAACAAGGTAAAGTCGCTGCACCCGCTCTACACTATGACAAAGCAGCCGGCGGCCACTGCTATCACCTCCGCGATCGAGGCGGCCAACCGTGTCCGACAACAACAATCCATTCCGCCCCCCCACCGACACACCACAACCAACTCTACCAGAATAGTATTAAGAAGCATAGTTCGCTAATAGATAGAAGTAGTGTCATATGCATAGTGGGAACAACCCTTGGAGTAAACCTTGAAATTAGATGTGTACGGACTAATCGTTCCAGTTCGATTGTTGAGTAGCGATCGCCAGCTGCTGGGATGTTTGAAAACTGTAGACAACAATTTGGTGCCAAAAGTCAGGTATTTGAATACAACAATGTATAGTTTGTAGAATACGTAGCGAGTCCACTTTAGCGAGTAGCAGGAGCAGTTCAGTTCAGTTCAAAAATTTTATTGACCATAAAATCATACATATTACTTAGTCAATTCTCATAGGTAATTCATTTGCTATTTTGGTCGCTTAAAAGTTAACGTTAAACGGTATGTATACCGTATAAGGTCTTTCAGTATTAGATCAATACATGTATGTATGTCACTCGACACCTATCTTGTATTTTCTTTACCATTTACTTTACATTTTATTTACCACGATGATATTAAATTATTAACCTAGAAAAAACTGCTCCTTTTCCTCCGACTTCAATAAATTTAAAAATTACGCATAATACAACTTGCGGCAGTGGCAGTGTACCTACCAAAGAAAATCGACGTAAAACAAGAATTTCCTTTCGGCTCCATCACTCTTCATCAAGTTGATAATATTACACCACGTGAACGCGCGTTTTTGTGTAAATGATGACGGATTGCTTCATTTGTTTTTTTTTTTTATATTATTTGCCTTTTGTAAAGTACCTCATTAAAAAAAGTAAAAATGTGTTCATTACATGACGTGAGTTGTACGCATGGCGTGAGATCAATATCTGATTTGAACAATGCACGGGTAAAAACCCATTCGTAACCAAACAACTGGCTTGACAGTCCATTATTATAGTAAATCATATCAGGCACAAAGTATAACTACAGGTTTCAAACACAGGTTCAAAGGTTCTACAGTAAATTCCAATGTATTAAGGAATGGAGTATAGGTACCAAACGGGTAGAAGTTCCCTATCGAACGGAAAGAATAGTTACATATTTACAAGAGTTAATTTAGATAGAAATACCGCGGCTAGGGTGTGGGTTCCACAGAACTCAGATGGTTATTTTTGAGAGCCTGGAGAGAGACTCCCTGGCAGGTCTTCAGTAGGGATGAGAAGCGTTCGAGAGCTGGTCTTCGGCGTGGCGTCCTTCAGCGATAGGATAGGACCCAGGATATAGGCAGAGGTGTGCAGGAAAGGTATCAGGAAACAGGGGTGTGCAGGAGACGTACCAGGTGTCAGGAAACAGGAGAACCCTTAAAAGATCAGACCAGTCGGAGAACTTGAGATGATAGTGATTACAACGCTCCTTTGACGCTCGTAGACCGTCGCAAGCAGATGCCGCGGTGGAAAGCCTCGAGGTTAGCTAGCTATCAAGGGCGTGTAATCGGTCAGAAGCTGTAGGGATAGAAAAACACGAGAGATATTTACAGACAGAAACTAGGAATAACAATGAGCTAGATAAATACGTACCCAAGCGTAGGGGCTTCACAGATACAGTATTTATACTATTTACACATTTTTACAGAATAGTTTATTTACAGAAGAGCGTGCTTCTAGCTCGAAAAATAGTGACGAGTGACGATCCAAGAATCGTGACAGTAGAATACTATAGACTTGAATTCTGAGCAAAAAACAAACTAACCAGCCAGTCGGCTTGCAAAACAAAGAGTATGCTACAATATGAAAAATAAGTTCTCAATTTAATGCTATAATGGAATGGAGTATAGGATAACTGCCTACATTACTACCTGCTAATAGCAGTGGATATATTACACATTCGTATGAATTATATTTTGGGGAGTATATATAAAGCTTCATAGAAGACCCAGTTGTCGTTTGTAATTTGTTGTGATTTGACGAAAATATGCTCACAGATGAGTCGGTTTCTTCTTTAGCATTTAAAAGATTTATCCATATATTAATCTTGTTTAGTGTTAATTTGGATGGAACCTTTTACTATAAATATTCCAAAGCAAACGAGCCTTTCCAAACCCGAAAGTATCATCGTGAGATGGAATCACTTTACCAATAAAACATGAACAAGACACGACCACACATAAAATTAAACATTATGAACGGTAAATCACCGAGTGGACTTTCTTGGGCATTAATTTAATTTCCTACAATTACAAGTTATCGGTGCGGTGTAGGCATAGGCACAGCTCGGAATGTTGGGTTGAGGGTCATAGAGCAAGCAACAGAGGCAAGCACGGATGATTCAGAGCAATGACTCAGGGATTGAAACGACTCCAATAAATATCATCATATCATTTTTATTGAAATGCTACTCTATGTTGTTGATCGGCTATGGGCCGAACTTGGGTGCAAATGAGTGCCTCTGCCATCCAATACGGGAAAAGGCGACGACAGGTAAAATATTGTTGCCATATAGTGATATTTCGGTCTAGTGTTTACGCTACTATCCCTTTGATTTGTCTTCCAGAAGATCGTCCACCGTGAAAGTTCAAAATATCATGAGACGATGAGACGGGCCATCTTGAGACAAGAATGATAAAAGACGGAAATGTTATTATAGCTCGAATTTAAGGAGTGCCACATCTACAATTACGTCGGTTACTCACTTACCCAGCCCAGCGAAGCCAGGCTGGTACTTTCACCTCGCTCTGTGAGAAAGTCGACCGCTGCGCTGTTAGAAAACGACTGCTATTTACTCCACTGCTTATAGGTAGGTAAGGTAGGTGCTGCCAGTCGTACACATTATCTTGTAACCACTTTATAGAGATTGTGCATTGTAAGGCCGCAGTTTGTAGCACATCTAGAGAGCTTTTGTGGTGTAATTCTCGACGAATGTTGTATTGTATCAGAGGGAGGTAATAAAGCGTCCAGAAAATTTTATTTTTCTATCAAAAGAGGATGTCCACTAAACTCGAAAAGTGTTACCGTGGTTCGCCGACAAATCTTATATAACAATAGTTCGCCATTGTTCGGTTTTTCGAGCGGTGTGCTTCTGAGAGGGAATGGGTTAACATCGCTATATGCATTGCACACACAACGCTAAATATAAAAAATACATTTAAATCTTTCAAAACTTACTTCCTCAACCCGCACACAAACTCTACCTTGTAGAGCTGTAAACATTATCGGATTGAAGCTCGATCATGCTTCGCTTAAATGTCACTTGTATTGTAGGTATCCCGAACTCAAGAACAATGTTGTTGCTAGGCGGAAGAAAAAACTCATTGTTTCATACCGGACAAGACAATAAAGAGATTCCATCGCAATCGAGAATCGAATACACATCTATCCACCCACGATGACGCGCGTCTTACTGTGTAAATGAAGAATTTTGTATGACAAGTTTTGGGTAGGACGAGTCTTTTGGTTTGCAAAAGGCTTTACCAAGGTTTGACTTCTCGAGGTGAATCGATGCTAACCGGTTTGATTGGTTTTTTGGCCTGTGACAACCTCATGATGTGTGTGATGTCTTGTGAAGTATCATTGGGCAACTTGTATCCGAAGTTAAATACTCTTTCGCTGTGAAATAAAAGTACAGTATTAAAAGGCAAGCGGACACTTTCCCGGAAAATGGGGACGGAGCGGAACATTTCTTGATAAATAGCTACTCGTTTATAAAAACTAAACGATTTATTGCTTCTCATTCGTTCGTCGTCAAGTTTGTCGCTGTGCAGAAAAAAATAACAGAAGTTCCTGGTTTCAAAAAAGATCAGATTCAAGGTTAATACATCAACATTGTAACAAACAAGTCAGTTCAGCCACACGTGTGTTTCAGTACACTAACCACTAATAACAGTCTGTTGACTCAACCCTTAGTTAGGCATACAGTGTTGTAACACCAATGCATTATGTAACCACCAACCACAGATTGAAAGGTCGAACGCCCACACAAGCCTTCGATGCTACCCAATTGAAAATGTCCCTGTACAAGACTATCCGTACACTTTATTTCTGGTACGACCTTACTCGCAAACGAGACAACTAGTATACCTCCTGTGGTGAAACGACGACGTGCACAATTTTAACATTTGCTGCTGTGGAAGTCCTTAAGTTAATGGCAGGAGATTCCATAAAGCCTTCTTCGCGACGATCCAAAACTACTCTGCAACTTTGCAACTCGTCATGATGTAACGAGTGTTGCTGTCGTAAATAATATACTAATGGTGTAAACCGACGACGACACCTCGCGTTAAGGACGATGGTATCTGTGGAGCCCGGGGGACAGCCCTACGTCACGAGTCACGACATGATCACGACATGGACACGACAGTCGTGTCACGCTCACGACACTCGGCAGGAGGGCTGCGGGGCATCGAGGTTATGCAGGCTTTAATGTAAGAGTAGTTAGTGTCAGATGCAGTTACTGAAGAATATACCAGTAGGCGTACTTGAACTGTTAGTTCGCAGATTGTATGTATGAACATTGAACCAAGAATGTCCAAACGTTTGCTGTCAAGCTTGCCTGAAATTATAAATACACAGTTGCATGTTTAATTAATGTTCATGATTTAGAATAAAAGGATGTTCTCTTGTAAGATGAGTTGACCGCATAACTTAATAACGTACACTAATGGCCTACGCACACTGGGACGACATGGCAAGGGATTTTAATTTTTTACTAATGGACATTCATACGTATCCCTATAGAAATATGACATAAATTGATATGCTTTCAAATAGTGCCACGGGATGCCACGGCATAATTTTAAACCATAGCAATTTATGTCTTGTTTCTATGTCGATACGTTTGTATGTCCATTGGTAAAAACTTGCCATGCCGTCCCGGTCTGCGTAGGCCTTTAGTAGAGTTAAACCTCAATAAACATGCCTTGCTTAGAAAAAACAACACGCCACGAACAGTATGTTAAGTTCTCATACTAAATCCATCAATAACAGTACAATTAGACAGGTTAATTAATCAATTGCCAGCATTGAGCAAAGAGGGCACTCACAAATTAGGGGCCTTAGCCTTAACTGGCTCAAGTAATTTCTGAACTTTTTTGCGGGTATAAATTGGAACACTGACGCCGGTTTGCACAACTTTTAAATCTCTATTTGAAATACATTACTAACAGTGCAAAGAAACCCTGAAACCCTTTTATTGGCACTAAAAGGATGAGGTATAGGTAAGCTGTCGATAAATGATTATCGTGCAATACATACATCAAATAAAATACACAATAGTTAGATTTGTTCTAAATCTTCGTGGTCATGTGGGAAACTAAGTAGGAAGTAGGTACATATTAGGTACCTTCTAAACTCTCTACAAAGTAAGGCAATGATTGCAAGATTGATCTCTCGTTGGTAAGAAAAAGGTCAATGAGCCAAACCGAGCTAAACCGATGTTGTAAGTAAACACATCTGCTGATGTTGATCTCATTAACCTAAAGAAACGAATTGGATCGGCGATGCACGAGAACACGAATTACTTCCCTGTAAGGCCACGTCCTTATTTCAAGGTAGTAAAGACTAATAATGGAACGTGGTGTGAGGATTGCGAGAAAATAGGTCAAACGAAAAGCAATTAGGTTTGTTTGGTGCGCTCTCTAAATCCCGGAGGAATGGATGGACTCTTGATATTTTGTAGGCCTGCTTTATTTTGTTTGACGTCGACATATTACTTGTTTATTTTTAACTTTAGGGAGTACAACATTCACAACTTTATAACTAAAAATAAAAATTTAAATATAAGTAGAAATCATTTTCTCTGAAAAACTAGCAGTAAGAGACAAAAGGACTTGTCCGAAAAGAATGGTCTTTCAGGAAGTGAATTCGTTAGGTAAGAATTATTTTTCATCCATTTGTAATTAATTTATCAAACTAGCTAATATAGTCGTTATGATTATGGATGAAATAAGTCTTATCGGAATTGCTTAGATATCAAGAATTGTTAAACGTTTTGCACTAATATTAGACGGGCGGTTATTTCTCAAATTGCTTCTGCTTTCAAAGGCTAACGGCATTTAGTGAAACTTTTTGACACAGGGTTTTTTAGGCTAATTAGACCCCTCCTCCCCTCCCTTTTCCCCCAAAACGTGTCCCGATCTGCGGTAATGCCAGTGTTTCTCCGAAACTATCAGAGATAAAATAAAATTGTCCATGACAAAAATAAACAACATTAAATTCTCTACAACATATCCCAACATATACATCTACCTACAAAACAAGACCTTATTTACAGTCGTACGAGTATTCGTTCACGACTTTCAGGTGTTGTGTGTGTAATAATTTATCAAATTAATTTTATTGACGTGATAACGTTTTATAAATCGACGAACGCCGGCTGCAAGCACGAAAAAGTGTCACGTTCCGCCTAATGTATCAACGCACAGGCTTTAGGACTAGAAACTTAAAATTTTGCACACGTATTCCTTTTATGACGTAGATATCCACAAATGAAGGATTTTTCAAAATTCATAGGGGATATAAGTTTGGTGGGGGTGAAATAGGGGATGAAAGTTAGTATGAAACTTTTTATTCCTTGGACATATTTGCATGAAATTTCGTATGAATTCAGTATGACAAAAATAATGTGTACGGTATTTCAGCATTTTCCAAAATTCGGAAAAATTAAATAAAAATAGCACACCGGGACACGTTTTGGGGGGAAAGGGGGGGAACGGAGGTGGGGAGGGGTTGACACCGGGCAGAATCGTGTTCAGCGGGGTCTAATTAGTCTAAAAAACCGGGTTTCAAAAAGTTTCACTAAATGCCCTTAGACGTGGTTCTATCAAAAAAACCGCCCGTCCATATTTGTGGTAGTTAATATTGGGCTAGATTATAAAAATCCGGTATCTATGATATCTGAATTAGTTTTTTTTTAATCATGTTATGTTGGCTTATTACCCTAATTGAACAGAGGTATAATCTCTATTGTTTATTTTTTAGTACCTACTTAATTTTCGTACCTTACTTAGTTATTATTACTATCGCCATATTCCAGATCCAAAGTAAAGCTACAAATAAAACCTTAACAATTTATAATTTGAATTAAAGTTTATACAAAGATAAGATAACAAATGATGTAATTACCAACTTCCTATCTCGGCATATTAGTACTGACAAGAATTGCATTTAGTTCCGCGTCGTCGTCCGTCACGGTACAAAGATACCGGCTCTCAAACATCTTTATTCGCAAACCAGAATTCCAGCTCAAAAGCAGAAATCAAACGCTAACACTTATAAATGCTTGAACTTTATATCCTTACACGTTCCATTTTGAAGCAAAGAAAGGATGACAGGCGAACAATGGATGCCAGTCAGTTGCCCCTCGGTGTTGAAGAGTGGAGTGGCTGAGGTACACAAACAGTCCGAGATACAACCAACCCTCCGAGTTCAAGTGATGGCATCTAAGCGGACAGGTTATACTGTACGAAATGCACAACTGTGGATCTGGTACGAAATGTGGATAAAAATAAATAAATGTGAATCTCAGAATACACAGCAGCTATAATACACCTAATAGATGATAATGATGACAATTATCATGGACCTGTACAAGCCATAGGACTATTTGAATATAGACTAGCCATAGATAGAATGAAATGATCATGTCCAAGGGTTAATAACCACATACAAAAGGGTACATTCACAGAATTCCCTCCGGTCAAATCATAAATCTTAAGGAATTCTCCTTCCTTCGTCGTCGCCTGTTGGTTGTACCAGGCTAACCAGACAGACCTACAGTACAATGCTCCTATAATGTTTGTAATGTAAACACATCGCAACGAGATAATCGGGCTCTGTCAACAAAGTACGCGGTTGTGTAGGCGTGTCCTTATGACCTTCCATAAATTTCGCTCGGAACATTTATTGCTATGGTAAATATCCACCACAGGGCAAACGGTATCTGGTCGCATTTGATTTGCGAGTTATGATTTTACGGTCCGACACGTTCGGTATAATATAACAGGTCCGAAATAACTATGGATCGGTGAATTCTTGTTTATCTCTGAAATATTGTATTAGCCTATTGCGTCACCATCATTTTATAAATTAACGGTTGTTGTTGGTTATACCTATATAATGCAATTGGAGAGGACGGTGTAAAATTAAACGTTGAACCATCATTTAAGTAAGAACACAACACTTCATAGAGTTGGAACAAACGATTCCGTTGTAACAAGAGTAATGTTTGCAGCAGTTGAAAAATATGCAATATGCATAGTCTTCTGTTGGCCCAAGTTTTATTAGATTTGTTTGCGAAGTCGGAAGATTGAGTTGCTTCATTTCTTTTTCTCGTATTTTTCCCAAGGTTTTTTCTTTATTATTTATCACTAGACTCTACGTTTTGGTGCTGGATATCTTTAACCCTATTGCTCTCAGAAGCACTAAATAGTGCTCGACTTTGACAGTGACTACCAAGACGTCAATTAATGTCTATTGCATTGCAATGCAAGGGGATGAGAACTTAATTTCCCCTAATTTTAATGTCTTTTTTTTTTCCTTTTCGGCCAGGAGAATGACAATTTCTCGACTGAAAGGGTTAATCGATAAATCTTTATTATTTGTCTTAAAGGACATATCCAAAAATGTATGGACCAAAAACCCAGAATCGACAGGAATGAAATGTATACCAATGGATTGACATTGAAATATAATATAATGTTACCAAGGTGGCACAGCCCTGAAATCGTTATAGTATAGGAGCTAGGAGCAAAATAAAATAAGTAAAAAATTCGTTATAAAAAAAATAAGTTTACGTCATGGCTTAATATGACGTTGTTTTAATGTTGTATCACTTTTGTTACACATGATAATTATCATCAACACGTTTCACAAGCAATAGCAACATAATAACAACATCATATTAAGGGGGCTGAGTCTAAATGCTTTGAACTAGTTCTCAAATTCAAATCATTTTTGTATTACGTTTGTATGGGAAATTCACGCGGTCGCAGCCCCCTTAAATCAAAACATAACAAAGACTCTGTTTTTTTGTATATTTTTTTTATTTGGTCCATAGATACTACATACTTTTAGCTCCTATACTATACCAATTATTGTTTTATTTGCAATCCTTAGCCTCAGAATTACCAATAATACACATAGTATTATAACGATTGTACTATCTATGGGCCAAAAGAACCCATTTGTATGTTATTGCTTAACATTAGTGATTTTAACCATGAAGCTTCCTTTACAGCCTCATACAGTGCCATATATTCCGCTTCTGTCGAAGAAGCTGCAACGGAGGACTGTTTCTTACACATTCTGTACACTTTCTGTACACCATTTTATTGTACAATTATGGAAAGACTAAAATATATATCCTGTTGTACTATGTCTATCACTTTTATCTCCACATCAATCGGAATCTGCATACCCACACAGTACATTCTCAAAATTACCTCTTTTATACACTAATTTTAAATCAATTGTGCCCTTCAGGTATCTAAGCATTCTTTTAAGACATTTAAGACATTGCCACAACTCCTTATTATTCTTATTTGTGTATCCGCTCAATATATTGACACTCGCACTTAGATCTGGCCGAGTACATAGCATAACATACATCAAACAGCCTATAAGGATTTTACAGGGCGCATCATATTTAACGTCTGAATTCAGAGCCTCATAATTAGGTTTACTTTCTAGAGGAGTACTTGCTGGATTGCAGTCCTGCATATTATATTTACACAGTATTGGTTTTATATACAAACTTTGATCTAATGTACCATTTTATCTAGTTATTCTTATACCTATAAATAATTTTATCTCATTCATATGAGTTATTTTAAATTTGCTCATTAGATACATTTTAAAATTATTCATTGTTTGGACATCGCACACGCAACGACTAAATCATCGACGTATAGTACTATTTATAAATGTTTTTATGAATTTCTCCTTTATCTAATACATATATACACTTATCAACATCCGAATTTTGAAACCTTTCTCTTTTAAGGATTGCTCAAAGACTTCAAACCAACATCTTGCAGCCTGCTTGCATACTTTGTTGCCTGTATAAATTACCCTTCAGGAATTTCCATGTAGATTTTTTTTTTTTTTAACTTACCATTTAAAAAGGCAGTTTTAACATCTAAATGATGAACCAGTAAGTTATTTTGATTTGCAAAAAGTAATTATCAATCTAAAACTAGCAATCCTAGCTACAGGCGCAAATGTTTCATTTTAGTCTACGAGATATTCTTGACTGAAACCTCTAGCTATAAGTCGAGCTTTATATCTTAAAGGTTTTTCATATTCGTTATGTTTGATAGTGAAAATCCATTTACAATTGGTATTGTATTGACCAAGTATTATTTTCCTTAAGGGAGTTTAATTCATATTTTATTGCGCTATCCCAATGAATTCTATCATCTCTAGTTTTTATCTTTTCAAATGAACTAGGTACTTTACAAATCAATGATTGAGCACACTGGTAAATATTCATCATCAGTTTCATCATAAGATCATAACAAACACTGACCTCTGATTCTATCGCTCCTCCTCAATTAATTACTTTTACCTTTTTATTAATCTGTGCTTTTACTCTCATCTGTGATTTTAATAGGTATGTCATTGTTTTGCGTTTTTGGGTCTGTATTATCACTGCATAATTTTTCTTTTGGCCCATAGATAGTACAATCGTTATAATACTATGTGTATTATTGGTAATTCTGAGGCTAAGGATTGCAAATAAAACAATAATTGGTATAGTATAGGAGCTAAAAGTATGTAGTATCTATGGACCAAATAAAAAAAATATACAAAAAACAGAGTCTTTGTTATGTTGTGATTTAATATGACGTTGTTATTATGTTGCTGTTGCTTGTAAAATGTGTTGATGATAATTTTCATGTGTAACACAAGTGATACAACATTATAACGACATCATATTAAGCCACAACATGACGTAAACTTATTTTGTTAAACGAATTTTTTACTTATTTTATTTTGCTCTTAGCTCCTATACTATAACGATTTCAGGGTTGTCGCTTTGGCAACATTATATTATATTTAAGTTCCAATCCATTGGTACACATTTCATTCCTGTCGATTCTGGGTCATTTTTGGACATCACCTTTTAATTAATGACCAAATACGAAACCGTCTCTTGTACAACCTCAGAAATATACTCTTCGAATGCTACAAATAGGTATCTTAACACTTTATTATTTAAGAATAAGTAAATCTCATGCCTACTTTATAACCATTAAAAGCGATCATTAGCGATATCCTGTAACTTGACGTCTTATTCAACGTTATTTCCGTTTGAAACGAGTCAGGCATTCAGGGTTCTAGAATAGCAAACAAAGGAGGAAACAAACTGAAAGCAGGACTTGACAGGAGCATGATTGAATTTGCAATGAGGGCCTCGCTCGACGAAGTGTAACACAAGGAACAAGATTCGAGAGACTATGTTCCACTTACAAACAAAATATGTTTAAAGGTTTCGAAACATGCATGGATAACTAAACAGCGTGCCTTTCGGCATTGAGCTTGCAACGTAGACATTCGACTGTTGGCTAGCCACATCATCTGCAGAATTGAATCACCTACCTATTACCAAAATATTATTAAAGGCTCTAGTCCAAATTCTGATTTTAATAAATCATGGCCAAGAACCATCTTAGTGAAGTCCAGACGCTTCAATATTATCACCCCTCTTTTGATTAAAAACTACATGTAAAGATTTCAACGATAGAAGATATACCCATTATCATGAACATTACTGCTCCCAATTCCAATCCAAACACACCGCAGAATTGGCAAGCAAACATCAAATGCAAAGTTGAAGAGTGCAACCGCTTGCAGTTTTCTGTTTGCACCAATAGTTTCCCGGCAAAGAAGCTAGCTAGAGCTGTAGCGATTACAGAACTTAACTCCAGATCCACTCCGCACCCTAACAGTAAGCGGATTACATCGCTTGCACGGCTTCAGATAGCTTTCGCATTCGGATGCAGCTCAACGGAAGACCGACTTCACCGCGTGAATATTGCCACTTTGGTTCTCGATAAAGTTCTGCCAAAGGCGAATCAAACCTCAATATGCATGTACTGGATCCATTAATCTCGAGCGATACGTAATTAATACAGATAAAACACACAATTTATTGCCAGCAATTTGTTGCCGACTGTTATCT